>JARQOD010000010.1:24852712-24906171 GCA_033576555.1 Oophaga sylvatica | reverse complement strand
TAGTGACACCCAGGCCAGAGCCCCCTATTACTAGTATAATGACAGCAAAAACTTTTCCACTGAAATCACACCAAGACGGATGCCAAGCTCCACGGTCACCTATCTTACCCCCCATTCAGATCTGCTCTTCTGTGTAGGGCTACACACAAAATTCACCCTCCATTGGTCTGTTCCTAATAGCTTTTTGCTACACCTGATGCTAATGCACCAAGCTGGCTGACAGCCGTGAGCCAAACATCACTGGCCCATGAGCCACATGCGGCTCTCGAGCTACATGTTGGAGACCCCCTGCAGTTGAGCAACTGTAAAGCCCGTTGCAATTCTCAAAGTAAATTGAAGTACGCAGTACTCCTAAGTGACATCTAATACAAGAAATACTAATGGAAAGGATAGGCCATACTCAAACCTTTTTTCTAGACAAAGAAATGCTCTTCAATCCTTAAATAAACACAGATGTTGTATATCTTCTCCAGTCAACTCAATACCTATCACATTCCTGTCTCTGCTCAATCCTGTCTCCTTCCCATAACCACATGCTTGCCCAGTCTTGCCATGGCTGCACAACTGCTAGTCCTAAGGCCTAGATCTGTGCTCATTTTATGTCCAGACAGAGGAGGCAACCACTGTTCCTTCCAAATACAGTAGTCTTTATTTAGCTAAAAATGGAATTAAAACACAACCAAAGAAAAAAGGAAATGTTTACCTACTCTGATTATAAACAAAAAAAGAACAAAACTGCTCGTGACTTATTTTGTGGACTACATACATTGACTGATTTGGTCACTCTTCCGATATTGATTATATTGACTGCAATATAAATGGTCAAGTTTAGACTCTGCATACATAGGAATAAATAAACTGGAATGACCACTTTTAGAGGCATTTGCACATGACAAGAGGTGGATGGACATCACAAGGGTGCAGAGATCCAAGAGATTGATGGCTCAATCAACGATGAAACTGAATTCTTTATATTGCTAAAAAGTAGATTGAGAACAAGCAACAAGTCTTGGGCACTTTTGACCCCTTTTCCAAGGAAGGCAAAATCCACACACTTTCAACACATTAAAAAAGGACACCAAAAGAGACAAATTCAAAGCGGATAACCAAGGGGCAATCTTTGATCATGTGACTGGGACTTACCCACTGGTACATACCAACTGGTCCCAGGATGTGGTCCCACATTATGTAACAACCTTAATTAGTGCCATCTAAAACATGTTTGTTGCCCCTGCTGTATCTTCACTCTCTTGGCTTGAGAAAGGATTCCAAGTGCTGTAAACCACATTTTTTTTGTTCTGAGACTGCCTTATCGTAAAATTGATTCTGTTTCTTCATAGAAGTTCATGGTGCACCTGGAAGACTTTCTTGAAAAAAATGACAGGTTATTTGTTCTAAATTCTGTGTTTGGACGTTGATCCGGGGAACTCATCTGATTGACATATGTGGAGTTGGGAAGGAATTTTTCCACTAATTTTGAGAAATTCACATCTGCCTCGTGAAGCTTTTCCCTCCTTCTGGATCAGCATGTTAGGTTATAGGTTGAACTTGCTGGACTTATGTCTACCATAAACCTTAAAAACTAGAAAACTATAGAGTGAGCTGTTATGATTTGGTAGCTGAGGAGAGCAGGAAAAAAAACGGCAATACACCAGAGAGGTTGGAATCTACTGGATTGCAGTACCCTGACTAACCACCACAACTAAAGGCAGCCGTGGAGCGTTCCTACGTTGGTCCTAGACGCCTCGTCACAGCCTGAGAGATTAACTACACCTAAAGATAGAAAGAGGAAAGCTATCTGCCCCGGAGCAGATCCCCAAAGAACATAGGAAGCCCCCAAACATGTAATGGCGGTTAGACAAGAGGAAATACAGACACAGACAGAAAATAGTATGAGCAAACGTTGGGGCCCAATCTGCCTAGACAGAAAAGGATAGGATGGATACTCACTGCAATCCAAAAAAACCCTAAAAAATACCAACACTACTAATTGCAAAAACACCTGAGATCACACGACCTCTACCACCTAAATTAGTTCTCTGGTGTAACAAAACTAAGCCGCAGCCACAGAAAAAAACTGGAAAAGGCAAATGAACAAACAACAGTGGCTCCAGAGGAACTGAGAGGAGCCCAAGCCCCCTGGGGGGGACCTGGCTAACCTCACAGAAATGCAGAGAAAGATGCAAATGGTAAGCACAAAAACAAAAAACAGAAAATATCTTATCTGAGAGCAGGAGAAGAGGCAAGACTCAGCAAGCTTCCAAGTGAACCAGGAAACAACGTTGAGTCAAGAACAATTGATCACCGGCAACCATGATGGGAGGGAACCTCCCTTATATCCAGCCAGTCCGTGATTCCTGATTGCCAATCCTCATTGAATGACTCAGTACTGTTTGTAACCACCAGAGGGAGCTTCTGCTCAGAATTCATCTCTAAAACATTCACAACAGTACCCCCCCTTGAGGAGAGGTCACCGAATCCTCATTTGTGCAACCAGGTCGGTCAGGATGAGCTCTGTGATACGCATGGATCAGTTTCCTAGCATGGATGTCCGAAGCAAACTCCCAAGAATTGTCCTCCTGACCATAACCTCTCCACTTAACCAAATACTGGAGTTTCCGTCTAGAAAAACAAGAATCCAATATTTTCTCAACCACATACTCCAGATTGCCCTCAACCAAAACAGGGTCAGTAGGTGCAGCCATAGGAACCACTGGCTCGACAAACCTCTTAAATAAGGACTTGTGGAACACGTTATGGATCTTAAATGTCCCTGGAAGAAGTAAACGAAAGGAAACAGGATAAAGAATCTCCATGATCTTATAAGGTCCAATGAACCCAGGCTTAAACTTAGGAGATGCAACTCTTATAGGGATATTTCTTGAGGACAACCAGACCAAGTCCCCCACTTCAAACCGAGGACCATCAGTCCTATGCCAGTTGGCAAACCGCTGGGCCCTCTCCTGAGAGAGGGATAACCTCTCCACTACCTGGTCCCAAATCTGCTGCATACGCTCCACAACAGAGTAACACCCGGACAGACAGAAGCCTCCGTCTGTCCCAAAGAAAATCGAAGGTGAAACCCAAAATTGCAGAAAAATGGAGACATCAAAGTGGCAGAGCTAGCCCTATTATTAAGAGCAAACTCAGCCAAAGGCAAAAAAGAGACCCAGTCATCTTGATCAGCAGACACAAAGTATCTCAGATAAGTCTCCAATGTCTGGTTTGCTCTCTCAGTTTGTCCATTGGTCTGAGGATGAAAAGCAGAGGAGAAAGACAATTGAACACCAAGTTTAGAAAAAAAAGTCCTCCAAAATCTGGAAACAAACTGGACTCCTCTGTCAGACACAATGTTCTCAGGAATGCCGTGTAACCGAATCACGTGCTGAAGGAACAAAGGCACCAATTCGGAGGAGGAAGGCAACTTAGGTAATGGCACAAGATGTATCATTTTGGAAAACCTATCACAAATCACCCAGATAACGGTCATTCTCTGAGAAACAGGGAGGTCGGAAATAAAATCCATAGAGATATGGGTCCACGGTCTCTTGGGCACAGGCAATGGCATCAACAAACCACTAGAGCGAGAGCAAGGCTTGGAGCGAGAGCAAGTCCCGCAGGACTGCACAAATTCCCTGACGTCACGAGACAAAGTAGGCCACCAAAAGGACCGACTCACCAAGTCTCTGGTACCAAAAATTCCGGGATGACCGGCCAACGCGGAACAATGAATCTCAGACATCACACTCTTTTTCCACCGGTCTGGGACAAACAATTTCCCAATAGGGCAGCGCTCGGGTTTATCCTCCTGACACCCTTCCAGAGCCAGTCTCAAATTGGGCGAGATGGCGGAAAGAACTACACCCTCTTTCAAAATAACAGCAGGATCAGATAACTCAGGAGAGTCTGCAAGGAAACTCCTCGAGAGGGCATCCGCCTTAACATTCTTAGTGCCAGGAAGAAAGGAAACCACAAAATTAAAACGTGTGAAAAACAAGGCCCACCTGGCCTGTCTAGGATTAAGTCGCTTGGCTGATTCCAGATAAACCAGATTCTTATGGTCCGTGAGGACCACCACCTGATGTTTGGCTCCCTCCAGCCAATGTCTCCACTCTTCAAAAGCCCACTTCATGGCCAATAACTCCCGATTACCCACGTCATAATTACGTTCAGTTGGAGAAAATTTTCGAGAGAAAAAGGCACAAGGGTTACTTTTAGAGGTCTCAGGATCTCTTTGGGACAAAACGGCACCTGCCCCAATTTCAGAGGCATCAACCTCCACCTGAAATGGCAGAGAAACATCAGGCTGCCATAGAACAGGAGCAGAAGTGAATCTCTGCTTAAGTTCCTGAAACGCAGAGACTACCTCAGGAGGCCAATTCACCACATCAGAACCCTTTTTGGTCAAATCAGTCAATGGTTTAACAATAACAGAGAAATTACCAATAAATTTACGATAAAAATTGGCAAAACCAAGAATCTCTGAAGAGCCTTTAATGAAGTAGGTTGGACCCAATCACAGATGGCCTGAACCTTGACCGGGTCCATTTCAATAACAGATGGAGACAAAATGAATCCAGAAATGAGATCCTCTGTATGCCAAAAAGACACTTTGATCCCTTCACATACAGAGCATTCTCTCTCAAAATCTGGAACACAGTCCGAACATGTTTCACATGAGAGTCCCAGTCATTGGAAAACATCAAGATATCATCCAAATAAACAATCAGAAATTTATCCACAAAATCCCTGAAAATGTCATTCATGAAGGACTGGAAGACGGAAGGAGCATTAGTGAGCCCAAAGGGCATCACTAGGTACTCAAAATTCCCCTCTGGGGTATTAAACGCCGTCTTCCATTCATCCCCGTGCTTAATGCGAATAAGGTTATACGCCCCCCTGAGGTCAAGCTTGATAAACCAAGTAGCACTTTTCACCCTGGAAAACAGGTCAGAAATCAAGGGTAACGGATATTGATATTTCACAGTGATTTTGTTCAAGAGACGATAATCAATACACGGCCTTAATGAACCATCCTTTTTGGCCACAAAGAAAAAACCGGCACCCAAGGGTGAAGAGGATGGTCTGATATGACCCTTCTCCAATGACTCCTTGATATAAGACTGCATAGCGTCATGTTCAGGTACAGACAAGTTGAAAAGGCGACCTTTAGAGAATTTACTACCAGGCACTAATTCAATAGCGCAGTCATAGCTCCTATGGGGAGGCAAGGATGCAGATTTACTTTCGCCAAACACATCAGAAAAATCAGTCAAAAAGTCAGGAACATCCTGAGCCTGGGAGAGGCAGAAAAAACAGGAGTGTTGGCATTAACACATTGGCAGCCCCAACTGGTTACAGACACAGATTTCCAATCCAAAACAGGATTATGAGACTGTAACCAAGGGAAACCTAGTACAATAATGTCATGCAGATTATACAGCACCAAAAATTTTCAACTCTCCTGATGATCAGGTTCAACCCTCATTATCACCTGAGTAGAGAACTGGGGTTTATTTTCAGCCAAAGGGGTAGAATCAATCCCCAGTAGGGGAATAGACTTCCGTAGGAGTATCAAGGGAAACCCACAACGTTTAGCAAAATCAAAATCCATCAGGTTAATAGCTGCTCCCAAATCAACAAAAGCCTGAGCAGAAAATGTGGACAGGGAGCAAATCAGGGTAACAGTCAACAGAAATTTAGTCTGAACACTACCCAAGACAACTGAGCATGCAAAACGTCTTCCCCGCTTAGGGCAGACTGAAATAGCATGAGAGGCATCACCACAGTAGAAACATAACCCATTGCATTTTCGAAACTCATGACGCTGTGCCCCAGAAGCCACTCTATCACACTGCATGGGCTCAGAAGCTGGTTCACAAGGCAACACTATTCCACGCATACCTCTACGCTCACGCAAACGTCTGTCAATTTGAATCGCTAATGACATAGAATCATTGAGACCAGAGGGAGCAGGGAAACCCACCATAACATCTTTTACATTCTCTGACAGACCCTTCCGAAAAAGGGCTGCCAAAGCATCATCATTCCATTTGGTCAGGACTGCCCACTTTCGGAATTTCTAACAGTACAACTCAGCGTCCTCAAGCCCCTGATTTAATGCCAACAAGGTTTTTTCAGCTTGATCAGTGACATTAGGTTCATCGTACAATAACCCCAGAGCCAGAAAAAATGCATCAATATTACTCAAAACAGGGTCCCCAAGTGTCAGGGAAAAAGCCCAATTCTGAGGATCGCAGAGCAGGAGAGAGATGACAATTTGAACCTGCTGTGCTGCGTTCCCTGAGGACTTAGGTTTTAAGGCAAAAAACAACTTACAGTTATTTTTGAAATTCAGAAATTTAGCTCGATCCCCCAAAAACAAATCTGGCATGGGAATCCTAGGTTCCACCACCGGCAACCCTGCAAGATAGGTAGCAATACTCCGAACTTCAGTGACAAGCTGATCCACACGGCCAGACAACTGTGCAAACTCCATTGAGAGAAAAAAAAAATTCCTCCTCAGCACCCAGAGAAAAAGAGGGAAAAAATGCAACAAACAGAGAAAAAAAAAATTCTGACAACTCCCCTTTTTTTTTTCCTTTTTACTATTTTTCCCTTCTGTGAGTACCATATAATTTTCAGTTTGGCCGGTGATACTGTTATGATTTGGTAGCTGAGTAGAGCAGGAAAAAAAACGGCAATACACCAGAGAGGTTGGAATCTACTGGATTGCAGTACCCTGACTAACCACCACAACTAAAGGCAGCCGTGGAGCGTTCCTACGTTGGTCCTAGACGCCTCGTCACAGCCTGAGAGATTAACTACACCTAAAGATAGAAAGAGGAAAGCTATCTGCCCCGGAGCAGATCCCCAAAGAACATAGGAAGCCCCCAAACATGTAATGGCGGTTAGACAAGAGGAAATACAGACACAGACAGAAAATAGTATGAGCAAACATTGGGGCCCAATCTGCCTACACAGAAAAGGATAGGAAGGATACTCACTGCAATCCAAAAAAAAACTAAAAAATACCAACACTACTAATTGCAAAAACACCTGAGATCACACGACCTCTACCACCTAAGTTAGTTCTCTGGTGTAAAAAAACTAAGCCACAGCCACAGAAAAAAACTGGAAAAGGCAAATGAACAAACAACAGTGGCTCCAGAGGAACTGAGTGGAGCCCAAGCCCCCTGGGGGGGGGGGGGACCTGGCTAACCTCACCGAAATGCAGAGAAAAATGCAAATGGTAAGCACAAAAAACAGAAAATATCTTTTCTGAGAGCAGGAGAAGAGGCAAGACTCAGCAAGCTTCCAAGTGAACCAGGAAACAACGTTGAGACAAGAACAATTGATCACCGGCAACCATGATGGGAGGGAACCTCCCTTATATCCAGCCAGTCCGTGATTCCTGATTGCCAATCCTCATTGAATGGCTCAGTACTGTTTGTAACCACCAGAGGGAGCTTCTGCTCAGAATTCATCTCTAAAACATTCACAACAGTGAGCCATCAACCTCTTCTTGCATCTTTACGCCCCTGTGATGTGTATCTAGTACTTGGTAAGTACAAAAAGCACTGCAAGTTCTTGTATCAGTTGGCACGAGGCTTAGCACCTTCTTTAAGAGGATAAAAGCAACACTCCAGCATTTTTTTATTTCAGGGGCTGCAATGGTGCCACTAACACAAGGTCCCTTACCCTAGTATTGTACTCATCAGCTGCTATCTTCAGCTCTTCTCGGCGCCGCTTTGGTCCCACATCAGCATATTGCAACCGCAACAACTGGCTGACTGGAAGTCAGAGGTAATGGTCGAGTATTGGAAGTGCTCGGAGATTCAGTTTCTGTTGCTGTAGCTGCATGATTTGCGGCTATTTGACAGCCTGAATACATGTGGGAATTCCCTAACAAGCAGGCATTCCTCACATGTATTCAAGCTGTCCAGCAGCCATAAATCATGCAGCTGCGGCAACAGAAACTACATCTCCAAGCATTTCCAAATACTGGGACACCACCCGAGCTGCTTGGGAAAACCCGAGCAACCAGTATACTCGCTCATCACTAGTCACAAGCTCTCAACGTAAGTTTATGAGAGCCTTAATCTGGCCTCATTCTAGCCTTGTTTTAGCTCTCATAAACTTACATTGAGTTGTAACTTCCGGATCGCCGCCCAGCAAACACTGAAGCAGTCTCATGGGTCCCAAACTGCTGGAGACAGATGGAAGCAGCACCAATAACAGAAGAAGACAGGACAGGTAGGTACGAGACTAAGTGCACGGAGCTTAGATTAGTTGCACCACTCCAAGAGTGAAATGAAAAAAATATTGAACTGGTACCTTTTAGACATTGGCAGCATTGATCAACTGACACACGTTTCAGTAGAGTTGTACCTATTCATCAGTTGAGCCATGATTTTTCACATTCATTGAGTTCCTTCTTCCTTGATGTACTATACCTATGTTAACCCAAAAAATAAATCCAAGAAAGAGTCTAGTCTATATTCTTTTTCTTCTGGTTTGTTCTTTACTATCTAAATGAAAACAAGAAAATTGTTTTCGCCCTTAATGTCTAGGTCCTTTAGGTTACCCATGACCTGCTGAGTTGGCTAAGAGAGTCATTAAGAAACACAATGTCATATCCCATCGCTACAAACCAGAATGGCATAGGAGGTACTACCTCTCCTACCACATACTAGAGTAAACTATTCATTAAAAATCCTTCCGGAAGAACCGCTATATATATATTTTTTGTGTAAATGCTAAAAAGAATCTTTGATTGGTAAATCTTGGTTCCGAGATGACTTTGTTGAAGAAGACCTTTCACTTAATAGGAAAACGTTTAACCTCCGTTGCTCAATCGTGCCACACATCCAGAGTGCTTAAATAATAATACAAAAGATTTCATGTAAAATAATTTGAAAGAGGGGAAAGATCATGCTTTCATCCCAGAATGCCAAGAGCACAATCAATGCTACTGTTTTATTAACAGATGAAATATACAAGAGTCATTGTAGCTGAGTTATCTATAAATAATAGATGGGCCCCTTAGACATTCATCGGCAAACGTCTACATAGCAGCCGATAGGTGTTTTGTTAATATAGCCCGCCAGATTGATGGTATCTTGACAAATAAAGATTGCTCTTTGCAGTCGGCAATGCACACACATACCGTAAGACTCTACACATCAAAGAAATCATGAGATGTTCATACGTGATCCTCCATTGTGTTCCTCAACTCAGATGGTGTAGACCATCGTTTGAAGTATGAACCTCTAAACACTGTTACGTCTTTGTGATATCAGTTCAATAAAAGATTTCGAAAAGAAAAATTCCTTACTCTCAAACTCTATGCATTCCCTTTTAGCAGTTGACTTTTTTTCTGTAAAATTGTATAAAACATACATTCTTTTCTTTGTTCATCATTATCCAACCAACAAGTATCAAAACCTACGACACAAAGCGGAAGGACTAAGCGGCACTCAACCGCATGTCAACAGTAAAAGGAAGGCGCAGTACGGAAAAAAGAGATAAAGGGCATCGAGACACATGACATAAAAGCTTTATGAGACTATTTAATGGAGAACGCTATATGATTCTGTTAAACCTCTAGGTCAAACACATTGAGATGTGATCCCTCCAAGGACAATTAATAGCACAGTTACTATGTGGCGCGTATGAACTATTTCCACTGCACATTATCTATTTGCAGAACATGAAGAAAGAACATTTCACATTTCAGATATTTATCTTACAACATCAAATATGGTTTAGTATCCAACTTAGGGCAAGTTCACACAAGTGTTTTTTCGGTGAAAAAATTGACGGCACTCAATCCAATGTTATTCAATGGGGTAATGTAGATGAACAATTATTTTTCACAGACCGAATTTACAAGTGGAAAAAAATTGCAGATACCACTAATTTTTTCTGTGTGTCTGATGAGACATTCAAGTCTACGGGTGTGCAAAAAAAATATTGGAGCCAAAGTATAGCATCCGATTTTTCCGAATGCTTTGAAATTCTTTAACATGTGAAACTTTATTTTGTCTCCCACAAACAAGGCTTGGTATCTACTCCGAGCAGTGGGAGAATCCCGGCGCCAAACACAAACTTATGGAAATGGTGATTTTCTAGTATTAGGGCTTATGCTGACAGACATATTTTTGGTCAAAGTGCGATCCAACAAAACATCAGATCGCAATTGAACCATTGTTATTCCATTGGGCCCTGCATGTATCTGAATTTTTACTTGGACAGAGTCAATCTGAGGAAAAATTCTCTGCATGGTCGAGTTTGCTCTGATATTCAGATCGCACTAGGGCATGCAAGTCAATGAGTCCATGGAAACCATCGGACTGCACTTGGATGACGTGAGGGCAGTCTGGTTTCCATGGACTGACAGACTGGGGAAGATGGACACATTTTATTCTTCACCTTCTCATCAGTAACAACCAAATCACACTCTGATCCACCTCCAATCCGAGTCTGATCAGAGTATGATTTGAATAATCTCTTTGATGACAGAATCCACAGCCGTCTGCACCTGCCCTTACATATGGACATGGGTTAGGCTTGCACAGGACACCAGCCACACCGATACATGCAGTGCACAGTTTTTGGCTTACAGTCTTAAATGATGATAATATTAGATTAAGTGGCAGTCTAGCACTATGTAAGTGCACCCCTAACATGGGAGCGGTTGTATTATCAGTATTTTGCACATGTACTCCGTATTACAATTTCTGGCCAATCATAGTCAAATTGTGTTGGAGTTTTTGAGAAACCATTAGAAATTCCCCAATTGTATCCATTCAATGACTGAACTGTAGTAATATTAGTACTAGTGCTGATGCGTCACAGACCATGACATTATTGGCCGGAAATCAACCATTGGGGAGATTTAACGATATTAATTAGCTCCATGGTCTTATGGAAGGTTTACCAAACCTGTCTTCAGAGAACCTAGATCACACCTTGAGGATTTCAATAATGTTGAACAGCAATAATTATCATTTTTTTATTGTAGGAAATTCTCAAGACACTGCCCCAAAGGAGTTGACAAGTTGTTTAGGACATATTAGTTTATTTAATCTATAGATTTATTAACAGGAGAAGTTGGATTTTCCTAAAATAATCTAGACAAGAAGAGTTTTGTACATCTCATTAATGATGATTGAATTGTTTATTAATTAATTTACTTAATTTAGAAATTTTGAAAATTTGCAGATTGTAGAAGACTTGGATTTTGGGGAACTCAATTCCAGTGAATCCTGAAAAATGGCGGCCAGATAGCTGACATTTTGCTAAATTCAATTGAGCTGGAAAGGAGTTTAGAAACATTAAAATTTCATTCTCACATCTCTCCTCACCTATCCCTTTTACCACAACTCCCCACCGGTCCTCTGTTCGCTTTCTAATGCACCAACCCTGACTCCAGTCTAGTCTTCACTCTTCGCTGGCACTTTCAGACTGGCTAGGTCACGATGTACAAGGTCATAACTAGAGTTGAGCGAATTTTTCAAACTTCGGTTCCGATTACGATCGGTGGCGAATATTGGTCTCTCAATATTCTTGGAACGTCATTGGAGTCAATGGGAGTAGAAATTACCAAATATGTTCGGAACAAATCATCAAACATAAATGCGGCACAAATGGGGTACCAATATGGCACGAATATGGCAAATTCAGATTTGGCAACTGATTCCGAACAAATTCGCTCAACTCTAGTCGTAACGTGTTTCACCAAGTGGGGTCGAGAGGCCTCAGAGCTTAATAAATGACTTTTTTTTATTGATAATTGGTGCACAATCGATTTGCAAAAGGATAAATTCAATAAATTTGAGCAAATTTGAGAGATTCATTCATTCTACCACCCATCGATTCCAGAGTTTAGTATCCAAGGACAACTTGCAACTACACATTTGTGTTCATAGTAGGAGGTTGGAAATTTTGTGGTTACAACTTATAGATGGTCTACATAATTACCAATTATTTTAGCTTAAGGTGACAATATTCCTCCACTATAGAAACCTAATGTTCAACAACACTATATTCATTAATTCCACTATTGATATTGATCTTAGAGTATGAGCACATCTGCCCATCCTATTCTAAAGACTCACACACTCTCGAAATTCTGAAACTCATTCTCGACAATAATGAGATCCGATTTATCAGAACTGTCTAAAAGGAAACCGTATCTGTTGCCTAAAATTACCAATCAGAGCTCAGCTTTGTTTTTTTTAAGCTGTTTGGCCAAAAAGACCCATAAACCTGCCAAAATGGCTTTTCCAGATGTCAAAACTCTATTAGTCCCATCATGTAATTTCTTTTGGAATCATCCTTTAATTGTTCAGTTTTCAACAAACGACCGTTACCGTCTTCACCGATTGCTTTTACTAGAAAGAAAAAAAAAATAAAGAATTAAAATTTGAAATCATTGTGTTAGAATCTTAGTTTTTTCCTCTCCTCTAAGTAGAGGGTGCTGTCATCACAAGAATTAAGTGTGATTTAAATTTATTGGGTCATTAATTGTTCCAAAGGATACATGGCGTAATACATCAGAACGATGCCTGACAGCTCCAGGTGCATATTAACAGTGTGTGTCCAAAAAATATTGCGGCAGTATATCATATACAAGCTTTCTATACTGACATAAAAACAAGACACAAAATAAGAACGATATAATTTAGCATCCCAATTCGACAGACTATGTAAGTATAGGCATCGCTACCCTCCTCTGTAATGAGAGACATCTCTCAGTACGACTCCACCAATATATCTTTTATTGTACGAGTCTGAGACACTATTACAGTCAAAACAGAGTGATAAGAATGCTTTAATAAACTCTAATCACCTCTAATGGAATTTCACCTTAGAGAGCATTGGAAATTGGAGAAAGGAAAGACGTTAGGCATTTTTCATAGCCATAAGCAGCATTATGTTAATTAAATGCAAATGTATTCTAAATTAAAAACACAAATAAAGATTGAACGATTATCGATTGCTTCAAATTAGTTGGCAGCTTAGAAAAGACGCCTTTCAATTTTTGGTCTCCATAAGCAGATCAGATGGTGGGTCCATACGTAGAAATTGGGCTGGTGTAGGGGTGGGCAATTAATTTCCCCAAAGTGCCACATGAGAGACCATGATTGTTGTGGAGGCCGAAATAACAGGTTGAAATTAATTCTGTTCAATATTAACATTAATATATATTAATAATTATTATTTTCTACTAATATTAATTCTATCACTTAATGCTGGGCAGAATTAAGTATAATGCAGCCTATATACTGTATAAGTCCACACATAGTCCCCTACAGTGGGTATGGAAAGTATTCAGACCCCTTTACATTTTTCACTCTTTGTTTTATTGCAGCCATTTGGTAAATTCAAAAAAGTTCATTTTTTTCTCATTAATGTACACTCTGCACCCCACCTTGACTGAAAAAAACAGAAATGTAGACATTTTTGCAAATTTATTAAAAAAAGAAAAACTGAAATATCACATGGTCATAAGTACTCTGACCCTTTGCTCAGACACTCATTTACATCACACGCTGTCCATTTCCTTGTGATCCTCCTTGAGATGGTTCTACTCCTTAATTGGAGTCCAGCCGTGTTTAATTAAACTAATAGGACTTGATTTGTAGAGGCGCACACCTGTCTATATAAGACCTCACAGCTCACAGTGCATGTCAGACCAAATGAGAATCATGAGGTCAAATGAACTGGCCAAGGAGCTCAGAGACAGAATTGTGGCAAGGCACATATCAGGTCAAGGTTACAAAAGAATTTCTGCAGTACTCAAATTCCCTAAGAGCACAGTGGCCTCCATAATCCTTAAATGGAAGAAGTTTGGGACCAACTGAAGCCTTCCTAGACCTGGCCATCCAGCCAAACTGAGCAATCGTGGGATAAGAGCCTTGGTGAGAGAGGTAAAGAAGAACCCCAAGATCACTGTGGCTGAGCTACACAGATGCAGTAGGGAGATGGGAGAAAGTTCCACAAAGTCAACTATCACTGCAGCCCTCCACCAGTCGAGCCTTTATGGCAGAGTGGCCTGATGGAAGATTCTCCTCAGTGCAAGACATGTGAATGCCCACAAAGAGTTTACTAAAAAACACATGAAGGACTCTCAGACTATGAGAAATAAGATTCTTTGGTGTGATAAGACTAAGATAGAACTTTTTGGTGATAATTCTAAGCGGTATGTGTGGAGAAAACCAGGCACTGCTCATCACCTGCACAATACAATCCCAACAGTGAAACATGGTGGTGGCAACATCATGCTATGGGGGTGTTATTCAGCTGCAGGGACAGGATAACTCGTTGCAATTGAAGGATACATCAATGCGGCCAAATACAGTGATATCCTGGATGAAAACCTCTTCCAGAGTACTCTGGACCTCAGACTTGGCTGAAGGTTCACCTTCAAACAAGACAATGACCATAAGCACACAGCTAAAATAACAAAGGAGTGGCTTCAGAACATCTCTGGGACCATTCTTGACTGGCCCAGCCAGAGCCCTGACCTAAACCCAATTGAGCATCTCTGGAGAGACCTGAAAATGGCTGTCCACCAACGTTCACCATCCAACCTGATGGAACTGGAGAGGATTTGCAAGGAAGAATAGCAGAGGATCCCCAAATCCAGGTGTGAAAAACTTGTTGCATCATTCCCAAGAAGACTCATGGCTGTACTAGCTCAAAAGGTGCTTCTACTCAATGCTGAGCAAAGGGTCTGAATACTTATGACATGTGATATTTCAGTTTTTCTTTTTTAACAAATTTGCAAAAATGTCTACATTTCTGTGTTTTTTTCAGACAAGATGGGGAGCAGAGTGTACATTAATGAGAAAAAAATGAACTTTTTTGATTTTACCAAATGGCTGCAATGAAACAAAGATTGAAAAATTTAAAGGGGTCTGAATACTTTCCGTACCCACTGTATGTAAAGTATGAGTCCTTACACAGCCCTTATAAACAGTATGAGTCCACGTACAGTCCCCTATACGTAGTATGATTCTACGCACAGTCTCCTATATACAGCTCCTATATAAGAAGCGAAGGGTCTAAAGAGGTGAGCATTGCGGTGAGTATAAAGATTTTTTTCTATTTCTTTTTAATTTTTGATTCCCCTGATGGTTCAGAAAAATGGTGTCCAATGGCCACCATTTTACTGAATTAACATAGAAGAGAATGACTAAAAATACACATTTTGAAGAATGCAAATTTTTGTAAAATTTGAGCAAAATTAAATTTCACTTAAATTTACTTGCTCATTTATAATCTCCATTTTTCCAGCACTAAAAAAAATCCAAACTTTGTGAAAACACAGGCTAATCTAATTCAAGAATATATCCTGAGAGCATTAAATGATAAATAGATACACATCCAAGGAACACTGTATTAATGGCTCTTCGGAGCGATTCCGGGAATAGAGAGAGGATAGAACACAGACAATTTCCTATGGAGTTCCCTTTATTTATCCCATCACCCAAAGTGATAAGATATCACTAGGATATGCCTTCACTTTCCAAAAATTGCAAAAAGTAATCTGTAGATTTCAGAACTTCCATACTGTAGAATTGACTCGAGAAAGTGGCGCATGCATCTCTTCATCCCTAGAAGTGTGAGTTGGGGTACCATTCATGAGGCATGAATCTATCAGACATTTATGGCATATCCCGTGTCGGGAAAGGAATTATTGTTTGTTCATTTTGTTAGAAATCATTCCTAATGTCATTGACAAGGAGATAAATAAATGGAAAAGCCCTTTAATTCTGCTTGGCAGAACGCATTCCATCATTGTTTTGCCCACAGTAAGTGGAGAAGAAGAGATGGACAGTATTTCTCTAATTCAACATGCCCTTGAGAAAACAACTGTGAAGAACTAGACTAAGTACATTTTAATATACAAAAGCGATCATTTAAGCAGCATCGCTACGGTCTGCCTCAATCATTCTCGTCCAGAACACCGAGGAAGTGAACAGATGTGAGCCATTCTCCATTTGACATTTAATGCTGACTGTTAGCACGGCATAGCTGTAAAACTGTTCACAAGTGATATTTTCCCAGAACAAACACCAAATCATCTCTATTAGGTCAGTAAATTCAGATGTGTTATTGCTCGGGAGCCAGAGAGCCTCTCTAATTGGACATAAGACAGGTCTTCTCACATTAATCTGACTTTTTTTTTAACTTAAATATATCAGAGCAACAAAAATTAAATCTCTTGCTAAATGGAAATGATAGATTTTCAGATTTAAAGTGATCTTCCGGTCTCGGCAAATATAGTTGATTCGCCATCTAACAAATAAGAAAATCACGCATTTTTCCCAATATTCTTTCTGTATCAATTTCTTATTTTTTCAAGATTTCTGCTTGTTATCATTTAAAGGAGCCAATATTTGTACTTACTCCGAATATATACTGCCTAGGTGATGGGAAACTGTTGTGAATAGGCTGGAAATGAGTTCTGAGCAGAAGCTCCCTCTGGTGGTTACAAACGGTACTGGACTGTCCAGTGAAGATTGTGAGGATTGGGAATCAGGTGTTACTGACTGGTCTTATATAAGGGAGTCGCCTTCCCATCAGGGTTGCCGGTGATCAATTGTTCTGGTCTCAATCCTTGATTCCTGTTTCCTTGGTAGCCTGCTGTGTCGTGTCTGAATCTCCTGCTAACAGAAAAGACATTTTCTTTTTTTGTTTTTGTGCTTGATTTTTGCATTTTGTCCTGCACTTCTGTGGGGGCCTTCAGGGTCCCCTCGGGGGGCTTTTGCCCTCTCAGTTCAGTTCAGCCACTGATGTTTGTACATTTGCTTTTTCCAGTTTTTTCAGTGGCTGCTGTTTTGTTTTTGGTTACACCAGAGAACTAATTTAGGTGGTAGAGGTCGTGTGATCTCAGGTGTTTTTGAAATTAGTAGAGTTGGTGCTTTTCAGGGTTTTTTGAGATTGCAGTAAGTGCCCTTCCTATCCTTTTCTATTTAGTAAGTTTGGGCCCCAAAGTTTGCTCATACTATTTTCTGTCTGTGTCAGTATTTCTTCTTGTCTAACCACCATTACATGTTTGGGGGCTTTCTATGTTCTTTGGGGTTCTGCTCCGGGGCAGATAGCTTTCCTCTTTCTATCTTTAGGTGTAGTTAGTTTCTCAGGCTGTGACGAGGCGTCTAGGACCAACGTAGGAACGCTCCACGGCTGCCTCTAGTTGTGGTGGTTAGTCAGGGTACTGCAATCTCATAGTTTCCAACTGCTCTGGTGTATTTCCTTTTTTGCCTGCTCTCCTCAGCTACCAAATCATAACAGTATCACCGGCCCAAAACTAAAAATTATATGGTACTCACAGAAGGGAAAAATATTGTGGAAAGAAAAAAGTTGTCAGAGTTTTTTTTCTCTCTCAATGGAGTTTGCACAGTTGTCTGGCCGTGTGGATCAGCTTGCCACTGAGGTTCGGAGTATTGCTACCTATCTTGCTAGGTTGCCTGTTGTGGAACCTAGGATTCCCATGCCAGATTTGTTTTTAGGGGATCGAGCTAAGTTTCTGAATTTCAAAAATAACTGTAAATTGTTTTTTGCCTTAAAATCTAAGTCCTCAGGGAACGCAGCGCAGCAGGTTCAAATTGTCATCTCTCTCCTGCGCGGCGACCCTCAGGATTGGGCTTTTTCCCTGACACCTGGGGATCCTGTTTTGAGTGATGTTGATGCGTTTTTTCAGGCTTTGGGGTTATTGTACGATGAGCCTAATGTCACTGATCAAGCTGAAAAAACTTTGTTGGCATTAAGTCAGGGGCTTGAGGACGCTGAGTTATACTGTCAGAGATTCCGTAGGTGGGCAGTCCTGACCAAATGGAATGACGACGCTTTGGCAGCTCTTTTTCGGAAGGGACTGTCAGATAATGTAAAGGATGTTATGGTGGGATTCCCTGTTCCCTCTGGTCTCAATGATTCTATGTCATTAGCGATTCAAATTGACAGATGTTTGCGTGAGCGGAAAGGTATGCGTGGAATAATGTTGCCTTGTGAACCTGCTTCTGAATCCATGCAGTGTGATAGAGTGGTTTCTGGGGCACAGCGTCATGAATTTCGACAGCGCAATGGGTTATGTTTCTACTGTGGTGATGCCTCTCATGCTATTTCAGTCTGCCCTAAGCGGGAGGACGTTTTGCACGCTCAGTTGTCTTGGGTAGTGTTCAGACTAAGTTTTTATTAACTGTTACCCTGATATGCTCTCTGTCCTCATTTTCTGCTCAGGCTTTTGTTGATTCTGGAGCAGCTATTAACCTGATGGATTTTGATTTTGCTAAACGTTGTGGGTTTCCCTTGATACCCCTACGGAAGTCTATTCCCCTACTGGGGATCGATTCTACCCCTTTGGCTGAGAATAAACCTCAGTTCTCTACTCAGGTGATAATGAGGTAGAACCTGATCATCAGGAGAGTTGCAAATTTTTGGTTCTGTATAATCTGCATGACATTATCGTACTGGGTTACCCTTGGTTACAGTCTCATAATCCTGTTTTGGATTGGAAATCTGTGTCTGTTACCAGTTGGGGCTGCCAATGTGTTAATACCAACACTCCTGTTTTTTCTGCCTCCCCCCAGGCTCAGGATGTTCCTGACTTTTTGATTGATTTTTCTGATGTGTTTAGCGAAAGTAAATCTGCATCCTTACCTCCCCATAGGAGCTATGACTGCGCTATTGAATTAGTGCCTGGTAGTAAATTCCCTAAAGGTCGCCTTTTTAACTTGTCTGTACCTGAACATGACGCTATGCGGTCTTATATCAAGGATTCATTGGAGAAGGGTCATATCAGACCATCCTCTTCACCCTTAGGTGCCGGTTTTTTCTTTGTGGCCAAAAAGGATGGTTCATTAAGGCCGTGTATTGATTATCGTCTCTTGAACAATATTACTGTGAAATATCAATATCCTTTACCCTTGATCTCTGATCTGTTTTCCAGGGTGAAAAACGCTACTTGGTTTACCAAGCTTGACCTCAGGGGGGCATATAACCTTATTCGCATTAAGCACGGGGATGAATGGAAGACGGCATTTAATCCCCCTGAAGGTCATTTTGAGTACCTTGTGATGCCCTTTGGGCTCACTAATGCTCCTTCTGTCTTCCAGTCCTTCATGAATGACATTTTCAGGGATTTTGTGGATAAATTTCTGATTGTTTATTTGGATGATATCTTGATTTTTTCCAATGACTGGGACTCTCATGTAAAACATGTTCGGACTGTGTTCCAGATTTTGAGAGAGAATGCTCTGTATGTGAAGGGATCAAAGTGTCTTTTTGGCGTTCAGAGGATCTCATTTCTGGGATTCATTTTGTCCCCATCTGTTATTGAAATGGACCCGGTCAAAGTTCAGGCCATCTGTGATTGGGTCCAACCTACTTCATTAAAGGCTCTTCAAAGATTCTTGGGTTTTGCCAATTTTTATCGTAAATTTATTGGTAATTTCTCTGTTATTGTTAAACCATTAACTGATTTGACCAAGAAGGGTTCTGATGTGGTGAATTGGCCTCCTGAGGCAGTCTCTGCATTTCAGGAACTTAAGCAGAGATTCACTTCTGCTCCTGTTCTACGGCAGCCTGATGTTTCTCTACCATTTCAGGTGGAGGTTGATGCCTCTGAAATTGGGGCAGGTGCCGTTTTGTCCCAAAGAGATCCAGAGACCTCTAAAAGTAACCCTTGTGCCTTTTTCTCTCGAAAATTTTCTCCCACTGAACGTAATTATGACGTGGGTAATCGGGAGTTATTAGCCATGAAGTGGGCTTTTGAAGAGTGGAGACATTGGCTGGAGGGAGCCAAACATCAGGTGGTGGTCTTTACGGACCATAAGAATCTAGTTTATCTGGAATCTGCCAAGCGACTTAATCCTAGACAGGCCAGGTGGGCCTTGTTTTTCACACGTTTTAATTTTGTGGTTTCATTTCTTCCTGGCACTAAAAATGTTAAGGCGGATGCCCTCTCGAGGAGTTTCCTGGCGGACTCTCCTGAGTTATCTGATCCTTCTGTTATTTTGAAAGAGGGTGTAGTTCTTTCCGCCATCTCGCCCAATTTGAGACTGGCTCTGGAGGGGTGTCAGGAGGATAAGCCCGAGCGCTGCCCTGTTGGGAAATTGTTTGTCCCGGACCAGTGGAAAAAGAGTGTAATGTCTGAGATTCATTGTTCCGCGTTGGCCGGTCATCCCGGAATTTTTGGTACCAGAGACTTGGTTAGTCGGTCCTTTTGGTGGTCTACCTTGTCTCGTGATGTCAGGGAGTTTGTGCAGTCCTGCGGGACTTGCTCTCGCTCCAAGCCTTGCTCTTGTTCTAGTGGTTTGTTGATGCCATTACCTGTGCCCAAGAGACCATGGACCCATATCTCTATGGATTTCATTTCCGACCTCCCTGTTTCTCAGAGAATGACCGTCATCTGGGTGATTTGCGATAGGTTTTCCAAGATGATACATCTTGTGCCATTACCTAAGTTGCCTTCCTCCTCTGAATTGGTGCCTTTGTTCCTTCAGCACGTGGTTCGTTTACACGGCATTCCTGAGAACATTGTGTCTGACAGAGGAGTCCAGTTTGTTTCCAGATTTTGGAGGACCTTTTGTTCTAAAATTGGTGTTCAATTGTCTTTCTCCTCGGCGTTTCATCCTCAGACCAATGGTCAAACTGAGAGAACAAACCAGACATTGGAGACTTATCTAAGATGCTTTGTGTCTGCTGATCAGGATGACTGGTTCTCTTTTTTGCCTTTGGCTGAGTTTGCTCTTAATAATAGGGCTAGCTCTGCCACTTTGATGTCTCCATTTTTCTGTAATTCTGGGTTTCACCCTCGATTTTCTTCAGGACAGACGGAGGCTTCTGTCTGTCCAGGTGTTGACTCTGTTGTGGAGCGTATGCAACAGATTTGGGACCAGGTAGTGGAGAGGTTATCCCTCTCTCAGGAGAGGGCCCAGCGGTTTACTAACCGGCATAGGACTGATGGTCCTCGGTTTAAAGTGGGGGACTTGGTCTGGTTGTCCTCAAGAAATATTCCTATGAGAGTGGCATCTCCTAAATTTAAGCCTAGGTTCATTGGACCTTATAAGATCATGGAGATTCTTAATCCTGTTTCTTTTCTTTTGCTTCTTGCAGGGACATTTAAGATCCATAACGTGTTCCACAAGTCCTTGTTGAAGAGGTTTGTTGAGCCAGTGGTTCCTACTACTGTGCCTCCTGACCCTGTTTTGGTTGAGGGCAATCTGGAGTATGTGGTTGAGAAAATATTGAATTCTCGTTTTTCTAGACGGAAACTCCAGTATTTGGTTAAATGGAGAGGTTATGGTCAGGAAGACAATTCTTGGGTGTTTGCTTCGGACATCCATGCTAGGAGACTCATCCGTGCGTATCATAGAACTCATCCTGACCGACCTGGTTGCTCAAATGAGGGTTCGGTGACCCCTCCTCAAGGGGGGGGGTACTGTTGTGAATAGGCTGGAAATGAGTTCTGAGCAGAAGCTCCCTCTGGTGGTTACAAACGATACTGGACTGTCCAGTGAAGATTGTGAGGATTGGGAATCAGGTGTTACTGACTGGTCTTATATAAGGGAGTTGCCTTCCCATCAGGGTTGCCGGTGATCAATTGTTCTGGTCTCAATCCTTGATTCCTGTTTCCTTGGTAGCCTGCTGTGTCGTGTCTGAATCTCCTGCTAACAGATAAGACATTTTCTTCTTTTTGTTTTTGTGCTTGATTTTTGCATTTTGTCCTGCACTTCTGTGGGGGCCTTCAGGGTCCCCTCGGGGGGCTTTTGCCCTCTCAGTTCAGTTCAGCCACTGATGTTTGTACATTTGCTTTTTCCAGTTTTTTCAGTGGCTGCTGTTTTGTTTTTGGTTACACCAGAGAACTAATTTAGGTGGTAGAGGTCGTGTGATCTCAGGTGTTTTTGAAATTAGTAGAGTTGGTGCTTTTCAGGGTTTTTTGAGATTGCAGTAAGTGCCCTTCCTATCCTTTTCTATTTAGTAAGTTTGGGCCCCAACGTTTGCTCATACTATTTTCTGTCTGTGTCAGTATTTCTTCTTGTCTAACCACCATTACATGTTTGGGGGCTTTCTATGTTCTTTGGGGATCTGCTCCGGGGCAGATAGCTTTCCTCTTTCTATCTTTAGGTGTAGTTAGTTTCTCAGGCTGTGACGAGGCGTCTAGGATCAACGTAGGAACGCTCCACGGCTGCCTCTAGTTGTGGTGGTTAGTCAGGGTACTGCAATCTCATAGTTTCCAACTGCTCTGGTGTATTTCCTTTTTTGCCTGCTCTCCTCAGCTACCAAATCATAACAGGAAACACTTTTGTGGCAATATGACGGTATCTGGGCTGCGCTTGCAGGAATGAAGAATCCTTGATGGTACAAAATTAAGGTTTTAATTTAATACCAATGCATTTCAGCACCTTTTTCAAAAAACTAATTTGTGATGTGATAGGTATTGGGAGGGACACATAGGTGATAAGTAACAAAACATACAGCTGTGCATTCAGGTGCGTTACCGGATAATAAACAAGCCATACAACTGTGCATCCAGGTGCATTACCTGATAAGGAACAAGCCATACAGCTGTGCATCCAGGTGCATTATCTGATAAGGAACAAGCCATACAGCTGTGCATCCAGTTGCATTACCTAATAAGGAACAAGCCATACAGCTGTGCATCCAGGTGCATTATCTGATAAGGTACAAGCCATACAATTGTGCATCCAGTTGCATTACCTGATAAGTAACAAGCCATACAGCTGTGCATCCAGGTGCATTACCTGATAAGGAACAAGCCATACAGCTGTGCATCCAGGTGCATTACCTGATAAAGAACAAGCCATACAGCTGTGCATCCAGGCGCATTACCTGATAAGTAACAAGCCATGCAGCTGTGCATCCCGGTGCATTATCTGATAAGTAACAAGCCATACAGCTGTGCATCCAGGTGCATTATCTGATAAGTAACAAGCCATCCAGCTGTGCATCCAGGTGAATTACCTGATAAGGAACAAGCCATACAGCTGTGCATCCAGGTGCATTACCTGATAAGGAACAAGCCATACAGCTGTGCATCCAAGTGCATTACCTGATAAGTAACAAGCCATCCAGCTGTGCATCCAGCACAAATTATAGACAGATTTATCCCCTCAAAGCAGTACTATGTGACCTGTGTAGTGGCTGATGAAAGGGGCACCCTTGATCCTGATGACCTAGACACCCACATTTTTATCCAGCAAAGGATTTATGAAGGCAGATGCACCAAATTAGGCTACATTTTGTACTTCTTTTTTAAAATTGAGTAGTTATTTGGGTAGTTTATAACTAATTTATTTGTCCCTTGTCTGATTGTATTTTATTGTAAATCAAAGGTAAAAATAGGTGAATAGTAAAAGATATTGCCCAGGCAAAAGGGTGGTGTCAAAGAAGATCTGTCACTCACCATAATCATGTATTTTTATCTATTGTAATTGCCCCTGTTCTTCTGAAACCGGTGTTGTTTTTCTTTTGTTCCCGTGCCTCTCCGTTCCTGACATATTGCCGCTATTCCTTGTACGAAATTCTACCCTTATTAGCCAAATGGGTGCAGCTCTCAACTCTTCTCTCTAAGCTACGGTAATTCTTGAGGATCACACCCTGTTGAAAAAATACATGTAAGAGCCGGTCATATCTCAGGAACAAAAAGGGTTGGGAACACTGGAACAAAAAACTAAAAATTTATGGCAAGTGACAAATAAAAGGGATCTAACAAAGAAAAATTGTTTTAGAGTCAAGTCCAAGAGTTTTGGATGTCTCAATCATCATTTACCCTATTTTGACTCTAGGTAAAGCACATCATTAGGCTTCAATCACATCTTTCTGGCACGTGACCAGTACTCTCTATGTGGCAAGATGTGATAGACCAAGATTACTTGTATCCATTCCTCCATTCATGAAAAATGAATCTTTTCATGTCAGGTGTTCACTGTAGAAACATTTTACGTTCCGTTCCAGCTCAGTCCGTGATCTCGGATGTTTTGAGACAAAATACAGATGGAAATTACAATGCTGAACTACAGATATGTACTAATCGCGAAAAGAGTGTTCCTTTTTCCATCTTAAACATCAATGACATTTCCACAAGTGAACCTCTAACACTACGACCCAAAACCTATTGGGAGAACATGGATTGCCAATTTATTGCTGCAACTTTCCGTAATAAATTCAGCGGTGAAGTGGCCAAGGCAGTGTGTGGACCCTTCAGTGGGATTGATAGTGACAGGTAATTCAAGCAAATTATGCAAAGTTTATATTGTGGGGTGTGGGTAAGATGGGTTTGTATGGACTCTTACGTGAGCAGTAAGTACAGTGCTTTGTGACATTTTGCTTCTCCGATGAGCACAATGCACCGTATGGAGGAGTATTCTGTTTTATGAAATGATGGAGACTTTACGCTAAGAGTAAGGCTCTTGTAACTTCCATGCCAGTACCTGTCCCCTCTGTTTCCCCCTGGACTTGTGGTACTGCCCAGTTTAGAAGCATGGGTGTTAATTCCTAGCTATTAGAATCTCTCCCTGACATGAGTCCTGGGAGGGCCTGTTTTCAATTTAAACTCCTGAGTCTCAGTTTCCCACTGCCATTTATAGTTTATGCCAACTTTGGTTTACTTCCGTGGTTCTGCTCTTGTACAGCCTAGTTTATTCTCATTCTAACCCTGCCCAGTTTACTGATGATTCTTCTGACTTCCAATTTTGTTCCCTTCTGATACTGACTTGGCTACCTTGACCATTCCTGCCATCCCACTCCACCAGGCAGCGCCTACTCTGAGGACTCAACCATTGACCCTGTGTAAATCAACATAACTGTATAAGGGTTAAAGAGTGAAACTCAGGGCTCCCCTGGGACGTGTCGGTGGCAGCCCTAATTAGAGCTGCCAATTGACCACAGACAGAGCCTCATTACGACTCAGTAAAAGGATATTAAGTAATGCACACACAAACAAGATAACTAAAGAATTTTTGGGTGGAATAGGGTGTATGTTAATAGTTCTTGTATGAGTCATTTATCATAGTCAGCCATGTAATTAGGTATAAAGGTAAAGCAGCTAAGTAAAAGTTAGAAATCTTCACTTTACCCATCTCTTCCCATAAACTTGAAATCTCCTCTCTAAGAACCAAACTGTTAACAGCAATTATTGGGATGATTTGTCTTACCTATTCGGTAAGATTTGATTACACATTTGCATAAGCAGAACAACACTGCCTAATGAGAAAGTGATCTGGCGTTGGAAAACTGCCTTTTCTCTGAATTGAAATTGACTACATAACTCCTTGTCCTTCCTCCGTGAATGCAATTGGTGCGGTGCATATTTGTCGACTCTATAATTAAATGTAATTTCCTAAACTGATTTCCAAACAGGCAGAATTGATGGAAGATTACTATTAGAATATCCTTTATGAGATCGTATAATTAAATGTTTCCTCGTATGACATGAGATACTTAAAGAGGAGAAATAGAAGACAAAACTGCTACCTTACAAAGGCACGACTTGTAGATCCAACTTTTTTAATACCGAGCTACTCAATTGTGGCAGGGAGACATTTCTAATTTTTTCAGACACATGCTCTACCCGTTACACATCCTCTGCACCCCGATATTTATCCCCCCATGCCATGATCTTACTTGCAAATTTAGTATAGGTATCTAGAGCTGTTAACTGTTTGCATACTACAATTGCTCCAATAATGACACTTAAATGGTCCGTGTCAGTTCACCAAACTTTACATGCATCAAAAATGCAAGTAAATGTAAGCAACTGCAAAAAAATATGTTTCTTTCCCCATTTATTTGCCACTTCTATTATGCCAATGATGGCGCAAGTAGATTTGTGGACCCACTGTGCCACAGGACTGGGTCTGCCTAGGAAGGGAAGTAGCTAAGCGGCTACCAGATATTTACTGGAGCTCCTGATAGTGCAGACAGACTGGGCTGCAGGTAACAGCCAGGTACCACTCGAAGACAGATCCCGGTACTGCAGCTGCTGACACGGACTAGGGCTACTTTCAGACACGCCGGTCTAGGATACTGGATTATGGACTGACCGCACATGGATCGGGCACAATGTCGCACTGGGACCAGGGGACTTTGGAAACAGGAGTGGCTGCACCAGTACCAGGGGGTCAACATTCAGGCACTGGCCACTCTTGGACCAGGGATTTGGGCTCAGGACACTGGCCACACCGGGATCTCGGGTTTGGGTCCAGGACTCTTGCCACATCAGATCCAGGGATTCAGGTTCAGGACCCTGACCACATCAAGACCAGGAATTCTGGTTCAGGACACTGGTTACATCATGACCAGATGACCTCACAACTGCACTGGTAGAACACCACACTACCTAATGATAAAACTCATTTCTTGGCGAATCCTTAAGGTAGAGGAAGTCTTTTATACAGGATGATTTCCAGCAATTGACTGGGAGTCATCTCGCAGGTCAATATCATTACGCTAAATGCCTCTCAGCAAACAGGCCGAGGGCATTTACCATATGTGCGCGCTGCCTCTTTAAGAGCAGGGTAGTGTGTGCACATGCACACTAGGTGTGCCGCTGGGAGCTGCAGCACATACTACAGGAATACTACTGTCAATCACCTGTAGCAGCACTGGAAAAATCTTGCAGGAGTCGCTGATGGACTAGTTCGGTCTCTCACTATGGTCCTTAGCTAGATCTTTAAAGGCTATTTTTTCTGAAGCACCCCGGCATTTCAGAGATTGTAAATTTTAGAGATACGACCAGGTACTGTAGCTGGAGATCTGACTCTTCCGTCCCTGCCACCCTGCAAGCTTTTCTTAGTGCCACTGCAGGTGGTTGGGAAAAGCCGGCAAGGGGCAGTGGCAAACTCGTTGAGTCCCTGGTCGGAGTGTTTTGGGAATAGTATACCTGGCTTCAATTAAGCTGCCAGGCTGTGATTCATGCTTCATGCAGTTTGGGCAGTCTAAATTGTCTGACAAGTGCCTTTAAAACCAGATAGCGCAGAAATATGTTAGAAATACAAGCCTACATCTTTCATTCGACCTTGTTGGACACTTCTGCTTGCCCTCTTAGCCATTTCACAATCTAGTTTGAAACAAAAGACTGGCTTAGAAATTGCTTCTTGAATGCGAGGATTTTCTTCTAACGGCATAAGTTACAATATTCACAACACATTTGCTTTGTGTTAATTAGCGGATTCTGTACTGAGTCTGTTTCGGGAACTTGTAATTCTCTTCCTGGCTCCCCTTTCATGATCTGCCTTTATGTTCAATAGCCAATATTTCTGCTCATCTAAACTCTGTTTTTAGCCTTGTCTCTTCCCTTTCACTCCTCAGTGAATTTGCATGTCCAGTTCTGATAATTTCTGGATCGCTTACATAGAAAATTCTCATCAAGCAGCTGAGAGATAATCAGATCTCCGACTCATGCCAACTTTTTGCTGGATCACACTGTTGGAGAGTGCTGTGGGAATTCCAGGTGGTGCGAGCCCCTGGGGGATTTTTCAGTGGTTGCAAAACTGGTCTTGGAACCCGTTCATAACAGATGGTCTCACAGGGGCTCTGAAAAGAGGTTTGATATAAAATATTGAAGCAAATATTGGACTTTTTGACTTTTGCTACATCATTGCCACCGCGGCTGTATGAAGTAAATGCAAAACTTTCCATTGCAATTTTACAGGATGGAAAAGTTTGTTGAGTTTCTATTTACTCCTTTCCTAGTTGTTTCATAAGGTTACGAGAGGGGACAGAGATGAAAAAACAAATTCTGTTTGCAGTGGTTTTCAAAGTTGGAGGTTGAGGAACTATTTCTTCGAAAAGTCAACCACTGCATTGTTAAACATCAGAGCAGGACGGGCAGATGACCTGATGTCTTCCCTTGAACAGGGCTTCATAGTGGGGGACTTTTTTAAAGCACCTTATTTTCGTGAACAAATCCTGTTTGTCAGTTAAATTTATATGCTACAAAATGTTTTCTTTATAACATTTACTGCTTTCTATCAGCAAATGAAAATGTTACTGTTTTTTAGATTTTTTTTTGCTTACCGTGAATGCAAAAAGTGTAACCTCTGATAGCTGAAACATCTTTTTTATCTTAACAATCAAGTTAACTTGGTCTATCAAAAGGATAAATGTACTGCAAGGCAGAGTTATGGTATGCAAAGGTAACAGTCGAACCTGTAGGCTCTGGGACCTGAAGGGGACCATAAACTTCTTTGCTACAAAAAGAAACACCAGTACTATAAATGGCCCATTTTACACAGTTTGCAACTGGGCCAAGAACCCTTATGTCACATCGCTAATGTTTTCGATGTGTGGAGCCACACAAAAGACCAATAGGCTAGAGAGCACATTATAACCTTAATAAATAGCTTTCCTTTCACACAACTAGAAATGAGGTCAATTGGCACCTCAACTTTGGTGCTGTAAAATGGCTGTAAAATGGTCATAGAAAGGGCAAAATGAGGGTAAAAGCAAGACAATTGCCCTACAAACAAATGTGGATAGGAAAATCTCTTAAAATAACATAGACTAATAAAATCTAAAATAATAATCTTGAAATAGAAGGTGGAGGTCCAAGTCAAAGAATGGAGCAGTGCCTTGCGTGTGTAGTTTACTGTATTTGTTAGTAAATTAAAAAATAAATGAAAAAAATGAAATCTGCTTTGCTGGTTAATAAAAATAGAGGGGACCCCACGTCATTCTTTTGTTGATCCCCTCTTTTTTAATAACCAGCCAAATTAAAGCAGGCAGCTGTGATCTGGTCTTATTATGCTGGGAAGGGACCAATATTCATGGACCTTCCCAGTCTATTAATGTTAGGCCCCAGTTGTCTGCTTTGCCTTTGCTGGTTATAAAAAATTGGGGACCCCCAAAAAATGACGTGGGGCCGTCCTATTTTTAATAACCAGCAAAGCAGACTGTTATGCGCTCGGTTGCAACAACTTTAAGGTATAATGGATTGCAACCGAACACGGGGTCCGCGATGCAGTTTATGTTCACTGCTACCGAACACCCTTTGGTTAGGAGTGTAATAACTGACAACTAAATTATGAAGATCTTGCCTGTGAACTTCACATTGAGCAAGATATAGCATTTGCACTATCTTCCGTTAAATTCACAGGAGATGTGCTATTAACTGGTGTAGATGTAGCCCTGTTAATGGCACAGAAGCCACTTGCCAGATATTAGGTTTGCACTATGTGCTGCAAGCTGGTATAGACATAGCCCTGTTTGACTACACGGAAGCTACGTACCAGCAGCTAGGAAGTGCGTGCGACTGACGCCAGGCGTACGTGCTGTCAGCCGGTGTGCGACCGGACTGAGCAACTTCACTATACAGCTGATGGCGATGCCCGCGTGCTGCCAACCGGGTTACATACGGACTGCGCAGCTTCAATATTCAGCTGGTGGAGATGCCCGCATGCTGTCAGCTGGTGTGAGACCGGACTGAGCAAGCTTCTCTGTACAGCTGGCAGGTGATGCCCAGGTTACACGCCCCACATTCTGCTCAGGGTGTATAGCTACCCTATATTTGTAGCAGGACTGCGACATAGGCTACCTGCCTGGCATAAGCTGAACCTGCCTGAAGGACCTGTGATAATTAGCCGAGCGTACTCTGGCAAGGTCCCGGAGAGCAAAGCTAGAGAGCACGTGGAGCCCAGATTCTGGTACGTCCACACATGAGAACTGCCTATTTTAGTATGATCTGACCGTGCCGCGGACAGACAAGCTATTTAAAGGCTAAGCTCCGCCCCCAGCCATCTCGTCAATCGCATCACCGATGACGTCATCCGTGACCAATCAGGCAATGCCAGGTCAGAGGATCAGCTGACACTAAGCACCAATCATGGCTCGCCATGTCACGGACATGCTCAGTGCAGGCATTTCTGGACTTAGGCTTGCAACAGCCTTTTCTTGTTCCGTAACCTAGGTTTAAGGCTACTACGAACAAAGACCTGAGTAACTATTTGTGCCTCTCGGGTATTGGCTAGGCGCTGGGATCGATGGCAAAGCTGAGCAGCATCTGCTTTGGCTGGGTCTGGATGGGAGACCACAGACTCCTTGGATGCAGGTTCAGATCCTGCTGGGGGCTGAGATTGATATTAATTGGGTATTATTTTCATAATATTTATTATTATAAAATGCACATCCATTAGATGAGCCAATTCTGGCTCTTCCCGATTTCCCTGATGCTGTGGTAATCAGTGTAATAGGATATCTTTGGATTGTGGCAAAAAGCTAGAGAACCCAGAGGAAACTCACACAAACATGGGAAGAACATAGAAACTTCTTGGAGGTGTTGTTCATACTGGGATTTGAACTCAGGACTACAGTCATGGCCAAAAGTTTTGAGAATGACACAAATATTAATTTTTACAAAGTCTATTGCTTCACTTTTTCTAATGGCAATTTGCATATACTCCAGAATGTTATAAAGAGTGATCAGCTTAACAGCAATTACTTGCAAAGTCAATATTTGGCTAGAAAATGAACTTTATCCCCCAAAACACATTTCAACATCATTGCAGCCCTGCCTTAAAAGGACCAGCTAACCTCTTTTCAGTGATTGCTCCATTAACACAGGTGTGGGTGTTGATGAGGACATGGCTGGAGATCAATCTGTCATGATTAAGTAAGAATGACACCACTGGACACTTTAAAAGGAGGCTGGTGCTTGGCATCATTGTTTCTCTTCTGTTAACCATGGTTATCTCTAAAGAAACACGTGCAGTCATCATTGCAATGCACAAAAATGGCCTAACAGGGAAGAGTATTGCAGCTAGAAAGATTGCACCTCAGTCAACAATCTATCGCATCATCAAGAACTTCAAGGAGAGAGGTTCCATTGTTGCCAAAAAGGCTCCAGGGCGCTCAAGAAAGACCAGCAAGCGCCAGAACCGTCTCTTAGAAGTGTTTCAGCTGCGGGATCGGGCTACCAGCAGTGCAGAGCTTGCTTAGGAATGGCAGCAGGCAGGTGTGAGTGCATCTGCACGCACTGTGAGGCGGAGACTCTTGGAGCAAGGCCTGGTCTCAAGGAGGGCAGCAAAGAAGCCACTTCTCTCCAGAAAAAACATCATGGACAGACTGATATTCTGCAAAAGGTACAGGCAGTGGACTGCTGAGGACTGGGGTAAAGTTATTTTCTCTGATGAATCCCCTTTTCGATTGTTTGGGACATCAGGAAAACGCCTCATTCGGAGAAGACAAGGTGAGCGCTACCACCAGTCTTGTCTCATGCCAACTGTAAAGCATCCTGAAACCATTCATGTGTGGGTTGCTTCTCAGCCAAGGGAATCGGCTCTCTCAAAGTCTTGCCTAAAAACACAGCCATGAATAAAGAATGGTACCAGAATGTCCTCCAAGAGCAACTTCTCCCAACCCTCCAAGAGCAGTTTGGCGATCAACAATGCCTTTTCCAGCATGATGGAGCACCTTGCCATAAAGCAAAGGTGATAACTAAATGGCTCAGGGAACAAAACATAGAGATTTTGGGTCCATGGCCTGGAAACTCCCCAGATCTTAATCCCATTGAGAACTTGTGGTCAATCATCAAGAGACGGGTGGACAAACAAAAACCTAAAAATTCTGACAAAATGAAAGCATTGATTGTGCAAGAATGGACTGCTATCAGTCAGGATTTGGTCCAGAAGTTGATTGAGAGCATGCCAGGGAGAATTGCAGAGGTCCTGAAGAAGAAGGGTCAACACTGCAAATATTGACTTGCTGCATTAACTGATTCTAACTGTCAATATAAGCTTTTGTTACTCATATGTTTGCAATTATTATATTTCTGTCTGTGATAAAAACATCTGTCAAACACACATAAAAACCAGAGGGCAGCAGATCATGTGAAAATATAATATTTGTGTCATTCTCAAAACTTTTGGCCATGGTAGGGTTGAGCATTCCGATACTTCCGATACCTGAAATCCAATGTAAGTCTATGGGAACAAAATATCGGAAGTAAATACTTCCGATACTTCCGATATTTTGCTCCCATAGACTTACATTGGATTTCAGGTATCTGAAGTATCGGAATGCTCAACCCTCAGGACCCCAGTGCCGCAAAGCACCAGTGCTAACCACTGAGCCACTGTGCTATCTGGCAAAAGACAACAGATTTTTATCTAAGTGACTAATATACTTCATACATGTGTTCCTCATGGATCTGTGCCAGTGGTCATCAAATTGGAACTTTAATTGTCTTCTGTACAGAGGACGTGTACACGTAACTTTTTGCTGTAGAGCTTTATTTGCTGCAATCATAGTACTGTTTTGCTTCACATGAGTTGAATTGGCAGATCTTGTAGGAGGAGTGACCAGTCTGCCACTATAGTTGTGACATCAATAATACATATCCCTTGTTTAGAACTTTGGCAAATAGGCAAAATGTGTTGGGCTGTAGGATCTTAGTGCAGCATTGTCATGACTCGCTCATTGAAGGGTACTGATGCGAATACGGCAATTTAAAACCCACTTCTCTGATGAACATTTAAACATATGCACAGCTCAATGCGTAAGCCTTTTAGATAGGAGCAGACGCCGCAATCGGATGCAAGGCCTATAATTTTGCCTTTTTCCGTGGCGATTGTAATTGTGTTTGTCAGCTTAAAGAATAGGCATTTCCCCTGGCAAAGTGTATAAAATGACCTCCTGTAGGTTGCAAAGAACAAATGTACTTGGCTGTAGTTTTGAGTTTTATGGAGAAGTCAGCTGACATGTGTCATTTTCATCACAATGTTGGCCTAAATGAGTTATTCTATGAAATGAAAATATACAGCTGGCATAAATATCACACGCTCAAGGCGTCCGACGGTATTAAGTAGAAACTTTACACAAGGCTGGGATAACAATGACGTACAACTATTATCTTACCTCTGTATTAAAGGGAAATATTAATTTGGTGTCATGATGACAGCGAAGCTTTAAATCTGTAAATGAGAGAATAAGGCCGGCGTCAGACACAACGACAAAAAATCGGTCCGTTTTAGTCGGTCGATTGTCGTATCAAAATGCAAACATCACACATCCTTCTGGCATCCGATTTTCCTTCAAAGATGCGATTTAGTCGCATGTGTGTGTACCTTGTAACATCCGATTTTCATCCGACTTGCGAGAATTTCTCGCAGGCTTACAAAACTGACATATAATGGATCCAAAAGAATAGTATTTCAATCACAAAAGAAAGAATAGATATATACACATAGAACACATATATATATATATATATATACATGTCATTGTGACATGTATATATACATATATTTATAGTTCCTAGACTTCTACATACTGTAATAGCCGCTAATTCAATTGCCGGCTTTTGTGAAATCACAGAAGCCGACATGAAATGATACATTGTTTCCACACAGTTAACCATGTCATTTCCTGTATTTTGATACATGGTTTGAACTTACAATTACATGAGTGTATTTGTGCAAAATTTCAGACATGTAGGGGTTAATTAAAGGTGTAAATTCGTTGAAAAAAAATGCGTGGGCTCCCGCTGTATTTTCTCCACCAGACAGACAAAGCAAGCGAGTGGGGGCAGATAATAATAGCCTAGGGAGGGTACATTTTTTTTGTGCCCCCCCTGGCTACTAACATCTGCCCCCAGACACCCCAGAAAGGGCAAATCTATAATTAGATTCGCCCTTTCTGGCACTTTGCCCGTCTATTCCCATTGCCCTGTAGCGGTGGCGAATGGGTTAATAAGGCGTTAATGTCACCTTAGTATTGAAAGGTGACCTTAAGGCAGGTTAATAATTGAGAGCTGTCAATTAGACAACTATCAATTATTAATCCTATTGAAGTAAATAAAAAAACACAAACACACTTTAAGAATAAATAATTTTAATGAAATCAAAACGAATTTTTTTGACCATCTTTTATTTCACTCTTAATCCGTTCGAAGCCCTTGTTCTTCTAAAATAAATATAAAATAATAAAACAACATTATTCTTACCTATCTGGCGATCTGTCACGTCCCACGATGTAATCCTTCACAAAGGGTTAACTAGCAATCAGATAAGCAGCGCAAGTAATCCTGCATGCTCATCTGATAGCTCCTGAATGAATGAGCTTATCTCCTGCCGACAGGAGAGGATGTGATTAATGAATGAAGCTTAATTGATTGTATCCACTTTCACGTTAGGTCAGGTCACTGAAGTGAAAGTGGCAATAAATCAATTAAGCTCCATTCATGAATCTCTTCCTCTCCTTTCGCTGGGAGAGTAACTGATTCATTCATGGGGTTACAACTCGGAGAGAGCATTAGCTTTCTGCAAGCTGTAACCTGTTAACCCTTTCTGATGGATTACACCGTGGGACCTGACTGTACATCGGATTGGTAAGAATAATTTTGCTTTTTTATTTTATTTTTATTACAGGAAATGGTTTTAGCAGGAAAATAAAATATGGTCAAAAAATGTGTGATTATTTCATTAAACTTCTTTTTTATTAAACTGTGTGTGTTTGATTTTTCTTTCATACAATAGGATTAATAATTGATAGTTGTCTAATTGACAGCTCTCAATTATTAACCTGGCTTAAACTCACCTTTCAATAGCAAGGTGGGTTTAACCCCTTATTAACCCATTCGCCACCGCTACAGGGCAATGGGAATAGACAGGCAAAGTGCCAGAAAGGGCGAATCTAATTATAGATTCGCCCTTTCTGGGGTGTCTGGGGGCAGATGTTAGTAGCCAGGGGGGGCACAAAAAAAATGTACCCTCCCTAGGCTATTATTATCTGCCCCCACTCGCTTGCTTTGTCTGTCTGGTGGAGAAAATACAGCGGGAGCCCACGCATTTTTTCTCAACGAATTTACACCTTTAATTAACCCTACATGTCTGAAATTTTGCACAAATACACATATGTAATTGTAAGTTCAAACCATATATCAAAATACAGGAAATGACATGGTTAACTGTGTCTAAACAATGTATCATTTCATGTCGGCTTCTGTGATTTCACAAAAGCCGGCAATTGAATTAGCGGCTATTACAGTATGTAGAAGTGTAAGAACTATAAATATATGTATATGTATGTGTCACAATGACATGTATATATATATATATATATATATATATATATATATATATATATGTGTGTTCTATGTGTGTATATCTATTCTTTCTATTCTTTATTAAAGCTGTCAGTGTGATTTTACAGTATAGCCGGGGATGAATTGCCGGCTTTTCTAAAGGACACCGGTGCGATTTAATCGCAAGTCACACGTGCGGTCCGTTTGTAATCCAATTTTTCATCGCTCCCATAGACTTGCATTGGCGATAGTCGACCCACAATCGGTGACAATCGCAGCATGCTGCGATTGCACACGGACGTTTAAAACGGACCACAAAAAATCTGATACTAGGAGCTGCTCCATAGATTAACATAGGGCAGACTGCAATACGATATTTCATCGTATTGCAGTCGTCCGATTCTGTCGCCAGTGTGACGCCGGCCTAACTCGTGTGAGTCATTTCGAGTTTCATCGGCAATGTTATAAATATCCTTCGGAATTGCATATATAAGTGGAAGAGACATTGAAATAATCAATGAATTTCAGATTAATGTGAGAACTGGAGATAAAGAAAGGTCATGCTGTATGGGTATTGTCTTCACTATTAATGAGCTTGATATTAGGACAAGGTCATCCCAGGCGAATGTAAACCTTTACATCTCAACTATAAAGGGTTTCGTTTAGGTTTTGATTCATTAGCTCCTTTTATTACGCCGCAAAAAAAAGGGAGAGATACTGTTTAAATTAGGCTTGTTATAAAAAGGGTGAATGTTAAATTATAGTTTAGATTATTGAATTAAGAGGGAAAAAAATCTCCTTTTCAAAGTGTCCAGTACTCAATGGCCAAGATAGATGGGTAGATGGATGATAAATGCATGATCTGCGCTTGGAACCCTGTCGATCAAGAGAATGGGCCAAAATTCAAATTCGGTTGATTAGCTCGAAATTTTATAGGAAATTCAATTTGCACCTAATAAATCCAGTGCAAATCTAATCTACTGGAAAGAGTTAAAATATATATATATTTTAATTCTTAACATCTCCTTGGACACGCCAGTATCTTTTCCACCACCACCGTTCTTCCGCTCAACTTTTCTATCTCCTATCTGTTCCGCATTACAGACCTCAAGAGTTGCCGTTCTCCACTAGGCTCCATTCCATGGTAATGACTTGCGATGCGCCCCGCATGATAGAATAGAGCCTAGCGACGAAGGGCAGTAGTAAAGGAGGTCGATATCACGTTAAATGGGCTGCACTGCGGTATTGAGAAGCCTTTTGTGTTCCAAAATGGTTCTTTATTGTCTTAACGAGTTTGGGAGCTGGACTGGCACCTTTCTCAAGGTAAAAAAGCTAATATATTTGGTATTTTATATTTACTTTTTTACCTTGAGAATGGCACAGAAATGTGTCAGGACAATAAAGAACCATTTTGAATTTCCTATCCAATTTCGAGCAAATCTACCTAATTTGAATTTTGGCCCATTCACTCATTTCTAGTGTTCTCTTGATCGATAGGGTTCCCAGCACGCAGATCATGTATTTATCATTCATCTACCATTTACCTTGGCCATTAAGTACTATTTATCACCTGGAAGAAGTTTTTCTACTTCAGCCATGGAGCTGCCGCAGCAATTTCACCCATCTACAATTGTTGTGTCTTTACACAACATCGCCAAGTGAGCGCATACTCCCACTTTTCACTGACCTTGCCTGACCTGGCGATACTGTTCTATGTGTGTGCGCTTTAGTCCCCCAAACAGTTCTTCTAGTGATGAATGGCGGCTCCAGAGGCCCTGGCCAAGAAGAAGGCTAAAAAGGAGGGATCTTGACAGCAGCATTAAAGGTATGTGGAGGGTTGAGGAGAAGTGAGTTTAATAATTTATTGCTATTTTTAAACACTTTCCGGACCTTAGAATCAAGCAAAATGGCAGACATTTGCACAAATCAAATCCCCAAAAATTAGAATCCAAATATTTAGGGAAATTCATTCAAATTGATATGTTTAGAATAAATCCACTCATCTCTAGTAACCACATATTTGCAATACCGCTTTGGGTCCCTTATTCTCATGATCAGTTGTCAACATGTGGCAATTTTTGGACCCTCAGTAATCATACTTTTAGCACCAATTTTGTCAACTAGGCTCCATCTTCCATAACTGGTTCATGGTGGAACTTCCAATCTTCATTCTCTTTTAGGTTTCCATCAGAATTATTGTCTATTACCACTACATGTAGGTAGAATTTGGGACTACCACCATTCACAAGACCAGTTCCAAGTTTGACTAGAGTGTTAGTTACTCCTGTAAAAAAGTCAATGTTTCTGATGGAGATAGCTGTGCATTATGATACTCACTTCTCATGGCTCCAGCACCAAGCTTTCTGCATCCTCTCTTCTTCTGCACATTGGGTTACTATAGTAACACACCACCACTAGAGTACGGGAAGCACTGATATTTGACTCCATCACACTCCAGTAAGAAGCAAAAAATTTGAAAAAGACCTGGTGACAGGTCGAAATGTCAAGCTTCTAGCAGTACCTGTTGCTTTTCCGTCCCCTTACCCAGCACTATGGTGAACTATTATGTTAAATAAACGAGAATGAAACTGAAATCATGTCACCTGAGTATTCATGTACTTGGTGACCACACCACTACTTTGCAATACTGGGCTCCTCAACATCATCATAATGAATGTCTGGTTAACTTAACTCTGCCAAAATATACTGTTGTGAGTCTTCTACCCAACTCAATTCTACTATGTCACCGAGCTCTACTAAATAACATCAGTGTGTCTCTTGATCTACTCAACTGTGCTACATTACATGGCTCTGCTAGTTTGTCACAGTGCAAAGGGGTTGTCCAGGCTTGGGGCTCAAGTCTGCTGTCATTCTCTTTGACTACAGACTTGTGAATCCTCACAGGTGATGGTGCTGGGAGTGTGAGAATACGATTTGAATACATGCGGTCATGTGCCAACTAGACAGACATGTTCTCACTCAATGCAAGTGAATTGAATGGGACTGGGGCATGATTAGTCGGAATGTGGCAAGAAGTATGAAAAGCCACATACTTATGGTCACATGACTACTGGCAGTTGAGAATCTTCACAGTGTGCACAGTGCGTGCTGTGAGGATTCACAAGTCTGTGGTCACATAGAGTGACTGCAGACTTGAGCCCCAAGGCTGGACAATCCCTTTAATTTTGCTGAACATATCTACATTGAGCCACCTTACATGCCCAACAATCCTAAATTACTCATTTTCCTACGTTGCTTAATTATACTGATCTTCTCACGGTTGATCATCTTGACACACCAGGTCAGCTACATCGCTAAATCTACTCTACTACTCCAGTTACTGTCCAGTCTCTTCTCTATAGTTCCAAAGGACCACCCTACTGCACAAAAATCATCTGTCCTTGCTATACAACAGCTCTGTTCTGAAGGCTTAGGGAAAACCCATTGATAAATGACACACTGTACTTGGCTACTTCCGTCACCCCTTAGGAATTGAATAGCACTTAGGTTCACATGCTTGACTATCACTACATTTAAGTCTCCTGTACTTTGAATTGGTGGGAGTCCTAGCTGTGTCGCCATCAAATATCATCAACTTATCCTGTAAATTGAAAATAATTTATGATTGTAGAACAACAACATTTAAGAACTGGACATTGGAGAAATAAACGGCATCACATCAGTATATAAATGTAGAAGTGTAAATATTGCTCCATAAACTTTCCAAAATGTCTAACCTATGCAAAGCTATAGACGCCACGCCAGAAAATGTACTGTAACTTTTCTTTGCACTGTTGCCTCCACAATCACTGCAATTAAGAGTTTCCCTGTTGTTCTCCATTATTAAATTGTCCAGAATCCTGTTGGCCAAATGAAGCCTTCTCTTAAGGGTATGCCACACTAAACAATATCGCTAACGGGATCGCTAAAAAACGTCACTATTTAGCGATCCCGTTAGCGATATTGTTCAGTGCGGCAGCTGCCAGCGACGAGCTTCCTGCTGTGATCTCGCTCGTCGCTGGAATCGCTCCGGACCCTATTTTCTCGTCGGCGCTCCCGCTGGGTAAGTATCTTATCGCTGTGTGGCACCTTTTCTTAGCGATTTAGCGGTACTTTTGTACCGCTAAAGTCGTTAAGAAGATCGCTAATGGCGATAGCGTCGTTAACTATAGCGCTAAATGCGGCAGCATTTAGCGATATAGAAACAATCCCGCTAGCGATCGCATTAGTATGCGTCGTTATAGTGATCGCTAGCGGGATTGTTTAGTGTGGCAGTACCTTTAAAGCTTAGTTGGCCACCAACTGAGGTCCTGGGCCATGTATCTGTTAGAGAGATGGCTATCAGTTGCAGATTTATTTGGGGAATTCTGTAGCAAATGTGTTCAGTAAATCATAAAAATGGCATGGAAATGTGACTGAGCATTTTGCAACATGTCGAGATATTTCCTTTGTCATTATCACTTTGGTACAAATTGAGCATTGTATGGGAGGACGGGGAGGCTTTTGCCCAGGGCTTTGGCAATGCATTTGGCAGTACTTGCTCTGTAACAACTGGCCTTCATTACAACCTTAATGTCATCAGCCCGAAAATTTCGCAAAAGTCTCGATATGTTTGAGCTCAAAACTTGCAACATTCTCAGTTCCACTTGTGATGTTTAATAATCTAATAATCCTTTTCGGTGACTAATATGGAGAGTATTGTCGCCAGTTGGATCAATATTTCATGGCTGATCCATGGAATCCAACCAAATTTTCAAATATATGATCCTATCGTCTCGTAAAATGACCCGAAGCCACTTGCTTAACAGCACTGTAAAAGATGGCAGAGTTGTCTGCCCTGGGAGGCATTGCCAATGGGTTGGCAATCGTCTAAGTCATGTTTGCTCTTTACCAACTGGCCGTATTACGTCTTTAGTGTTATGAATAGAATACTTTGGCTGTGAACACAAGTAATCAGTATATTTGTACTATAAACTTGTAACATTTTGCAATTTAACTCCTGCTGAGGAACGAATCAAATTCCCAATAAAAGAGAATTACTAGACGATCTATCATTTTGGACGTTAGCTGGTACAATGCAGGCTACAGATTGAAATCCCAACCGCTTGTTTTATAAGACTTTTCTTTTTTTTTTAGCTTTAATACCACCTAACAATGCATGAAGTCTTGTCAGTTGACGGTGCAGGACGCCACATTAGGGAATAGTTGCTTTATTTAACATTGAATTTATATACGTATCAGATGGAATAAGGTTCCTTTTTTATGATGCCATCCAAGTGATGAAGCAACCCTTGGAGAAAACAGATTGCTGGTTGGTAAAATGATGAACCACTTGCAATAATGGCTTATAACAGTCATTCTGTATATAAAGAAGTGACAAATTAAAAAGTATTGCATTTAAATATGGAATACAATTGTTAGCATGCTTTAGGGTGTTTTTGTTCATATACAGTAAGTATTACTTACATGGGTTTTCTGGGAATAGAAAAATATACAATAAATAACTAAAGGAAATGTAAATAATAAAAAAAATCCGAACGTAATTATTTTTTTTTCTATGGAGGTAGTCATTATAGAATTAAATTGGCCACTGTCTTGGAACACTAGCTAGTAGACTCTTAGTACAGATGACTGTGAGCATGTGCAGTAGGACGCTTGGCCACTGTGACCTGGAGATAGCCACTTAGTTTTCAGAAAGACCGGATGGACAGCAGTATGAGCAGCCTCTTCTTACCTCAGCACCCTGGTATCTCCAGTGTTAGGTCAGATAGACAAGGTAGACAGCAATGTGAGCAGCCTCCTCTTACCTCAGCACCCTGGTATCTCCAGTAATAGATAGATAGGGAGGGCAGGAGTCTCAGCAGCCTCTTCTTACCTAGTACTACATCAGATAGACAGGGATGACAGCACTGTGAGCAGCCTCTTCTTACCTCAGCACCACTGGTATCTGTAGTATTACATCAGATAGACAGGGAGGACTGCAGTGTGAGCAGCCTCTCCTTACCTCATCACCCCTGGTATCTGCAGTATTACATCAAATAGACAGGGTGTAAAACAGTTTGAGTGGCCTGTCCTTAAGCCCAGCACCCATTGATTATTCAGTATTAGATCAGATGGACAGCAGTGTGAGCAGCCACTTCTTACCTGAGCAACCTTGGTATCTCTTCTCTAGTATTAGATCAGATAGACAGGGAGGACTGCAGTGTGAGCAGCCTCTTCCTACCTCAGCACTCCTGTTATCTCCAGTATTAGATGGGATAGACAAGATGAAAAGCAGTGTGAACAGCCTCTTCTTACCTCACTAATCCTGGCATTTCCAGTATTAGATCAGATAGACAGGGAAGACAGTAGTCTGAGAAACCTCTTCTTTCCTCAGCACCCATGGAATCTTCAGTATTAGATCAGACAGACAGGATGGACAGCAGTGTGAGCAGCCTCTTCTTACCTCAGCACCCCTGGTATCTCCAGTATTAGATCAGATAGTCAGGGAGGACAGCAGTGTGAGCAGCCTCTTCTTACCTCAGTACCTCTGGTATCTCCAGCATTACATCAGATAGACAGGGAGGACAGTAGTGTGAGCAGCATCTTCTTACCTCAGCACCACTGGTATCTCCAGTATTAGATCAGATAGTCAGGGAGGACAGCAGTGTGAGCAGCCTCTTCTTACCTCAGCACTCCTGGTATCTCCAGTATTAGATCAGATAGACAGGGTGGACAGCAGTGTGAGCAGCCTCTCTTTACCTAAGCACCACTGGTATCTCCAGTATTAGATCAGATAGACAGGGAGGACAGCAGTGTGAGCAGCCTCTTCTTACCTCAGCACCCTGGTATATTCAGTATTAGGTCAGATATACGGGGTAGATAGTGTGAGCAGCTTTTTATTATTACAGGGTCCCATACATCTGACCAAAACGCTGATTGAGACCCAAGATCAAATTTTCCACTGGGGACCATAGAACTCTAGTTACGCTACTGATGCTGAGGATATTTACTGATTTATTTGTTAAGACATTTTCTTTAGTTGTTTTTCTATTTCAGGCGAATTCCTTTAACATTAAAAGTACTTTTGTATAATTTCATGTGCACCACTGTTTTTCTAATTAAATACTTTATTAAGAAGTCCTTTAGTGTAGGTGGAATAGCGCAACCTTGTGAGTTAGTGTTGCAGCAAGTATAAGAGTGTTCTGATATGATTATGACAAATTGGTACATTATGTTCATATAATTATGTTATACAAGGGGTAGAGTTTAGCATTTCAGTACAAAGGACTACCTATTCTGAGAGCTGCATGATGTAGTGGTAGAGACCCTGATTCCAGCGATGAGTAACTTAATTTACTGGGAGCTGCAACTTGGATAGCACACACCACTGATTGGCAGCTTTCTGTGTACACTATGCATAGGCAGAAAGCTACTAATCAGTGGTCGGCGTGGGGTTGGACTACTTGGCTGCAGGTTTACTAGTCCTCTAGTGATAATCTCCTGCTGATAAAACAGTGATTTTATCAAAACTACACCAAGCAGCCCAGTTACTGACACATCACTGGAATCAGGGTCTGTATGTCTACATTATGCTCCCCTCAGAAGAACAAAAAAATTGGTAATGAGCCCAGACGTAGGACAATGTCAACAAAAATTACAAATGTTATTATGTAGGTACATCTTAATAAAATCAGCTCAAAGGAGAAATATAGCTCATTTTCTCCTAGGAGCTGCACTTTCAGTACCGCGGCCAGGCACCATCATAATGCTATGAATCTACAGATTGACTCTATAGCTGCAGGTTAATAGTGTAATCCAACCTGGCAGGTTCCCTTTAAGATGCATTTCTTGTATTTTCAGCTGTGTTGCCATACAGAACTGCCTATTCCTGTTCCCGGATTGATAGTCCTCCATCTTGCACACCAGACTTAAACCCATAAAGTGGTATCGAGAGATCTCTACAGAGACTTCTCTGTTGAATGCTGGATTTTCCGGCAATGAACCTGTAATGTGTAAGTTCTGGACAATTACACACAACGGAATTTGAGAGCATTTAGAATCTCATGTGCGGCTGGGGTTGGCTGAAGACAGAGGATTTCCGAATCAAATTTTTGACTTCTATTAATCAATTTAATGAAAATATTACACCATTTATTACTTTTGGATTTTTATTGGCTTTGTAGGTACTAGCCATGTGGGAAATTATATCAATTAAACATGCTGTTCTCTTTTTTATTAGAAAGTTCCTCTAATATAAGTTCTGCTGGGGGTAAATCTTTAACTCCTCTGCAGCACTTCCACAGGACAAATGAAGCATTACATACAGTGGGTACGGAAAGTATTCAGACCCGTTAAAATTTTTCACTCTTTGTTTCATTGCAGCCATTTGGTAAATTCAAAAAAGTTAATTTTTTTCTCATTAATGTACACTCTGCACCCCATCTTGACTGAAAAAAACAGAAATTTTTGCAAATTTATTAAAAAAGAAAAACTGAAATATCACATGGTCATAAGTATTCAGACCCTTTCCTCAGACACTCATATTTACGTGACATGCTGTCCATTTCCTTCTGATCCTCCTTGAGATGGTTCTACTCCTTCATTGGAGTCCAGCTGTGTTTAATTAAACTGATAGTACTTGATTTGTAAAGGCACACACCTGTCTATATAAGATCTCACAGCTCACAGTGCGTGTCAGACCAAATGAGAATCATGAGGTTAAAGGAACTGGCCAAGGAGCTCAGAGACAGAATTGTGGCAAGGCACACATCTGTCCAAGGTTTCAAATGAATTTCAGTAGTACTCAAGTTCCTAAGAGCACAGTGGTCTCCATAATCCTTATATGGAACAAGTTTGGGACCACCAGAAGTCTTCCTAGACCTGGCCGTCCAGCCAAACTGAACAATCGTGGGAGAAGAGCCTTGGTGAGCGAGGTAAAGAAGAACCCCAAGGTCACTGTGGCTGAGCTTCACAGATGCAGTAGGGAGATGGGAGAAAGTTCCACAAAGTCAACTATCAGACTCAGACCTCAGATTTGGCTGACGGTTCACCTTCCAACAAGACAGTGACCATAAGCACACAGCTAAAATAGCAAAGGAGTGGCTTCAGAACAACTCTGTGACCATTTTTGACTGACCCAGCCAGAGCCCTGACCTAAACAGAATTGGGCATCTCTGGAGAGACCTGAAAATGGCTGTCCACCAATGTTCACCATCCAACCTGATGGAACTGGGGAGGATATGCAATGAAGAATGGCAGAGGATCCATAAATCCAGGTGTGAAAACTTGTTGCATCATACCCAAGAAGACTCATGACTGTACTATCTCAAAAGGGTGCTTCTACTCAATACTGAGCAAAGGGTCTGAATACTTATGACCATGTGAGATTTCAGTTTTTATTTTTTAATAAATTTGCAAAAATTTCTATATTTCTATTTTTTTTCAGTCAAGATGGGGTGCAGAGTGTACATTAATGAGAAAAAAATGAACTTTCTTGAATTTACCAAATGGCCGCAATGAAACAAAGAGTGAAAATGTAAAAGGGTCTGAATACTTTCTGTACCCACTGTAGTGCTCTTGGAAATCTTTGTACTTTACATGTAATATATGGATGTAGCAGGACCTCCAACAAACATTCTTTGATGGCACGCATGGATGCATCACCCTGGAGAAGCTAGACAACTTATGCAACCTTAAATAAGTTACCCATGATTTTTTTAATTTTTTTACTCTAGCCTTAAAAACTAATTAGCAGATAGTTTCTAACAGAGGCAACTACCTGGCTGCCGGTTCAACCCTGCATTGGCATAGATTGGAACTGGTCATGGACCTCTCCTGGTGGCAATTCAGCTGCTCCTCATCAACAGTGCAGCTCTATTTTCTGAGCTGCTCTGTCAATTGGGCGTGACTATTAACATCATGCTGATTGACTGCCAATTCCCCGCAGCTAGGCAGCAGGGAGCCGGCTGTCAATCAGCATGTCATCACCAGTCACGTCACATTAACAGAGCAGAGTGGAAAAGAAGCTGCTACGCTGTCAATGTGAATCAGCGAAATCTGCTGAATCGCCAGCAGGAGCAGTCGGTAACCACTCTGTGCCGACAGAGATCGGCGCTGGGTACAACAGACAGGTAGTTAGCAACTATCTGCCTGTTAGTGCTTGGGTACATTGTAAGTTCAGCCTAATACTACAAGTAGTGACAAGTACACCACAAAATGCAAAAGTAGAGAAGAATCTGATAGGACGGATAAGAAAAGAGTACTTGTCTGTGGCCACCACCTGTATAACCGTTACTTTTTGTGGATTATCTTACTACTCCTCTCCATTTCTCCTATTATCACTTTTGTGTGGTCCAAAATGGGTGAAATTAATTTACAATTGCTTATGCTTCCATATTAGACAGATTGATGAAGTATAATTGACTTACTCTGATGAGCAAATTTTCCCTTAATTTTTTCAGCCGTGCAGATTCAGAATGTGTCGTGTAGATGTACGGAATGGATGATTTTATTCTTTCTCTTTTGAAAGAAGAAAATCAAAAATATATTTCAAGTTCTTATATTTTAGAATCCTAAACATTCTTACCAATGATTTTAAGGATCCCCTTCACAATCAGCAGGGACATGTAGCGGTTTGGAAATGCCACCTGATAACTTGTCTCCTTATTCCCCCAGTCAAAACAGCGCCAAGGTGGCTTGGCGTCCTCTTGCAATCCGACAGGAAGCATTGATTTTCTTTAATTGCATATGTTAAAGGCTCCCAGGGCGAGAGTTCACCATTACATTTGACTTATCTGAATCTTGTGGCTTTTGTAAAACCGTGAACATGGCAACAAGAGCCATGAAACAAAACACGGGAACTGATTTCCTGGTTTAGAGGTTCTTTCTAAAATTTCCTTTGTAATGTCACAGACATAGCGAGGCTAAATGTGCGAGTTAACTATTTAGCAATTCATAACACAGCGGTCAAGAATTTGATAACTGTTAAAGAAGATAATGCAGTCCCAAGTAAGCCACTAAAAACTTGTTCCTCCATTACTGAGAAATCAGTTTTACAATTGATAAGCAAAAGAGGCTGAAGAGCTATGGTAGATATGAAGCCTCGGTCACTCCAGTTTTTGGTATTTTCCAATTTGTGTGTGCAGATTGCTGCAAAAATTACGGAATTTTGGAACTTCACTTATTTCTTGCTGAATTTAATTAATTAATTAATATCACAGAAATCTGTGCAAAATTTAAACTAATAAGTGTTTATTAATGATATCTGCAGTAACATGTCCCAGGAGTGTATAGAAAGAGAGAAGGCTATGTTGTCCTGTCCTTGTCCTTTATTCTTTTCATAGACCTTGCCGTCACTCACCAAAACAGATGTCATTGATAGAAGCGATTGTTGGTTTAAATTTATCACACTATTTCTTGTTTATTATATTTAATGTGGTCATACCAAGATTTCTAATGTGTAGGTGATAATTTGCTGGTTACTGAGACCCCTACTGATTCCAAGAACAGGAATCTGTGGTCCCACTCTTGAAACAATTATTGGTCAAGTATGTGCACTACCTCTCATTTCATTCCCTTTATGATCTGCAGAAATAACTAAGTAAAATGATCTGCTATATCCAGCTTTTGGCTTTTCCATAGGCAATAATGGAGTGTTGGTGTGTATGTTTGGACATCACTCAATCCGGTGAGTCCATAGACCTGTTATGGGATTACTGGCAGACCCAGGAATGCATGACTGTGTCCTGTAGATAGGTGATAACTTACAACCTTAAAGCCTCCAAATATATTACCCTAATGTTGATTGAACCCTACAACATTTATGGGTTTGGACATCTAATGTGTTTGGGGGCCCGAGGAGATAAGGATCTGGAATATCTGATTTTGGACTGCCGATTGTTTTGGTTTCTAACAGATAAGCCGCTGCCAGAGATGTCTGGCATCAACTCTCTCATAGAGAACACAGGATCATTCAGCAGAGCAAGCACTCCCATCTATGAGAGAGCCAAGCAACATAACTGAGGGACGAACAAGTGTTTCCAAAAATGTTTGGTGGCCTATAGTGTAATCCCTTGTTGAAGGTCGGCTCACTTAGCTGCTCCTCGAGGTAGACACAGGACCACGTTTGGTTAAAGTCTCTGGGTGGTTTATTATTTCCTAAACCAAAAACCCAAACTGGTAACAGAAAAACAGCCTTTCTGGCTCAAAAGAAAGTAAACAGCTCATACACAGTCCTGCCCAATGCTTCTGGGACATCACATATGGCAGCTGCCTCTGGAGCTTCAGTATGGAGGCTTCCTTTCCTCCACACAACACAGACGGAGAAAAAAAAAACCTAGCTGGACATTTAACTCCCTCCAGCCACACCCTGGAGGTGGAGATATTGAGGTGGAGATATGGTGGGTAGGCCTCCCGCCCAATCTCTGACCTACCCACCATGAAAGCTAGGCCCATATAGCGACTGGATTACTCAAAGCACATATCATGCTGGAGGAAACACTTATGGCTTTCACATCAAACAGGAAAGCCACCTTTGTGACACATATCTCCCCTCATGTACAACACTAGTGACCCTGCCACACCCTTTATTAGCAAAGTGGTAGAAACGAGGATTATACCATGTTAGGAGGTTCCAAAATAACATGGCTCCACTACCCTAAGTCATTTCGGATTCTTATGTAATAGATAAGTCACTGAGCCACTTAGACAGCAGGACAGGTCACAACTTTTACCCCTGTACCCTCTACGCTATGTTTGCCAATGAAGCTTTTTATAAAACTAAGTCTGCAAATAAAGACATAAGCCTATAGCTAACTCTAATTATAAGCATATTCCCTAAAGGATCCTGAGGCAGAACCACAGTACCTGATAAAGACAACCTGATATGAACTGAAGGCATCTTTATTTATAGGCTCCTCGGCTCAGTTTACTTCTTACAAGTCGACTCTCGATAACAACTTTACATATACGCAAGATGCCCCTGGGAAGCTTTTAAAGCCTGGGATCGCAGGTACTATACCAAAGAGAAATAGATGGCATACGTAAAATAATGAAATCGAGAGACATTGTTGTAGTACAGACAAAAAGCGGATGATTTGTGACATCCTGCAGATATATCTGTAAAAACGTACTCTCAAATCCTTCATGATGAGGTGGCCATATACCTAACCATATTATATTAAAGCAGTCCTTCTGTTCAGTCTGAAATGCACTCACTTTAGGGACTCTGCCAAGTCACACACAATATTTCATAGCGGGAGCATCTGGCTGTTTGGCAGACGCTGTAATGACAGCAGCTTTGAAGCAGCCTCTAGGTCTGTCATATGTTTTCTCCTACCAGGAGACTGTTTTGGCTTCTTTGTTCTTATGGATGCCATTTTCTATTAACTGTACTTTGCTTCTAAGGAATTTTCAGCTGAAGTCTTCACTACTTTCTTGGAAGCAAATCTCTGCGCCACCAGCTCAACGTTCCCAAAATAGTAAGAACATAACTTCTTCTAAGCAAAGTAATGTGGATCCAATTTGCCTTAATTTCCATTCTTCTACAAACTTGCCAGGCCAAGTATGATCTGCAAAGTCACCGGTTAACTTAACCTTGATGCCTTCGTGCACGATTCACAACTGACAAACAATGCCACCAAAAGACACAAGATGGGCCCCACCATTTGCATTTTGTATATTTTTTTTTTTTTACAATTTCTTTAGATGTCTCCCAGCAATGTTTCTACAATATATATGAGCTTTACTTAAAATCTAGTTCAAACTCAAAAAGAAGCTTTGAAGGCAGTCTCCTTAGTAAAAATTAAACTTAGACCCTGTTCAGGGTCAGTTTGACACCCAAACATTTCTAACCACCAATTTAACCAGAATTTATTATTGTGATCCCAACAAAATTTAGGGTAACTTGAGTAAATTTTTTCTTCCGTTTTCTAAAATTGTAGGACATTACACCACATTTCTGAGTATGTTCTCACCATCCATGTAACCAAGCATGTGACCAAGCCAAAATGAGTCTCCTATTTCCTGGCATCCAATTGTAACTGGATGGTTTGGTTTGATAGTACTTATTTCCTTGGCTTTTTTTCTATTTGTTCATTTTGAGAACTAAGTTTGCGAATTAAGGAAAGATATGGACTTCTTTAAAAGCAACAGACAATTACTACTGAGCAATAACATTCAAGCTTTGCTCCAGACTTGACGAAGGGGGTATTTGTGAGACATATGAGCTTAATTTAACCAAATCCATAAATTCCTCCTCTTTTAACTCCCACTTTAGTGGATAACTACACCATGTACCGATGTTGGAATAAATTGAATAAATCGTAGACTGAATGGTTTACCAGAATATGACATGCAAGGATTCTTTGGCTAGTCTTTGAGTTTTTTAGAAACAATGTCATTGACTTCATATACTATGGCCTGGATTCATCAAGACCGGCATTTTTCACACCAGTCTTGATGAGGAGGTGGGATGGAGTGCGATTGGAGTTGAGGACTGAAGTAAGATTTGAGCGTAAGGAACTCTACTGCTTGTCATGAATTTGACAAGCGGGGCTTGCCACACACACCCCTGTCCCGCCCCAGCTCCGTCAAAGTGGGCTCGTCAAAGATGGCATGAAAACTCCAAAAGTTACACATTTTTGGCGAAACCTTACAGTAGGCAAAAATATTGCGACTTTTCAAAGATTCTTGCCCCATTTTTCTAAGCAAAAGGTTTTGATGAAACTGGATCTTAGCATATACTTACATTTCAGTAGGAAAAGTGTATCATTGTAAGTCTATAAAATATAGGACACAGTAAAGGATTTCTGGAATACGCTCTACTGAAATGTCCAAGATTTCAGAAATAAGAGAGAGGATATGGCTTCATGACAGTCAAATGTGAAAGTAGGACAAAAAGATGCAGTAAAAACTATTTGCAGGTGGAGAAAAGTGGAGTTCGGGTTGTGAGGTAAGTTAAGGATATAGAACCCATCCAAGAAGATTTTGTAAAAGTTTTCCTTCATGACAGTGTGGTTGGAGGATTTGGATGCCTTGAATCAAATATTGTTTTGCCACCTCATTATGAGGAATTCCCAGTGGATATACATGTGGTCCGAGAGGTTGTCATGGATGGAGTAAATTCAGGATTTAGTAAATCTTAGAAGTCACATCACATTAAGATTGAGAAAAAGGGAAGTCTATCAGTGTAGGGTAAAGGCAGGAAAGAGCCGAATACTCCCGAATTTTAGTAGTTCTGCAGTTTTTTACCTTATGTGCATATTCGTGTGAGATTTGTTGGTAGACACATGAGATGCTAGATAAAAGTCAATTTGATGCCCAAGATGGAAATTAACTGAGTTGATGGTTGAACACTGTTGACAAAACAATCTTCTGGTGAACGATTATTACGCCAATGCAGCCATATACATTGAAGGCCACTGGCCATTATAGTCATTCAAACTCACCAAACAAGTTCAAAGACAATAAAAAAATCATCTTTTTGCTAATTTTATAAGAAAGTTGACAGTAGGCACTACTCTACTCTAACCTATTAAACATTTCTTAAAATATCTAATACTTTTTTAGGTATATTTTTATGTTTCTTTAAGGGAATGTATCACAAACATTTTTTTAATTGAACAATAATACCATATACAAGGGACACATACGTCACACCATGGTCGTACCACATTTTACAACCACATAGTGACCAAATAATACCACATACAAGGGACAAATATTGCAACATCATGACCAGACAACATATTACCACCACATAGTGAACGAATAATACCACATACAAGAAACAAATGCAACCACACAGTGACCAGACCAAATATTACCACCACATAGTGACCAAATAATACAATACTGATCATTAATAAAAAAGAACACAATGCTAATATTACCATAACTGCCATTATACACAGGAGGGCTGTATATAGTGTATAGTGTACAAGTAATACAGTGATCACCAGTGATATTATACACATGAGCACTGTATATAGTGTACAGGTAATACAGTGAGGTAATACAGTGATCATCAGTGACATTATACACAGGAGCTCTGTATATAGTGTCAGTGTGCAGGTAATACAGTGATCACCAGTGACATTATACACAGGAGCTCTGTATATAGTGTCAGGGTACAGGTAATACAGTGATCACCAGTGACATTATACATAGGAGCTCTGTATATAGTGTCAGTGTACAGGTAATACAGGGATCACCAGTGACATTATACACAGGAGCTCTGTATATAGAGTCAGTGTACAGGTATTATAGTGATCATCAGTGACATTATACACAGGAGCTCTGTATATAGTGTCAGGGTACAGGTAATACAGTGATCACCAGTGACATTATACATAGGAGCTCTGTATATAGTGTCAGTGTACAGGTAATACAGGGATCACCAGTGACATTATACACAGGAGCTCTGTATATAATGTCAGTGTGCAGGTAATACAATGATCACCAGTGACATTATGCACAGGAGCTCTGTATATAGTGTACAGGTAATACAGTGATCACTGGTGACATTATACACAGGAGCTTTGTATACAGTGTCAGTGTACAGGTAATATAGTGATCACCAGTGAGATTATACACAGGACCTCTGTTTATAGTGTCGATATACAGGATATTCAGTGGTCACCAGTGACATTATACACATGAGCGCTGTATATAGTGTACAGGTAATACAGTGATCAACCGATGACATCATACACAGGAAGGAGGAGCACGGGATGGGAGTATGTATACCTCATAAATACCCTCCGGTCCTGGGTCAGAAACCAGCAAATCCCCCTAGTGCCCTAGTGCACAGTGCATGTACTGGGGGGAATTCATAAGCCTGCAGTCACACAGATTTGGACCAGGCACACTTTTAAAGGGTTGCCTACTACTTGGGTAAACCCTTCTCATGACTCGTGCTTGGACATGAGAATATAAAAACACACCTATACTAACTTCCTGTGCCGCCACCATTCCAGCGGTGTAGGCACTCGTGTTCCTTGGACTAACATGAGGTTGTCACGTCAGAAAAGCCCTGAGCCCAATTAGTCCCGAATTCACTATCGTTTCCTTCGGACAAATTGGACATCAACAGGAGTTCAGGGTCGTGACTGCCTCTTGATGTTCGATTTGTCCGAAGGCTGGGACAGTTACGCCAGTGCTGATTGAACATCACATGAGAACCGGGAACGCGAGTGCTGACACCGGTGGAACGGGCACCAATAAGTGTTATTATTTTAACAATGTCAAACATGAGGAATGAGAAGGGGTTGTTCAGGTAGTGGACAACCTCTTTAAGGAGCAAGCTATGGAAATTTGAATTTTCAGAAGGCACACAGGAGCAAAAAGTTAAATAAAGGTATTTCAATAAAAAAAGAATCAGCGCTGTAATTTAGTGGTGGTGTAATTATAAGTCGGTGGCCTCACATTATGAATCAGTTTGTACTTTATCTGAAAACAATAAAACACTATAATCAACTCCTCAACACTGTAATTATCTAAATTGTACAGTCAGATTGTTGATGTTTATCCTAACGAGATGATAAATCCAGATCCCCCTCCATACAATGATGTCCTGCCATTAATAATTTGACTTATTTATTATGTTTTAAATATCAAAATTCTGCAGATTTTCTGTATAGGTAAAAACAGTAAAAGCAATAGGAAGTAATAATGCACGATTAATCAGAATAGATATGTGAAGGTCTCACCTTCCAGTAACATGATGGTGGAAGAAAAAAGAAAACAAGAATTATTTGTGGGTCACAAGCAATGAACCCTACATTAGTGGCAGTACAGCTCCAGGCACCAGGGTTCTGCCTCTGCTTTGTAATATATACTGGAAATAAATTGAGAATGTAGCACTGCGTATATATTCTGAAGGCAAATGTTTTATTTCCTCCCCATTGTATTTAGAAAAATATATTAGAAAATGTATAATATGCTCAGCAAAATGTTCTTCTCTAGTGAAGAAAGCAAAAACAACAAAAATAATAACCTTCTGGAATAGGTCAGACTGTAATAAAGAGTATTTTGAGTCTTCTGGTGACCTTGAAAGAAATCTGTCGATGTGTCACTTGCTGGGCTACTTTCTGCTATTTTATCAGCAGGAAATTATCTCACGAGGACTAGTATACTTGCTGCCAGGTAGTCCAACCACACCCACAACACTGATTGGTAGCTAGCTTTCTGTCTATGCATAGTGGATACAGAAAGCAACCAATCAGTGGTGTGGGCGTGGCTATACAGAGCTCAGCATTCAGTGAACTGGTAGATCTGCAGCAGATAAAACTGTGATTGCATCAAAACTACAGGAAGCAGCCAGGTAAGTGATACATCTCTGGAATCAGGTTTTCTTCCCCTACATCATGCTATTCTCAGATTACATTCCAAAAACCTGGTGAAAGATTCCCTTTAATTTTACTAA
>JARQOD010000010.1:24725152-24852612 GCA_033576555.1 Oophaga sylvatica | reverse complement strand
TTGGTACAATGCAAAAATATTTCAAATAAATTCTGCTGATTGGGTCCTCATTGCCATTTTTATGTTTTTTTAACTGAAATTAAATTACTTGTATTTTTAAAAATCTTTGTTGCAACATTCACAAAATTAACAAAAATGGAGCCGAGTGGGGCTGCGGAATCCATGCTTCATTGCTAAGAATAGGGTATATAGCCCCAAAAAATGAAAGCCATTATGGATATGGGCAATGGTGGAAATTAGAGTCCTCTGGGCCACAGCGCAAAATTGGGATGTGAGCCTTTCCACCATGAGCATGTTGCTCAGATGGAAGGGTCCCAGTCGTGACTGAATAATACCACCATAGTGATCGCTCTCTCGTGTCTCGATAAAATTCCCCATACATAATAATATCCCCAAAAATAAAATATGTTACAGTTGCGATGTCCCTCTTCATGCCCCACACACACAGTACAATTGTCACTCTTTGTGTCCCTCATTTAATTTATAATGCTTATGACCACTTTTGTGGCCCCATTCAATAGTGACTTAATGTTGCTCACTATTCATAGAATCATAGAATTTTAAGAATTGGAAGGAACCTCCATGGTTATCGTGTCCAACCCCCTGCTCAATGCAGGATTCACTAAACCATCTCACCAACCATCTCGGAACGAGATCTGAATCTGAGCTTGCGCCGCCCCCAGTGGCCATTTTCCCGGAGCCCACCACATCGCAGCAATGGAGCTGCCGAGGCCTCCGGGCTTTGACCAAATGCCGGCGGAGCCCCCCACGCAGCACAGAGAGCCGCCGCCCCAGCACAGAGCGCTGCCGCCCGAGCACAGAGCACAGCTGCTGCAGCATTTGTAAGTATATTCCTACTATAAGATGCACCCCATTTTCCCCCAAAATTTTGGGAGAAAAGTGCGTCTTATAGTCCGAAAAATATGGTGGATTGTAGTCAAAGGGCTAGAGATTTTTACAGTAATGAGTGTCTCCAGGAACATTGAAGCATGGAGGAGAATCCTGCAAGTTTTGGGCTACATTTCGGCAAATGGAGGTGGAATTTGGTCAAGATTAATCGTGACCTCAATACTTAGAAATACAGGCAGATACTTATCCATCATGTAAAACCATCATGGAGGCGACTGATTGGCTGGATGTTTGGGGTCATTGTCCTGCTGCAGAATAAATTTGGAGCCAATTTCATTGAGAACAAGAAATTCTGGAAGTGAAGATATGGCCCCAAAAAAGCCCTGATCTCAGCATCATCCAGTCCATCTGGGATCACATGAAGAAACAGAAGGATTTGTAAAAGCAAAATCTACAGAAGATCTGTGGTTAGTTCTCCAATATTTTTGGAACATCCTCGCTTCTGAATTCCTTCAAAAACAGTTTGAAAGTAGAAGTACCTGTGCAAGTACAAATTGCGACTTTAGTTTTGGCTTTAATCCCAAGTCAAGTGGGAAGGCTCATTAGAAGGTCGATATTGACTTTTAGGATTGCTACTTTAAATAGGTGACTCTAGAGTCCTAATCCTCTTCATCTCTGAAGAGACAATTTGTAGTACAAGTACTTAGATCAGGGATGTCAATCTGAAATACACAGAGGGCCAAAATTTAAAAGTTGACATAGCCTTGTGCCAACCTTGATATTTATTTAAAAAATGTCTACAATTGAGGAAGTTTTTTCTTTATCATGAAATATCACGGTGAACACTGAAAGGGGTTGTCCCAAAACCAAAGTACATTTTAATTAATAGGTCTTAAGAGTCAGAACACATGATCGGAGCATTGGGTATTTCCTCACGGGCAGGGCCGTACATAGAAATCATGGGGCTTGATAGCTGATGTTCTAATTGGGACCCCCCATAAAAAACTTAATATTTCAGAGGGGTCACAGAAGAACATATTTCACAACTTTGCAGCCATTACAAAGTAATTTTCCTCCAATTGAAGCCCCTTGATTGCCCTTTCATTACCCTCATAAAGTATGATGCCAACAAAAGTGCCCCCCAAGCACAGTATGATAGCCCCACAGTGAACTCCTCCAGAGTAACCTCCACATGCACAGTATGATGACTCTACTGTAGCTCAATGGCAAACTATGGTGACCAAAACACAGTATGATGCCCCAACTTGATCCCCATGCAGCCCTCCAAACACTATAATAGTCCTCCTTGAAGTATAATGGGCCCTGCATAGTCCTCCATAGAGAATAATGGCCCTACATAGTCCTTCATACAGTATAAAGGCCCACATAGTCCTTCATACAGATACAGAATAATGGCCCCACATAGTCCTTCATATAGAAAAATGGGCCACAACTAGTCTTCCATACTGAATAATGGCCCCAGATTATCCTCCATACAGTATAATCGGTCCTACATAGTTCTTCATACAGTATAATGGACCCACATTTAAAAAAACTAATAAATACTCACTCACTTCATTCCTCCACTGCTCCAGTCTCAGATGCGAGCGCTCTGAAGCTCATCACGCTCAGAGTTGGCCCAGCAGGAGTAAAATAGTGATGTCATTGCGCCCACTGAGACTAATGAACATTTCTTTTTTTCCCTACAAGAGGCCTCCTAAAAAATGTGGGTTGATCGAAAGTTCTCATTTTGCACAATGACATCCAATCCATGGTCCTATTACGTCTCAGTTGTAACTTGCCATCTTGTTACCCAGGATGATAGCACCAATGCCAAGTTCCTGGAGCTTCTCGGTCAAAAGAAGTCTTGGATGTTACCGAGAAATAGATTGAAGTGGAAGCATTTGGGGTGCCAAGGAGAACTATTACTTTTCCAGGAGTCGGGGAGATTTTATTCTTCTTCAAGGACTATTATAAAGTATGATTATACATGGCACCTGGCAGATGAGAAGCCTTGTTGAAGATTTTGCATTAGGGTTAAGAATCTGCAAGTTGCACCTATGATGGTTGTCTTAGCCTCTTTGTTCCCCAAAAACCTGCCTTTGGTTTAGTATTGCGGCACAGATATCTGGAGACTAATGTCGGCCGCTCTTGTAAATTAGGGATTCCTTAATAAGTTCTGAAGTGATTTTAGGTTTCCGAATGTTAGAATATTGCTGTATATGAATTCATTCTCACATTCTCTAAAGAGCAGCGTGCAGTGTCTATGCTAAAAGATAATGAATAATACATAAAACACAACTGGTAGTGAAGTACTGCCATTGGCATCTCCAAGGCTGTGTAAAAATCTTGTTAATTTGCATGACTAAAAAGCTCGACGTCTGCAATGCCTGACATATGTGCAGTCTGCACCAGTGTAGTTCGTTGTAACATGCTGTCACACACAATGAATCTATGTTTATAGATCTGGGCATAATTAAGGGCATATCTGGACCCCTACAGATGCTAATAAAATACTCACAATCCCAGTGTAGACAGATCAGTATTTGCTTATAGTTTAAGACAGAAATAATCTCTTTTTATGAAAAAATATTCTTACTTTCTTCATCTGGATAAACAAAACTGCGATACCAGACATGGCCTCTGGACAATGGGGGCACTCTTTTCTAACATTATATTCCTCTTTAATAACATTTATTAATTGCTCTTCTTCGTCCATCTTCAGTCATCATGAAGATTGGATTTTAATATTTTTGGATATTATCTAATAACTTAATGAGGAGTTATCACCTCCTGGAAACTTGAGTTATAAGGAGACCAGAACGTAACCCCTTCATCAATATTTGTAATTACGAAAGATAAAAAGGTTTAGTAATAAAAACTCTGGAAATTTAAGAGAGGCAGACTGAAGTGGCCTGAATTGCGGCTCTCTACTGTCTCACTGTGTGGAGAGCTGTGGGAGACTTCCTGCCCCTGATCTGAGAGATACCACAATGTGGGGGAAGACTGTTTGCAGCAGGAGCGGCATAGAATTGGTGCATCCTGTGCAGCCATGAAAAGGCCCAAGAGGAAAGAGGGCCACTACCACCTCCAAAGCAGGTGGAATTGCGCACTATGATGAGCTGTTGGGCTACAAAGGGCCATATACTGTTCTTGCACAGGGGCCCTTTTCTGTATGTGTCCACCAGTGGTTTGCAGCATGTAAGAATTTGTGCTGCTCTCTTAGCTCAAACTAAATATAGTGATATAAGAACCAATGTAAGATTGATTCTTGTCAGTAGCGCAGGGGGGCAGTGGGTGCAGTCACACCGGACAGTTTAACTCTCAAATAGAGTAGGGTGACACAATCTCCTTGCACTGCTATGTGGCCACTATGGGGCCCGTGAGGCAGGGGGAGGCAGCCAGTGGCAGGCCATCATCAGAAGTTCAACTGTATAGGCGTCCTGGATGCCAATATAATTAGAAGCGATGATGGAAGAGGGAGCATCAACTGATGCATCCTCTCCCATCATTAGCCCTCTGCATCTGATGTTTCAGCGGGTGCGATGACATCACTACATGGCACCAGCTCGCTGAGATGTGCAGAGGTTCAGAGCGCTCTCTACAGAGATCAGACCAGTGGGGAAATTAGTAGGAGAGGGGAGTATGGTACTTTTTTTCATGGGGTGTGCATTATACTGTATGGAGGATTATGGAGGTGCAATATGCTATATGGAGGACAATGAGGGATACATTATACTAGATGGAGGGCACTGGGGTGTGCATCGTAGCATATGTAGGATTATGGGGAGTGCATCTTACTACATGGAGGACTATAGGGAGTGCATTACACTATATTGAGGACTATGGGGAGTGCATTACACTATATGGAGGATTATGGGGTGCATGATACTATATTGAGAACTATGGGGAGTGCATAATAGTATATGTATGGCTATGTGGTGCATTATACCATGTTGAGGACTATGGGGAGTAAATTAAAGTGTATCAATGACTATTGGGAGTGCATTATACAATATTGATGACTATAATGAGAGCAGTATACCACATGGAGGACTATGTAGTGCATTATATTATATTCAGGACTATGGGTGGTGTATTATAGTATATCGATTAGTGATGAGCGAGTATACTCGTTGCTTGGGTTTTCCCGGGCATGCTCGGGAGGTCTCCGAGTATTTGGAAGTGCTCGGAGATTTAGTTTCTGTTGCCACATCTGCATGATTTATGGCTGCTGTACAGCTTAAATACATGTGAGGAATGCCTGTTTGTTAAGGAATCCCCACATGTATTCAGGCTGTCAAATAGCCACAAATCATGCAGCTGCGGCAACAGAAATTAAATCTCCGAGCACTTCTGAATACTCAGAGATCACCCGAGCGTGCTCGGGAAAACCTGAGCAACAAGTATACTCAATCATCACTAATATCGATCACTATAGGGTGCATTTTACTATATGGAGGACTATGGAGGTACATTATACTGTATGGAGGACAATGGGGTGATTATACTATATGGAGGACTAAGGAGAGTGCATTATACTATATTGAGGACTATGAGAAGTGCATTTGCATTATACTATATGGAGGACTATAGAATTATTATGCTATATCGATGACTATGGGGAGTGCATTATACTGTATGGAGGAGTTTGGGGAGTGACTTAAACTATATGAATGTCTATGGGGTCCATTATACTATATTGAGGACTAAAGGTAATAAATTATACTATATGAAGGACTATGGGGTGCATTATATTATATGGTGGACTATGGGGTGCATTATACTGTATGAGGGACTTTGAGAAGTGCATTATACTATGTTGAGAACTATGGGGAGTTCATTAAACTATATGAATGACCATGGGGAATTATACTATATTGAGGACTAGGGGGAGTACATTATACTATATAGAGGACAATGGAGTGCATTATACTATATGGAGGACTATGGGAAATACATTATACTATATGGAGGACAATGGAGTGTATTATACTATATGGAGGACTATGGGGAGTACATTATACTATACGGAGGACAATGGAGTGCAATATACTATATGGAGGACTACAAGGAGTGCATTATAGTATATGGATGACTATGGGGAGTGCATTATACTTAATGGAGGACTATGATGAGTGCATTATACTTAATGGAGGACTACAAGGAGTGCATTATACTGTATGGAGGACTATGAGGTGAATTATTCTATATGGAGCACTGTAAGGTGCATTATACTATATGGTGGCTACTTAGGGGGCCTTTATACAGTGTAAGGACTATCGTGAGGGGGCTATCATGCAGTGATGGAGCCATCATGCAGTGTGGTACCCTTTATACAGTGTGGGAGCTAAAGTGGGGCCTTTGCACACTGTGGGTGCCATTATACAGTGTTGGGGCCATCAAACAGTTTGAAGGTTAGTTAGGGGTCAGTATACTCTATGGGGGGTACTATACAGTGCGGGTGCCACTATACTGTGTAAAGTGAAGCTGTACAGGTGGAGACTTGGGACATTATTAAATGTTAAATGAGCACTTGTTGTTAAAGGGGTACTCAGGTTTTTTGTGACTGTCAAAGGGGCGCACAGATTTGATTTACCATATAGAGGGCACATAGTACCACACACCATGTGCAGTAATAGGGATACGGCAGCAGCAGGAATTTGTGCAGGTTGGAAATAGAAGCTGAAAGTGCTGGAAATGTAAGAAGTCAGATGATTCTTTGTTGTAACCTCTGCAGCCAAGTCGTGGCCAGAGACGTTGTCGTGTCAGTCAGGGTCAGATGGAACAGACCGGAAAAGTGAATGACTCTATCAGAAAGAAAGAGCGTGTCAGGATTTGTGGATCGCACCAAATATAAATTATGAGAAGGTGCTATCGCAACCCGGGATCCACCATGTGATGATGGAGGAACCGTAGCTAGTAGACAATGGCGGAGCGAAGCTGTGTACAAGCACCGTAAACACAAGGAGTTAAAGGTCACTCTGTGTGGAAAGAGTGCAAAGTACCTGCTCAGTTGCTCCACAGAGTGGTACAATAACAGAGCACTCTGAGCTGTACCTTGTTAGACGTCACTGGAGTACAGCAAGTAATGACGCTAGTTGGGGTCCTTATAGCTACCCACCAGGGAAGTCTAGGCTGGTGGTTGTGCTCGCTCTGACACTCGATTGTGCTAACTGCATGCACGTGTCGTCCGGAGACAGATGCTGAGCCAAACGGGATTTCCCACCCTATGCTGCCTGCATAGACACACAATTGCAGTGATAGTAGCAGCACACTTACACACAGAGTGGTAACATATCCACTGACACACACATAGCATAAAGGATCTTAGTGCTCCCCAAAGACCCTTTTATATGCTCCATTTAAGTCCAGTCAGACAGGACCTTGCTCATGGACCAATCCTGGACTTAGCCTCTGGAACGTCTGTCCACCGCTGCCTATTGCCAGTTACTATAGTTTTGGCTGGAGAGACAGCAGTAACCAAGCGAACGGCACGAGTCTGAGCAAGACGCTGAGACTGACGTCTTTGCTGATAAGCCTCCACTGCGGCCAAGGCAGAATAGGGGACCACAGAGGCAGACAAGGCTTGGGATCTACCCCGTGCAGCGGGAGAATCCCGGCACCTTAGAGAACGTCAGCTATAAATCACTATCTGTAACTGTACTGTAATCTATTACATGTTCTACAGAGCAGGTATCTACCACTAAATAGCGATAATAACAGGGTTGGTCTTTGTATAGAGTTTTTTTTTTTTAGAATCAGCATGTATATGGCTGAATGGTCAGGGGCTGCAAAAATTGTGGTGCCCAGGTCATAGTTTCTGCACTTCTAATCTAAAGCCTCATGCACACAGCACAGCAGTACCTAGGGGGCTGTTCAGCAACACAGAGATTTCATAGGGTTCCACATTCCTTACTGTGCCACAGGGTACTATTAATTTTTATAAAGGTACAGTATGGTACCATGTAATGCTATGAGTCTTGGTCCCATGGTCAAGTGAAGGGTCGCCAAAAACAGCAGCTGGGGGTATCTCTGCAGTCATAATATAGAATGCACAGAAAAAAGAGAGATTTGACATCAATCATACCAGTGATGGACTGCAGACACAGACTTCATGAATTGGAATTAATCACTTATATGTTTGACCTATCAGAAGATCATTGTGACCATCGTTTCATCTTTGTCCATCTACCACACATATTGTATGTAAATTCATTCTACTTTGAATACGTGAAAAAATTAAACTCCATTGTGTCTCCTATATTTTGCATTTCGGGATATCTCTTCTCCCATGGGATAGCGTTCAGTGAGGTTTTCAGAATTCCAGAAATGGTTTAACAGCTTTTATTTAATTTGTATCTAATTTTGGAGCTGGCGGCGCTCCCTATAGACCCAGGCTTGTGAATGAAGTGGAATTTAATCACCCCATCTGACAGTAGTTTTGATTGCAATTCTCAGATATTTTCTATGATATTTTAAACAATGCTGACCTCAATTTGGGCTTCGTGTACTGAATAACAAGGAAAACAAAATACCCAAAAGCCTCTTTTATTCACTGACGTAGATGGTAAAAGAGACAGATGGAGGACAAAGGGTTAACCAAACTAAAATTATTTTCTAAGGTATTTTTTTTTTAGGCAGAAGCATATTTACTGGAGATGGATGAATAAATTCGAGTTGAATTAAATTCTACTAGAATTTTACAAAAATTTGCGTTAGTAATTTAGATTTAGCAATCTGAACTGTAAAAGCTTAAAGAGAACATGACACAAGACATGGCCAAAATGGCGCTTGTTATCCACAATAAATTGATAGATTTTAGTGAAGAAATATGCTTTTTGTTCTTTTTACGGCACCTGTTTTCTGGTAATTTGTTTTCGGTGCATAGGGGCAGGACTCAGCATACGGTCATCTGCTCTAGCCCCGGTCCTTCTGCCAGCCTCCGATTATTGGTTTTTATTGACCTACTTCCCGTTTGAAATTTTGCAACAGTGCCATTATTATCGTGTGTGGATTGATTTTCCAGCTGTTCTACAATAAAACAGCCCGGAATTAGCTCATGGACAGATAAAGATCTTGCCTCAACGTCTTTTAGAGGTTTAGCATTTGCAAAATTTGCTGCAGCTCCCCAAGTAATCTGCATGAATATTTGCAACCACAGATTACAGGCAAATTTTCTTGCTCCCATCAAAAAACCAATAGCCATCAAATCTGTGCTCAATTCACACATTAGAAATGAAAATGCTACACCCAACAGGTCAACCTATGCCATATGTGTGTACTCTGTTCCTCTGCAGATTTTTCCGAGCAAAAGTATAGGAAAACTATGCAAGCGTGTTCATTGTGCTTAAAACATATAGAGTGCTTCAGTGGGAAAGCAAATAGAATCTTGTAGTATGATACCTTAATGCTACAAAATATAGTTTAGATATAGAGGCGAGCTTTCGAGACTGCTTAGGTCTCTCATCAGCTGGTATTCCCACTTCTCCCACTGAAAGCACTTATATTTTTTTTTCTATGGCTAACACGGTACCAAACCAATCTTTTTTCGTTACATGTGCGTTAGAAATGATAAGGTTAAATGGTCAAAAAATGAAAATAAATTTCATTTCACATTAGTTACTTTGCTATATTTCATAAACTAGTACCCCCACTGATTCTTCTGAAACATAAAAAATTAAACAACACTGACATCAAATGGGCTCTAGGAAGAACAATGATGACTGCATTTTAATTGCTGATCTGCAGCAAACATCTAATACACAAAGGGACGTGTTAGAAAATACGTACACAAATGTTTTCACTTGCTTCAGATTTAACCTCTTTTCCACCGAATATATATGTATTTAGTGTCTCACCTGCTTGTAACCTCAGGGTTAAAAAAAAAAACAATGGCTGCTTTCCTCCAAAAACAGCTCCCTACTAGAGTTCATCAAAATGAGTCGCATTACCCTGACCCTACTACTACTCCGTGAAGTCAGATCAGAGCAGTGAGAACTTTCTCTGTAATCTTGGGTGTTTCGTGATTACTAGGCTCTGGCAATGTCATGATGTTGGATGCTACCTGGTCACTACAACTCATGGGATGTCATGATGCTGTGCATCATGCCATGGTGTCATGATATTGGTGTTGGACCTGCTGTCTGAGGAAGCGTACACTGCCCAAGTCGGACGCAAAAAAAAGGGTAGTGAGAATCCTTACTCGTCTGAGCTTCCTAACTGCCCAGGGCTGAACTTCAATACTAGATAGGTGTGGCACTCTTAGTGGAAAAAAATCAGCCACATATTTCTAATCATAATTAATGGGTTTTCTACTTTTATGCACATTTTTTTACTGCCGTGATCAGTAGCTATCTTCTTTACCATCCAACAGTTAACTGATGCCTATGACAACATTTCATCATTGTACTGCGACGCCAATGACATATTTCATTATTCATCCAAATGGCCTAGCCATGATCGTTCATACCGAACACCTACTGTTCAGGCATGGACACCGAACACCGGCTGTTTGTCACGCTGTCATGTGCATGATAGCGCGGAAAACACTGCTTCTGATTGGCAGCAAAATCATCACCGCCGGTCAGACAACTGTGGTTCCCATGCTGTCAAAAGACTGTGTGAGCATGCAGCTGTGATCAGAGGTATAAAGTTTATCTCCGGTCACTAGTGTTATCTGATAGGACTACTGCTCCCATTACCTGCTGCCGCTAATAACAGTGAGAACAGGAGTGGCTGATGGGAGTATTCATTAGTTGATAACCAGCCAGGCAAAACTCACAGCTGGGGGCTGCAACATTCAGCTGTCAGCTTCAGCAAGGCTGGCTATCAAGAAAAGAGAGGTCCCCATGCCATATTTTTAAATTATGTAAATAAATAATTTTAAAAAATGGCGTGGGATCCCCCCATTTTTGAAAACCAGCCAAGCTAAAGCCGACAGATGGGGGTTGGTATTCTCATACTGGTAAGAGGCCATGAATATTGCCCCAGCCTAAAAATAGCAGCCCGCACCCGCTCATAAAAGGCACATGTATTAGGTGTGCCAATTCTGGCACTTTGCCTTGCTCTTCCCACTTGCCCTGCATCAGTGGCAAGTGGGGTTCATATTTGTGGGGTTGATGTCACCTTTATATTGTCAGGTGACATTAAGTCCACAGATTACTAATGGAGAGTTAGATAAGACACCTATCCATTACTAATCGTATCGTTGTATGGTAAATAAAGACACAGCCAGAATAAAATATTTTATTTGAAATAAAATAAAACACACTTTTACTTTTTTATTTAAAAATAGCAAACACAGTTATACTCACCAAACGCCTATTCCACCGAAGCCCTTGTTCTCCTGTAATAAAACAAAAATAAAAAGCAACAATATCCCACACCTGTGTGTCATTCTGTCCCACTCTGTAATCTATGTCTGGGGGATAAACAGTTTTCAACCTGGACAGTGCCAAGATGCGACCGTCCAGGCTGATAACCACTGGTGAATGAGCTGCTGTAAGCACAGAATCAGTGACTAGTGGTGACGTCATCGATGTTACCGCAGGTCACTGAGACTGCGTTCCCAGCCAGGCTAATGAACTGCGGTGACCTCAGTGAAATCCCCACTTGCACCGTGAGAAAGTGTCATGGTGCAGAGGTGAGTTCATGGAGCTTATCGGGAGAATTTCTCGGTGTCTGACAGGCGGTGATGATTTTTCCACCGATCAGAAAAGGTGTTTGTTGCGAAGTCATGCACATAACAGCGTGGCAAACACTGGATGTTCAGGCCCCCATTCAAGTGAATGGAGTCTGAGTTCGTGTTCGGGTCTCCTGTTCTGGTACACGAACCCGAACTTTTTGTAACTGTTCGACCAAACCTGCAGGACCCGAACATCCAGGTGTCCACCCATCTACCTGGAGGCAGATCTAAAATGTAACATTCAACAATTTCAAGGGTAAATGTTATTGTAGGTCATAAAGTTGAAAATACAGTGATTCAGTCCATCCATAGAAATTTAGTTTGCCCGTTTTTGATTTTTAACCCATTCTTCCTTGAATTCTGTGTTTCCTACCAGCTGATTCCAAACAGATAACCTGACAATGAAACTTGACAAATCAGTGCCCAAAATTGTCCAACTTTATCGCCACATGCCCGACTGGCTGGGTACCTGTTAAATGCTATTTATAATGGGCTTCAGACAGCACAAATATATATATTTACCTCTTCACTGGTGAGAATACACTACCTGGAAAATATTGCAATTTTTCTTTTTTCAATTTGCTGGATTCTTCTGACTGAGCACCAGCGAATCCCAGCATAAAATATGAGAGGACAATATAGGAATGTCATTTCCAAATGATGCCATGAGAATTTGTGAATAAAGGAAGCCGAGCATTCCTTACGGGGTCACCTAGGGAGAATTTCAGGTCCCCAACACAGACTCTGGGCTTCTTTCAACCACAGGAGGCTCTTTAGAGTTGTTCAGGCATAAGAAGAATATTTTAAACTATTCTGTCCAATTATTTCAGCTCAGTGGATGGCACAAATAGCTTATGGCATCAACGAGATTTCCTCTCAATCTTTTATTTATGTGTGGCTCCCATTTTCTCAGCTCTGATAGGAATTTAGACATTCTGAAAACTGCAAGATCACATGGGACGGCACATTTGTTTGGTCTTGGAGATCATAGTACAACAGCTTAAAAAGTACGTCAACTATTGAAACAATTTTTATATATGATGTATCTAAGTAAGCAAATTGTCTTGATCAAAAATCTCCTATCTTCTTATGTATACTGCTCCAATGCAGAATTATAAAGATACATCCAGAGAAACATATTGTCAGTGTGCTGTCCAAGTGAACAATAGACACACACACAGGCAACACACTCACATAAACTACGTAGAAAAATATTACTCCCGTATGCACTAGTTATGTGACCTGGGTGAGTCTCCATGGTATCAAACTACAAACTTGGACTCCTCTGACTCTGCAGAGGCAAATGTTTCTGCTCATGGTGGTGTCTGTCCCCTCTATTCGTGCTTCACTCGTTGGCCAACGCCGAGTGACTGTTGAGTAGCCCCATTTATTACTAGGACTTGTGACTCTGGCCAGTCCAGAAACTATGGGGATAATCCTGTTAGTTTGAGTTTCTTCCTCCTATCAGAACTGGGTGGGTTTGCTCTATATATAAACCCCTGAGAGTCAGTTCACTCTGCCAGTCAATTATTAGGCTACCTGGTTTCCATTGTACGGTGCTTCTGTTCATTCATCCTGATTTATCCCGTTATCTGATCTAGTTTATTGATGTTTCTCCTGCCAGATGACTTTGTACCCCCTATTCTTTGAACCCGGCTACCAGACTAGTCTTCTAGCCTGCACCACCGAACAGCAGCCAACGCCGTGGCCCAGCATAAGTGTCCATGTGTAAGTCAAAACTCCCTGGGATCTGTAAAATTGAGTAGCTAGCGCCAAGCCTGTTAATGGAAGCCATTTTGGAGATGTCTTGTGACCACGAACAGTGACCTCAAGGGATAAAATCACAGTTCAAATCAGCAATGTCACCATGCTGCTGGTCTCAACTGTCAATCTTCAGAAGCTCACCAGCCCCTGGGAACAGGAATATGTGAGGAAGGGGAGCGTTGTTCACCTGAAGATTGAAGTTTAGCTAGATAATCCCTTTAAGATCCCTTTTTCATGTCCCATTGATTCATCCTTGGCAAATCATTGTGAACTGGAGCATCCCATTGGTCAGATTTCTCATTTAACCTCAGTTCCTTACCAACGCCCTTCAAATCTATCCCGTATATGTTGTTTTATGGCGGGAACTTCACGCTGCGGCATTTTATTTTGTGATTTTGTTTACAAGTCACATTACGGAGACTAAATTCAAACATCTGCTTAATATTCTTTCTGAAGCGCGTGACATCCAATTAGCAGATTCCGGCAGACATTAAGTTTATTACATGTGGTTGCCGCTCCACAGGTGCCTCTCATGTAGTCGTTTGTTCGGCAGTTATACAATGTGTTCTTTGCTATATTGCAGAGTATCATTTCCTCTATCTGCATTCCAAGTGCGGGGGTTTAACCGTTTGTCTGTCACGGAGCAGATGATGCTGAAATGATGGAACGCAGATTGCAAAATGGATTTTTCTTCTCATTCATATCCTTGCAACAAGGTATTTTGGCTCCTCCATCTCTAATGTTTTAATTAACCTTGATTGCATCCAAGAGTATTTCTTGCCTTCTCTTATTGATCACCAGGCGGCTCCTGTTAATAGTTAACCTGCTGCATATTACATATTTTACAATCGTGTTTGGGGTAAAGGAACTAAGAAGAATGTAGCTATTAACAAGCCAGGAAAGACATTAACTGGATAAAATTGAAAGAAAGCACCTTTGAAACGTCGGTGCAGTTCGAGTTAATAAAATGTGAGCAGGAAATGGGTTTTGAAATCCTTAGTAAGCAGTCAGATTGTCTGATTTTTATTTTCGTCTAGCAAATGTGGATAACTACTTAATCGCTTTTATTTTTACACAACGTTCTGGTATATTAAAGGGAATCTGTCAGTAGGATCAACCCTCCTAATTAGTCTATATGGACATGCTGGTCAGAGAAAGTTGAATAAAATGATACTTTCATATCTGTGATCTGATGTCTTATTTCAGAAACAATCCACATTTTTCTTAATTTGTAAATGTGCATTTAGATCTATGGGCCGGACATAGATCTCCGAGAGAATCTGTCTCCAGAGCTTCTTTATAAATGAAAGGGGGAGTTACTAGTGTGAGACATGTACAGACTGACAGTCTGCTCTCCTGGTCTACATATCTCACTACACTGATAACACCTCTTTTCATTTAAAATAAGCTCTGGAGGCAGATTCCATGGGAGATCTATGTCCGACCCCTTATAGGCAAATAAGCTGTTGAGCTCTAAGGGCCGGACATAGATCTCCCCTGGAATCTGCCTCCAGAGCTTATTTTTAAATGAAAAGGGGAGTTACTCGTGTGAGACATGTACTGACTGACAATCTGCTCTCCTGGTCTTCTTATCTGACTCAACTGATAACACCTCCTTTAATTTAAAATGAGCTCTGGAGGCAGATTCTAGGGGAGATCTATGTCCATCCCTTAGATCTCAACAGCTTATTTGCATATTAAGAAAAACGTGGATTTCTTGGGAATATGATATCTGATCACAAATATCAAGGTATCATTTTATTCAGCTTCCTATGACCTACAAGGGGCTGCTGATAAGTCTTTGGCTTTACCCAGAAAGAAATGAGATAGGAAGATGAAACTTTACATTTACTCCACATACTCTCCACTGATGTCAACACACTTCTTACATCAATATTCCAAGTTCTGTAAGCCTTGCAAAAAGAATGATTACGGTTGTGCCTCAAACCAGGCATCCGTAACAGCCTTGGCATCAGAAATAGTGTGAAATTTGGTACCCTTCAGGTGTTTATTCAGGTTTGGAAACAGATGATAGTCGGAGGGAACTAGATCTGGTGAATAAGGTGGGTGGTCAACCAGCTGGAAGCCCAACTCCACCAGTTTTGCCTTGGTCGCTTGTGCAGTGTGAGTGGAGGCGTTGTCTTGCAGGAACAAAATTCCTTTTGGACAGCTTGCCACGCCTTTTGGCCTTCAGTGCTGCCTTCAATTGGTCCAAAAGTTCAATGTAATACCTTGCATTGATGGTGGAACCCTTTTGAAGGTAGTTCACTAGCAGTACGCCCTCCTTATCCCAGAACACAGATGCCATCACCTTAGTGGCTGATTTTTGCACCCTGAACTTCTTTGGACAAGGAGAACCACTGTGCCTCCACTCTTTTGACTGCTCCTTGGTTTCAGGGTCATACAAATAAATCCAGGTCTTGTCCGTAGTGACCAGTTGATCCAGGAAGTTCTTATCAGTCTGGAAATGCTGACAAATGGACCGGGAAGTTTTCACTCGCATGCTTTTCTGATCTGTTGTCAAACATTTGTGAACCCCCTTTGCCGATAGCTTCTTCATATCCAAATGTTCATGGGTAATTACACAAACACACAGGAAATCCCCATGATGTTTGCCATTGCTTTAGCTGAAATTCGCCGATTCTCCAGTATGAGGTTGTGCACAGCATCGATGATCTCCGGAACAACAACCACTCTCGGTCGTCCAGGACGTTTCTCATCGTTGGTGCTGAAGTGGCCCGTGTTAAATTTGGCAACCCAGATCTTAACTGTAGAATATGAAGGACATTGATCCCCCAATGTCTGCGACATATCACCATGAATATCCTTCTCGGACTTTCCTTGCAGTAACAAGAATTTTATTGCTCGTCTGCTCTCATTTGCTGTGAATATCGCATTAGACTCCGCCATTTTGTTTTCCCACGTTTGTAGAACACTGTTGCCATAAGCTAGAATCACAAAATTTTGAAAACATATATTAGACGCATTATGCTTTCATGTGATGTAACATTTGTTACCATAGAAACAAAAAAAATCACAAAGCCAAAGACTTATCAGCAGCCCCTGTACAAGTCCATATAGACGGCTTAGGATGGGTGATCCAACTCACAAATTCCCTTTAATAAATTAGTGCTGTTTACAAATATAAAAGTGATTATGTAGTTATTCACATTCGGTTTTCTTTCTACCTTTTCTGCATCCCAATCCCATCTTTTCCACTGCAATATCAGTTGTAAACATGGAACACTTCTGTTTTTTTCAAAAAAGAGAGAGAGAACCAAACTGACCATAAGAGCTTACACTTTATAGGAGAGACAGAGGACTCCGCTGACCATAAGAGCTTACACTCTATATTCGAGAGTGAGATAATAAGAGGACCCCACTGACCTTAAGAGCTTATTCTCTAGGGAAGAGAGAGGTCCAAGCTGATCATAAGAGCTTACACTCTACAAGAGAGAGACAGGATCCCACTAACCCAGAGGCATAGCTAGAGGTTCAGCTAAGGGGGGTGAAATATCTGAGTGGGCCATTGAACAGTTAACACTGATTACGACTATGGTGGCACACCCTAATCATGAGTATAGGGGAACCTTAGCAGATGACCACACTGTTACTGAAAACAAATCTCTATACAAAGACCAACACTGATGCTACCTTCATATGGTGACCATATGGTGGTAGCTGGTAGCCACCAGTCTTGCAAAACATATAAGAGACTACAGTACAGTTATAGATGGTGACTTACAGCTGATGTTCTTTCTTATGGGGTCATTCACTTTTCCCGTCTTTTGCATCTTGTCCAGACCACCATAACAACTTCATCCAGCTCGGACTCATCTGCAGAGATTGCCGCAAAGAGACATTTGACTTCTCACATTTCCAGCACCATCTATCCTCAACCTGCACAAACTCCTTATTCTACTGATACCCGATACTGAGCTGCTGCTGCTGCTGCTGCTGTGTGTCCCTATTACGGCACCTGCTGTGTGCTACAATAACTGCTCCTGTTACTGCCTCACAAAGTAATGCCCACCACTGTGTCCCTTACATAGTAATAATAAAGTATTATGCCCCCACTGTTCACATGTATAGAGTATGATAAGCCCAAAGCTTACCTATACACAGTATGATGAACCCATAGCTACCCTATGCAAAGTATGATATCCCCACTATATCCCCAATGCATAGTATAAAAACCCCACCGTAGTCCTCAAACTGTATGATGACTCCCATGCTGTAAAATGCCCCCCCACAGTAGTACCCACACTGTATAATGGCCTCCACATTGGTCCCTACACTTTGAGGGCCCCCACACTGTATGTGGACCTACCACAATAGCCCTCAAACTGTATAATGACCCCTCCGTAGTCCATAAACTGTATAATGGCCCTCATACTAGGTCTTACACTGTATAAGGGCCCACACACAGTATAATGACTCCTACAGTACGCCCCAAACATTATAATGGCCTCCACATTAGCGCCCACATTGTATAATGGAAAGAGAAAGGACCCCACTGATCTTACGAGCGAACACTCTACAGTAGACAGTTACCCAGTGACTCTTGAGTTAGGCCATACAAGGGAACCGCTGATTTGTGATGGCCCCGGTACTGACCACTACTATAATAATGCAGTAGATGTCAGAGCTATAGAGCAGTGTCTGGGAGCCTTGAATGGCCATGCAGAAAAGACTTCAGCTCGCTCTTTGATGCTTCAGCAGTGTGGGAAATGTTGTCAAGAAAGTTTTATATTTGCTAACCGCAAATCAAATGAAAAGTGCTTGAATTTGCGTGAAAGCGCAAATTTCAAGAAATTTGACTTGAACTTGATCCTCCGCGGATCGATCCACTCATCTCTAATACATTATGTTGTTCAGAATGGTACTGGATTGTTGTTGCTACTTAAAACTATACAACAGCGTTGGCCACTTACAGTATAAATAGTGGATCGTGTTGTAAGTCGCTCACTTCTTCAATTGCGTTAATGCAAATATCAAGCAGCAGCTGTACAAGCGAGTACTTATGGCGCTTCCACAGCTGGGCACAGCAGGGCTACACTATTTCCTCTGAAGGAGAAATGTCACAGTCTTGGCGTTTTTTCCCCATTATTTGAGCCTGCTTCTGTTGAGAGCAAGGAATCGAGAACATTCATTAGACACAAACAATGAAGGTCTCGTCTCCGGTTATCTGCTGTGTCATCTGCATTTTCAGGCAAAGATTACCATGCAGTGTATTCATTTACCAAGAGACATTGGGTAGCTTTTGTTTGCCTTTTATGTAGCCAAGAGACCATCTTTTTGGGGACCTGGGAAGCCCCGCTACCCATTTACTCTGATAGCTATTTGGTTATACAAAATAGTAGCTGTGGAGAGGTGGCCATTTGGCTCTCTCCTTTGAAGTCAGAAGAAGTCCAGAGTTTTACTGATTCCATAAATCCCATATAGAGAGCGACCCGCAGTCATTTCACTTCTCATATATGATGCTGAGATTTAGGATGAAGTCAGATAAAGGAGCCGTGGTTAGCTTCTCGCCAAGCCAGAGATGCTGCAGAGGGAGCAGTGTCTCCTGCGCCCTTGAGCCTAGGGAGTGCAAAACGATCCATTGGCCAATATCAGAAGTCCAATACTATTAATGACGTGTGATAGTTGGGGAGACCTGTTGCAGGTTTTGCTTTGAAGCCCATAAGCTTCACGTTATACCACTAGTTAGGTCCGTCATCATTACCCAAAATGAGAGTAGTGTGGTAGTGTATGCCAGCACATAGAAGGAGATTTATTGGGAGTTTTTTCTAGGAATCAACATATGCTTGTGCATATCTAGTCAAGAGGGGACTGTGTATCCATAGAGGTTGAAGGATTACCAGATAAACTAGATTCTGTTGCCTAAAATGGTCCCAAGCCGAAGTGGAGAGGGGCTCAGTTACAGATTTTGCAATTGGGCCAGAAGCTTCAAGTTACACATCTGCCCACACCCTATGCTGACACTATGGTAAGGACACCAGGAGCTCCCATTAGGGCTGATCAGATCTCACAAGACCCCCCTTCAGTGGTGGAAAACGCTGGTGTCAAACAGTGATAACTAGTGCACTGAAATAAAAACCAAGTCAGCAGGAGAAAAGTTTTTGATAATGATGAAACATTGGCATCTCTTGGTCATCTGACGGACTGGTGGATGAACTGTTTTGCCGCCACTGGTCCACCTTTTAATGGTGCATGCATTACATTGTAGCATAGTGTTTGCAAATTGACAAAGGACAGAATGGATACCGTATATTATTTAGATTATTTTTAACTATTAATCCTCAAATAATCAACTTGTAATCACCAGTAAACTAGATAGTCTTCCTTACAGGGGTAGCAGGGAAGCTATGAAATGCTATCAGGCAGTGTTTGCTAGGATATGAGATTCATAGCTTCGTTTCACACCGTTCACATTTCTTGGTGAGCACGAACCGCTAAGTAACACCTAAAAACACAATATTTAACTCCGTTTGAGAGTTTTCGGCACATGAGCCACATGCGATATCATTTCCAGTGGCGCGGTGGATAATCACCAAATGCAACAAGATTTCATTTTACATGAAGACATTCTGCTGATTGTGGAGGCATTGAAAAGTCGCATTTAACTCTAAGGAACAATTCCCTGTAAAAGAAAATCACCTTTAAATACAAGTCCTTACACTTCCTCTCTACTGTCAGCTCATTTTGAATTGATTTCGGCCGGAGCAGTTTCTGGGAAAGCTTTCTGATGATTAACATGGTGGTCAGTGTACCTTCTTGATTGTCTTCCAAATTTTCAAGACTCTATAATGACAAATCTTCCTATGTATGCAGTTATAATCCCCTCTACAAAAAGGGGTTGACCATTAATTTTTCCGAGGGGCCTCATGGGAGACCATGCAGCAATAATCACCTATACAACAAGGGTGGACAATTAATTTTCTAGACAGGTCACATAAGAGACCATAACTGTTGTGGAGGCCGAACCAATAGGCTGAAATCAATTATATTTAATATTAGCGCTAAGTTATTCATTACAATTATAATTATTTTAAATTAATAGCACTTAATATTGAGCAGATTTAACTATGCTGTCATCCCCTATAAACCGTATGAGCGTGCTCACAGCCTCTATACACAGTATGAGCCCCACATAGCCTTTATATACAATATGAGCCCCTACATAGCCTCCTATATACAGTATGAGCCCCCACATAGCCTCTCTATGTACATTGTGAGACCTCAAATAGTCCTCCATACACAGTACGAACCCAAAAATAGCCTCCTAAATACAGTATGAGCCCCATATAGCTTTTCCATAGACAGTGCGAGACCTCACATAGCCCCTATATAAAGTATGAGCCCAAAATAGCCTCCTAACTATGAGTCATCACATAGATCCATACATATAGTATGAGCCCCAATCTACAGTTGTGCTCAAAAGTTTACATACCCATGCAGAATTTTTGCTTTCTTGACCTTTTTTCAGAGAATATGAATGATAACACCAAAACTTTTTCTCCACTCATGGTTAGTGGCTGGGTGAAGCCATTTATTGTCGTCAAACTGCTGTGTTTTCTCTTTTTAAATCATAATGACAACCCAACCACTAACCATGAGTGGAGAAAAAGTTTTGGCATTATCATTGACATTCTTTGAAAAAAGGCCAGGAAAGCAAAAAATTCTGCCGAGGTATGTAAACTTTTGAGCACAACTCAAATATATACAGTATGAGCCCCACATAGCATCCTATATACAGTATGAGACCCCACATAGTCTACTATATATATGCAAACATCCCATTCACATATTGAAAAAAAAACACATATTCACCTTTCTCCCTTACCCCATCTATGAATCTGTCTCCAGTGCACTCACTCTCTGTACAGAAGACGCTATACAATGATGTTATCACATTAGCTGTCTCACACGCCAATTGGTGGCTTCATCATCCAACATATTCTCCGCTGTCAGCATCCAAAGGAGGCGGTTAACAGTGACATCAGGAAGCAGGTGGTGACGGACGGGCGGCTGATGAGGGCTGTTTTCAGCCCTTCGGCTGTTTTGATTCAAGGGCTGGATGTGGCTCACAGTCCGCATTTTACCCAACTTTGCTCTGCAATGTTGTCATACGCCCACAAGGGCTAGTGCTTCATAAAGACTGTTGGCGACAGGACACTTGTGACAGTCACATAATTTCCAACATGCTGCCAATTTTGCAATTTTGTCCCATTTGTGACTGATCCATTGAAAATTTCCCCCGCACAAAATGTGCTGCAAAATTTACAACAATTTTTTCTGCATATTTGCAGTAGATTTCACAGCTCTACATCAGACTCTGTGACAAACACAGGTCTGTGGTACTACTGCCAGCTCTACATCAGACTCTGTGACAAACATAGCTCTGTGGTACTGATGCCAACTCTACATTGGACTCTGTGACAAATGCAGCTGTCGTACTACTGCCAGCTCTACATCGGACTCTGTGACAAACACAGCTCTGTGGTACTGATGCCAACTCTACATTGGACTCTGTGACAAATGCAGCTGTCGTACTACTGCCAGCTCTACATCGGACTCTGTGACAAACACAGGTCTGTGGTACTACTGCCAGCTCTACATCAGACTCTGTGACAAACACAGGTCTGTGGTACTACTGCCAGCTCTACATCAGACTCTGTGACAAACACAGGTCTGTGGTACTACTGCCAGCTCTACATCAGACTCTGTGACAAACACAGGTCTGTGGTACTACTGCCAGCTCTACATCAGACTCTGTGACAAACACAGGTCTGTGGTACTACTGCCAGCTCTACATCAGACTCTGTCACAAACACAGCTCTGTGGTACTGATGCCAGCTCTACATCGGACTCTGTGACAAATACAGCTCTGTCGTACTACTGCCAGCTCTACATCGGACTCTGTGACAAACACAGCTCTGTGATACTGCTGCCAATTCTGCAATGGACTCTTTGACAAACTCAGCCCTTCTATATTATTAGTCAACTCACCTCTGCACCCCAGGATTCTCATCCCTAAGCATTCTTTACTCTTTTTGCAACTCCTGTTGTCATTCTGACACTACAAACAATGCAGGTGGATTAATCTTTTACGCAAACACCTACCTCTTCTCCACAAACAAGTATTTACAATGCAATATTTATAAAAGGCAAAAAAAATATATAATTCAAAACAAAAATCCATTTTATTCTAATACAGATTCCGGACCTCACACCTATCACAGAAAGAGGATTTGGTTTATAGTTCATTATTCTAAGTTGCGCCGCAGATGCAGAAACTTTTGGGAACAAATAATGACTTCATATACAGCTGCGAGGATTGGGTCAATTTAAATGAAACACATTTTCCAAGTGACAAAGCAAAATTATTAGGTGCTTGATTAGAAAATCTCTCGGCCTAACACTACTTTGATATGGGATCCGTCTTTAAAATTCCACATTAGCAGTTATTCTGCATTGTTCCCGAGACTCCACTATGAACAAACAACAGGTTTGCCCTCTCGCGTGCCATCCTGCTCTACCACCTGAATTCTTATTAGCTCTGAGAAAATGGCGGCATCCCATTATGCAGATTTGATTACTAATCTAATTCATTCATTCATTAATTAAGCAGGAAATGAGATTGAAGTAGGAAACGAAAGTATCAAGCTGCTTGGAAATCAGGAGATTTTTTTTTTTCATCTTCTAGTTTTCTTTTTCTTCTCGTTTGTTTGCATGGTGGGATGAATACTAGGCTATTACTAGGTTATGGTTTGATTAGTTTGGAATTCATGTAATGATGGGGTTATATTTACCATACATAAGAAAATTAAATCTGTCCTTAGGGCCAAGGAAATATGTGAACTAGCCAATGCGATTAAAGGAGCCTGAGCTGGTGACTAAATTAGGCTGATTCCATTTTGTGCCCAAAGCCAGCAGGGGCATACGGTAACTAAAAAGTTTTGCATGCCACATCCTGACCATTTATGACAATCACTCCAAAAAATATCAACCAAGGCAGAATTTCTCCACCTTCAGCCCAACAGATCCCAAAATCCACCTCTGTGCCATTTTCACACTATTTTGAGGTATTAAGCACTTTCCAGTGGGCAGCCAATAGGATGTGGGGTTCTTGGTCTCTTGTCTTTCAGGGTCTCCTCTTCAGGCAGAGTGTAATGCTGACTACTTAGGTTACACTTATTCTCCAGCACTTGTCAGGCCAGATACACTAGTGCCAAGGACAAAACATACCATTGGTGCAACCTGTGCAGCCACATGGAGGCCCAAGAGGAAAGGCGGCCATTACCACCTTCAAAACAGGTAGAATTTTGCATTATGATGGGCTATTAGACTTCAAAGGGTCCATATACTCTTCCAGCAGTCTGATCCTGACTAGTGTCAAAAGCATTCAGTGTCTTGATAGGTACATCTCATGTTGTCATGTTGTCACTGGTTGAGACCTGCTTGGAAGAGGATACATGGGGTAGCGCACTTGACATTGTGCTGCACTGGATGAGGTCTTACTAGTGTACTGGGATGAGGATAGGAATGGGGAGATGGCGGAGGAATGCATCATTGCTCACTAAGGAGCAAAATGTCTCATAGTGTGAGGTGTCTAAGCCCCTAAAAATATGGTGTCTCACTGTAATTGTTATAGCTGCGACCCCTACAGCTGTTCCCCTGATTCCCAGTGCAAATATTGCAGCACATTGTCAGCACCCAAGAGTGGAAAGACCCAGGGGCGGACACAGACAGAAGATGGCCCCTGTGTAAGAACAATATATATGCCTTTTGCAGTCCAATAACTCATCATAATGGAAAATTTTACCTGTTTTGTAGAAGTGGCCTCCTGACTTCTTGGTCCTTTGTGTGGCTGCACAGGTTGCACTAATGGTTTGTCCGCCCTTGGAAAAACCAATACAAAGGTCAGGCAATTCTACTATCCTATACAGAATGAGAAAATGAAAGGGCAACCGAGCAGCATAAGAGCTCATGTTCACTACTTGTCCCTTTCTTCAGAACTGTAATAGAACTACCATAGAGGTGCACAAGTTTTCTACTCCAATTTCATGTTATTTGAAAAATCTGCTTTATTTTGTGTATATGGAAAACCAGCCAATTTTCATCAGTGTTTTGGATCAGATTTTCATCAGTTTTAACTGCTGGACATTTCTCAAGCTTCTAATAGCAAATAGTCAGTAAGAAACGGATATCAGTAGGAAACAACTAGGATGACAACAAGTTTTTGACTGACCCATAGACATGCATGCATTTGACTGGGATCAAAAATGGACGCCTTCAATTTTTTTTTTGTGTACCCGTAATCTACAAAAACGGGACATATGAACAGACAAATAGAGCACCTACCCGTTACAGTGTATCCATGAAAAACATGCATAGAAGATGTATGAGAAAATCAGACACTTGAAAGGGACCTTATAAAAGACTATTCAAGAACCAGTCATGGAACGTAATGAAAAGTAAGTAACTTCCATTCCTTAGGACATTCCTTATAAGTTGACAAAGATGACCCATGCAACACCAATGTTAACGACAGTTGTCAATGACAGTTGACCCATTGCTATTCCTCCCTCCCACCAAAACATATGTATTCTTAGTTGTAGACATTCTGTCAGTTGTCACCTGGCAGCTCTAAGAAGGCTACATGGACAGGCTTAGAGCAAGCCACTCTGCTTACGGATCCTAGGGGTTTTCCTAGCCTTCACCCTTTAACCTCTGTAGAGGGATCTGGACTTAACAGAGGCTCCTGAGCTGAAGTCATGGAATAACCTGCTTTTCGGTGGTGCATGGCAGGAGTGGTCAGGTAGCAGGGTCAGAACCAAGAAGGCAGGAAAAGTACAAAACAAGGATCAATGGTATAGCAAGAAGCTAAACAGACAGGATTGAACTAGAGAAGCACAAGACTATATCTGTCAGTTTTAAGTAGTAAGTTGGAAGCTTAAATAGAGTGTGGTGCTCTCCAATTGGATGGAGCAGGGAGCTGATAACGCCAGCTGGACAGCACACACACCCATACTGCTAGACTAGATGGCACTGAAGGTCCCAACCACCCTAATCTAAATGGCTGGAGAGAGCCTGCACCATCCAGAGCTTCTCGTTCCAACATCTCTTCTATCACCCGCCCCCGCAGAATCAATACATCCTGGTGGAGATGAGACATTGGTTTAGCCAAACATGCATCTGTTCTCGATATATAAAGATAGGCAGAGATCATGTTAAAATTCAACATGTCAGATCCTGTTTCCCCAACATATGTCATTTGGATGATTGCATCAAAAATCCAATTTTTCCCAGCTTTACATGACTTTTAACTTATGAGTGTGGTTGCCCGAAGCCCTGTGCTCTTTACGTCTGAGCTTGAGGATATTTGCAGTTTTTTTCTCCCAGTCAGTGGTATCTATTTCACAAAATGTATTGTACACCTCATGGAGAACACATCTTTTCCAAAATAAGAAAAAAATCTTGAAATATCAGTGTCTCATGAAGAAAGTTATTTTTCAAGACGGAATGCAAAATTTACTAGTCAATGAAAGAAAAAGAACGTCTTGGGCCAAATAATAGAAACAGCTATAAAAACAATAATTCTCTAAATAAACTTTATAAGTTGAGACTAAGTAAATCTGCAATGCTGAAATAGAATGATGCTTTGCACATCAGACAGCCAGAGACTTGATGAGGCCGCAAGATTTCTCATGCCAAACTGATTTCCACTATACCTTTTTAAGTCTTGGACATCTTCTGCATTTTGACTGTTGCCGTGTGAGAACTCTCAAGATGCCGCAAAGGGACGAGATTAGCATTTAAGAAATAAAGTAATTGGAATGGTGTACACTCTCCAGAGGCTACTGAGCTCAGCAAAGCTAGACCAAGCATCATCTGTTAGTGTAGAGCAAAATACCAAATACTGGATAAATCTCCAGGCACTGGCCAGATGCCAATATTAACCCAGTGTAAATAACATTGGAACCGCAACTGGACGACTCATCTTACCGGCACTCGTAGAAGGTTCCCCTGGTGGCATTAATATTAGGTTAAGTCCCCCAAGAGTAAACCTTAATAAGCTTTTTTTATCTTTTGCGCCGCAGTACAGAAATAAAGATGGAAGCAAGCAGAACACAAGAGCCCCGGATCAGTACAGCAATTTTGCCCAATTTTTGGCCTACGTTGCTTTGAAAAGTAGCAAGATTTTTGAGCAAATCATAAAAATGTTGTGACTATGGCATTTTCACACCAATTTCTCCAAGCCCTCTTAATGAATCAAGAATGTTTGCCTCAAACACTCCTCCCTCGCAACTCCCTCATCAAAACCAGCAAGAAAATTGGTGGCATAGTGTTTATAGTGCCAGGCTTATAACCAAGAGCAAATTTCCCACTTGAGACCAGGCAAATACAAATATCATGGAAATGCCAAGCCTGTTGTGCACATACAAGGCCTGCTTTTGCTCCTATGTGACTCATGATGGAAGTTGTAACATTCCTAGTGGCTAGCATCAACTCATGATTATATTTAAAGATAAATACTATGAAAAACAATGTACAATAAGACTTGTGGCTATCGCACGTCTAACTTCTTATAGTCCAAATCATTGATCATGAAAAAGTTCGGCAGAAAAAAAAATTCAACATAGTTCCAATAAAATTAAAAGATGTCCACTATAGGGAATACAAGTCTGTGTCCTTACGTTTTTTGATAGACAACCTTACATACAGAGTATAGAAGAGAACCCAAAAACATAAAATCAAATGTGGCAGTGACATGATCCAAAAGGAGTGACTGGAAGACGTGGCTTCATAAGAAGCATATGAAGGTCCTCTAGTGGCCTAGCCAGTCTCCAGATCTCAACCTCATAGAAAACCTTTGGAAGGAGTTGAAAGTCCGTGAGAGGCCCAAAACATCACTGCTCTAGAGGAGATCTGCATGGAGGAATGGGCCAACATACCACCAACAGTGTGTGCCAACCTTGTGAAGACTTAAAGAAAACGTTTGACCTCTGTCATTGCCAGCAAAGGATATATAACAAAATATTGAGATGAACTTTTCTTAATGACCAAATACTTATTTTCCACCATAATTTGCAAAATAAATCTTGCCAAATCAGACAAGGTGATTTTCTGGATTTGTTTCCTCATTTTGACTCTCGTAGTTGTGGTCTACCTATGATGTCAATTACAGGCCTCTCTCATCTTTTTCAGTGGGAGAACTTGCACAATTGGTGGCTGACTAAATATTTTTTCCCCACTGTATGCACAATTTATGGAAAGAACTGAACAATTTTCCAGCTAGAAGATGTTTATTAAATTTTGCACACTTCAAGCAAAATATACAAACAAACACTAGAATGTTCACATTGGTGGCATTATAGGGAATGGACATAAGAAATTCACACATATATAAAGAATAGAAGAACGGTGGCACCACCATATTAACCTAATTGAAACCTCCTCGCTGGTTGTTCTGGGTTGGAAACCAATTACCTACGTAAATATAAGAAGCAAAGTATGAGACGAAGCCAGATCTTTACCCTCTTCCTATCATAACATCACTGTACGGGAGGAAAGTGTACTATTAATCCGGTCTATATGACTGTACTTTCTGATCTAATAGCCAGAGGGAAGAGGAGCTTCAAAGAGTATCTCTCGCTCAGCAGGACCCCACACTTCCCTACATTACACCAAAATCCCACTGATCTGTCATCAGTGTATGGTTGGTATATGCTCTAAAAAGGGATTATCCCCCAAAAATAGCCCGTTTATCAAATACTCTCCCAAAATACATATGCTCTAATATAGTTAACTGACACATCATTGCTACTTTTATATTCTACCTTTAATAAAATCGTTTTAAATTTCAGTCTCCATCTTCATTCTTTCATTTTCAGACAACTCCTGCAAAGCAGTTTGCAGCCTGACCCAAGTTTCCAATTTCTCTCTTCTGGGAGTGCCCCTCTCAGTAATATAGGCTGGATGTAAAGGTTGTGCATATCCAGGGTGTTGAGGTTTTCGGAAGCTATTATATTACCACGATAGATGAGGTGCAACGAATTTCCTGTGAATGTTATAAAAATGGAAAAAAAATGAGATTTGCCAGAATCCAAATTTTTGCATTTGATGGAATCAATCAAAGTAGCGAATGGCCAAAATGTTACCAAATTTGAAATGGTTGGTAAGTGGTTACAAAAATAAAAACACATAATAATCACATATTCCTGGTCCCTCACCTGTCCCTCAAATCAGCTTCCCTTCTGGTCCTCTTCTAGGTGCCTCTGGGAATTCTTCATCTTCACAGTGGTCCTCCGCTCCTCCAGCACTAACTAGGCTTTGCAAAGTCATGAAGTCTTTGGTATGACGTAAAAAAAAAACAATCAGCATTGAAGAACACTGTTAACTGTTACTTTCCTCCCTGTCCATGCTGTGGAAATCTGTGTACAACACACTCCTGCTGGGAAGAAAGTGGGAGAGCAGAGAGAGCTTTCAGAACCAGAACCAGGAGCTCCTCTAGAATTTTAACATTTTTGCAGAGTACACCGCTAGATAGACATTCAGTAGACATTTGGAAAGTTGCTTAACTTTGCAATTAGGAAACAAATTAACGATTACAAAATAATTAAATGAAAAAAATCAGAGGAAAGTGTACTGTACATAGACTTAAAAGTCATATTAATATAAAGATGTAGCAATTCTTAAACTATCACACAAGAAAGATATCAGAGTGGAGAAAGTGAACTATTAACACTTGACACAACAAACGTCATTTCATTTGTGTAGTTAGGTGTCGATAGATAATGAATAAAGTATAAAACACTTTATTCAAATGACTTGAATAATTCTTACTGGCTGTCGGCGAGTTAATGCTTGAAGGCAAATTCATCTAAAATTCTGTAAAATTGTTTCACTTTTTACGGGAAATAAACAAATCAATTTCTGTATCACCAAAGCGTTATCATCTCTTTCATCTCCAATGTCCACACCGGTTAAGACTTGAAACTGCAACATTTGCACAAGCTGAATGCAAAAGATTTTTCTTTATAAACTCTCATTCTGTGACCTAAACATCCAGAATGTGTAACGAGATTTCTGCATATTTCAAGCAATCGAAGACGAGCCATCAGAATACATCGCATATTGAGCAGCGAAACCGTATTATTGGATCCAGGCTTTGTATACTGACAGCAGTAGCTCACATTGTCTGTGGTGTATCGCATCATAATAAAAATATATACGATATTATTGTTAATTAAATTATAATATTATAGTAAATTTCCAGCAGGATAAATACTGGATCTTTTGGGTTATCAGTAGAGTTGAGCGATACTTTCCGATATCCTAAAGTATCGGAATCGGAATGGTATCGCCGATATCACTAAAATATCGGCGATACCCGATACCGATACCGGAAGTCCCATGTAAGTCTATGGGAACAAAATATCGCAACTAAAAAAAACCCCAATCTTTCCTTGTAAACACTAAATATACACACATAGAATACATATATATATATATATACATGTCATTGTGACATATATATACATATATGTATAGTTTATACACTTCTACATAGTAAAATATCCTCTGATTCAATTGCCTGGTAAAGCCGACTTCTGTGAAAAGACAGAAGCACCCGACATGAAATGACACTTGGTGTACATAGGGTTAACCATGTCTTTTCATGTCGTTTGCAATCTGATTTGCACAAACAATTACATCAGTCTATGTGTGCAAAATTTCACACCTGTAGGGGTTAATTAAAGGTGTAAATTCGTTGTAAAAAAAACTGACTTTTTTGCTACGAATTTACACCTTTAATTAACCCCTACAGGTGTGAAATTTTGCACACATAGACTGATTTAATTGTTTGTGCAAATTAGATAGCAAAGGACATGAAAAGACATGGTTAACCCTATGTACACCAAGTGTCATTTCATGTCGGGTTCTGCATTTTCACAAAAGCCGGCAATTGAATTAGCGGCTATTATACTATGTAGAAGTGTATGAACTACAAATATAAATATATATATATGTGTCACAAATTCAATGACATGTATATATATATATATGAGGTGTAAAATTGCTGAAAAAAAATGCGTGGGCTCCCGCCCTATTTTCGCAACCAGACAGACAAAGCCAGTGAGTGGGGGCAGATAATAATAGCCCAGAGAGGGACCATTATTTTTGCCCCCCCCCCGGCTACTAACATCTGCCCCCAGACACCCCAGGAAAGACAAATCTATAATTAAATTCGCCCTTTCTGGCACTTTGCCCGTCTATTCCCATTGCCCTGTAGCGGTGGCGAATGGGTTAATATGGGGTTAAAGCCACCTTGCTATTGAAAGGTGACCTTAAGCCAGGTTAATAATTGAGAGCTGTCAATTAGACAACTATCAATTATTAATCCTATTGCATGAAATAAAAATAAAACACACACACTTTAATTAAAAATCATTTTAATGAAATAAAGACACATGTTTTTGACCATCTTTTATTTTACTGCAAAAACCATTTCCTGTAATAAAAATAAAATAAAAAAGCAAAATTATTCTTACCAATCCGATGCACAGTCAGGTCCCACGGTGTAATCCTTCAGAAAGGGTTAATGTTTACTGCAGGGACCGCAGCTAATGCTGCAGCCTCACAGTAAACCCCAAATGAATGAGTTCCTCTCCTGCCTGACAGGAGAGTAAAGGCTGGGTGTCACATAACGATACACCAGCGATCCCGACAACGATATGCACTTGTCAGGATCGCTGGTGTATCGCTACATGATCGCTGCTGAGCTGCCAAACAGGCAGCTCAGGCAGCGATCTGGGACAGCGACACTGCGGGTAACACGCTTAAGGGCCATCTCACAGCGATATCGCTACGAGATCGCTGCTGAGTCACTAGTTTTGTGACGCAGCAGCGAGCTCACCAGCGATATCGCTGTGTGTGACATTCAGCGACGATCAGCCCCTGCCGGTATCGCGATCGCGCAGAAATTTCAGACCTTTTTTTGATCGCTGGTTTCCCTCTGACAGGCACGCATCGCTGCGTGTGACAGGCGGGAGACCAGCGATCCGCTGGTAACCAAGGTACACAGCGGGTTTCCAGGCACCGCGCAGCGCTTGGAAACCCGCTGTGTACCTTGGATACCAGCTCCCTGCATCAGGGCGCTGGTATCCAAGGTACACAGCGGGTTTCTAGGCACAGCCCCGCGCCTGGAAACCCGCTGTGTAACTTGGTTACCAGCGGATCGCTGGTCTCCCGCCTGTCACACGCAGCGATGTGTGCCTGTCAGCGGGAAACCAGCGATCAAAAAAAGGTCCTGACATTTCAGCGACGATCAGCGATACCCGGCAGGGGGGCTGATCGTCGCTGAATGTCACACACAGCGATATCGCTGGTGAGCTCGCTGCTGCGTCACAAAACTAGTGACTCAGCAGCGATCTCGGTAGCGATATCGCTATGTGAGACGGGCCCTTAAGTGGAAAGCTTAATTGATTGCTTTCCACTTTCACTTCAGGTCAGCCAGGGACACAATCAGTGACGTCAGAGGGAACTGATTAACAAAAATAGGGGTTCCCTTCGAAAAAAAAATGGCGTGGGGTCCCCCCTATTTTTATTAACCAGCCAGGTGAAGCAGACCGCTGAGGCCTGGATTTTCAGGCTGTTAAGGAGCCAAGATCCATGGACCTTGCCAGCCTGATAATACTAGGCCACAGCAGTCTGCATATCTTGGCTGATTAACAAAAATAGGGGATCCCCTCGAAAAAAATTGGCGTGGGGTCCCCCCTATTTTTGTTAACCAGCCAGATGAAGCAGACCGCTGAGGCCTGAATTTTCAGGCTGTTAAGGAGCCAAGATCCATGGACCTTGCCAGCCTGATAATACTAGGCCACAGCAGTCTGCATATCTTGGCTGATTAACAAAAATAGGGGATCCCCTCGAAAAAAATTGGCGTGGGGTCCCCCCTATTTTTGTTAACCAGCCAGATGAAGCAGACCGCTGAGGCCTGGATTTTCAGGCTGTTAAGGAGCCAAGATCCATGGACCTTGCCAGCCTGATAATACCAGGCCACAGCAGTCTGCATATCTTGGCTGATTAACAAAAATAGGGGATCCCCTTGAAAAAAATTGGCGTGGGGTCCCCCCTATTTTTGTTAACCAGCCAGATGAAGCAGACCGCTGAGGCCTGGATTTTCAGGCTGTTAAGGAGCCAAGATCCATGGACCTTGCCAGCCTGATAATACCAGGCCACAGCAGTCTGCATATCTTGGCTGATTAACAAAAATAGGGGATCCCCTCGAAAAAAATTGGCGTGGGGTCCCCCCTATTTTTGTTAACCAGCCAGATGAAGCAGACCGCTGAGGCCTGGTTTTTCAGGCTGGTAACGATCTAATATCCATGAACCTTGCCAGCCTGATAATACCAGGCCACAGCAGTCTGCTTAGCTTGGCTGGTTAACAAAAATAGGGGATCCCCTCGAAAAAAAAACGGCGTGGGGATCCCCCCTATTTTTGTTAACCAGCCAAGTAAAATGCAGACTGCTGCGGCCTGGTATTAAAAGACTGTCAAGGCCCATGGATTTTGGCCCTCAACAGCCTGATAATACCAGGCTACAGCAGCCCCACATTTGGCGCATCAAAAGATGTGCCAATTGTGGCACTTTACCCGGCTCTTCCCACTTGCCCTGTAGCGGTGGCAAGCGGGGTAATAAGGGGTTAATGTCACCGTTGATTGCACGGTGACAATAAGCCCGGTTAATAATGGAGAGGTGTCAATAAGACACCGATCCATTATTAATCCCAAAGTTTTTAAATGTATAAAAAAAAGACAAAGCAAGAAAAAAGTCTTTTAATGAAATAAAAGAGACAACACAGTTTTCATTTCTTTTATTGTACTCTCATTCCTGCGACGCCATCGATCTCCTGTAAAAAAAGAAAAAAAAACAAACCAACAGTATACCACCTGTCCGACGCAGTCCATAACGACAGTCCCACGACGATCCAACTCTGCTACATCGCAATGACAGGCAGAGCCTGTCATCGCGATGCAGCACAGCTGATTACCTGCTTCCCCGGCGGTGACGTCATCGGACTGACTGCTTTACGGCCGGAATTACCCAGCAGTCACTGCAGTTATCGCGAGAAACTGCATGTGACCGCCGGGGAAAGAAGATTGCGGCCATCAAGCAGTCCAGGACGTGACCGCCGGAGATCTTCTGCCAGGTAAGTGCCGCTGATTCCTGACAGACCCGACCGACGGACACTGACAGTGACAGTGACAATCCCGATTCCGGTATCCGATATGACGAAAATATCGGTACTCGGAATCGGAATTCCGATACAGCCAATATCGGCCGATACCCGATATTTGCAGTATCGGAATGCTCAACCCTAGTTATCAGTGTTAGATCTCATGCAGACTACCGTAGTTTTTTTCCGAGAGTGATCTATCAAAACATCATACTGTACTCGGACCAACGTTATTAAATGAGACTGCGCAAATGTTTGATTTTTTCCTCGGAGCAAGTGGTCCATGGAAAAAAAATTGTCATCTGCACAATTTGCCTCCTATAAACGGATCACCCTTAGTAATTCAAGACTATGGGTCTACGACAAAAATTTGTACCGACAGAATGGAGAAAATGCCAATCTCATCCTTAGTCAATTGTATTAGCTAGAACACAGTTCAGACACGTGCACATCTCTAGTCCGCTTAGTGTTTGAGTAGTTGTGCCAAATTTATCACAGTGGATCTTTCGACACTTTATTGTAACTTTATTCCATCTCTTGGTTTGATGACTTTAGACTAGAGTTGAGCAAAAAGATTTGGAGAACCCTGGTCCAGTGGCCAAGTTGGTAGTTTTTGGTCACTGGATCAGAATCCTGCAAACCTCCATCTACCTGGACTTTGGTCCAGCAACCATGGACTACCAACGTGGCAACTGGACCAGGTTCCCGCAAATCTTTTAATCTAATTCTGCTCTGGACCACCAATGTTTTTAGGCAAAATCCCCTTTCTGTTAACGGTGGTCAGCCCTGACAAAGTAATAAAGTCTATACTCAACTTCCCTGCCAGCTCCGTTCCAGCTGTGTCAGCACCTACTCTCCCCAGGGCTGTGATGCGGTGGAATGACGTGTGAAGCCCAGCGCACAATCAATGCTGATGTCACTGTCTCCACCTTCAGACAAACTGAATATGAAGAGGAAGTCCGAGATGAGCTACAGCTGATCCCAGACTTCCTCTTCATGTTTGATCTGTCCGAAGGCGGATACAGTGACGCCGGCGTTGACTGGGCATCACGTGTCACTATACCGAATGAGAGTCCCACCGAATGGAGTTGCCCATATAATAATTTTTGTTGATTTTAGCTAAGCCCTTTATAGGGACAGTTCTTTAACAGTTATTAGACACAGCTGTCAGACACAGGTCAATAGTCATCCACTGTTGACTACAAAGGGTCGTACTTTCCCTTACGTGTTACGGAGATGATGCTGTCTCCTTCATCAGAGGGTGTAAACTGGAAATAAATTTAAAAAACAGAACTACGCTTTTTTGGTCGATTCTACATTGCAATAAAATGCAAAAACGGGCAAACAAAATATGGTAGCAATAAAAACATCAGCTCAGCATGCAAAAAATAAGCCCTCACTCAGCCCCAGATCATGTAAAATGGAGACGCTACAGGTCTCGGAAAATGGCGCCTTTTTTTTAACAAATTTTGGATTTTTTTTCAACACTTAAATAAAAAAGAACCTAGACATGTTAGGTGTCTGTGAACTCGTAATGACCTGGAGAATCATAATAAAACTAAAACGCAAAAACTGAAAATGGCCCGGAGGGTTAAGGGGTTAAATCAGGTTTGGGTGTTAAATTTATTTTTATTATATAACGATGGCGATGTTTGCTTCTCATTTCATATCAAGATCTGTAATAAAAAAAAGATTAGTAATCATGCAATTTCAACACTGGCCAGTGGGGCTTTTTTAGACTATAACTTCCTGTTGTTTCAGGAAACAACACATGTACATTAGCAGGAATGAACAGACTCTAACCCTATCCTTTGGAATGAAGTATCTAATGATCGTGTGCAAACATCATTGTGAGTGCTCAACTGTGACATATCCTATTTGGATTGGTGGATCTTCAGGTGTTATATAGAAGCATTACCAGTAGTGATGAGTGAACATGCTCGGATACGGTGTCATCTGAACATGCTCGTATGATGAGTGTCTTCGGCGTGCTCGAATAATATGTTCGAGTCCTCGCTCTTGCATGTCTTGCAGCTGTTCGACAGCCGCAACACATGCAGGGATTGTCTAACAAACAGGTAATCCTTGCATGTGTTGTGGTTGTCGAACAGCGTTGAGACATGCAGGGATGGGGACTCGAACATATTATTCGAGCATGCCGATGTCACTCAGTTAGATCCCAAGCATTCTTGGATAACACCTTATCCCAGCATGTTCACTCATCACTAGTTACCAGTCATTGTAATACTGACTCTGCTGATAATGAGCCTGCTGAAAACTCCTTTAAAAAGAACAGGAAGTCTAGGAGTCTAAAAAAGCCTCAATGCCCAGTAAGAAAATTGGAAGTTTACTAATTATTTTTTTTGTTATTCAAGATCTTGATCTGAATTTATAATACCGCAGTCTCCAGTTGTAATCCGGAAGTGGTATCACGTGACCTACAGGAAGTGACGGGCCCCGGCCGGACGTGACGCGCGTGTCACCATGCCAACCCTGACACCAGCCGGCGTCGGTATCACACGGTAGGAGACAACAGGGGCGGATGTCAATCACCTACTAGAGACGCTGAAATGTTGCGGTTGACACGCATGTCATGTCCGGCCGCTGCGGTCACTTCCAGTCATGTGATACCAATTCCGGATTACAATAGGAGACTGCGGTATTATAAATACTATGTATTCAGTGGATGTGCAGGCCCCCTGACGAAGGCAGGACCAAAACGCGCGTCAGGGTGGTGGACTGCTCCCTTGCTAGGTAAAAGACCTCTTCTATGAACACTATTAATAAGCTGCTATATGATTATTATGTTATTTGTACATGTGCATGTTTAATGAGGTCTGTACCTATCTAGGTGCCGGGACTAATGTTATTGATTTGCCCTGTGTCTGTATTTTCAGTTAGAAGTAACACATTAATTAAAATAACACATTGTACACAGGAAGGTATTATGTATGGATATCCCACCACCATTTACCCTGGGTGATGAGCCTCCACTTTTTACAACACATTGTGTGACTATGGTGGTATACTTCGTTTCCCCCTCCCCTGTTCTATTTATATTTTAATAATAAAGTTTATATTGATATTAATTTTGACCAATGTATCATAGTTTTTTCCTTTTCTGGTCTCGTTATGTTGTTTGATGATAGGTCTTTACGAAGTCCTTTCCATACAGACACATGGCTCTTCTATATAAATTGTTCTAGGCATTCCACTGCGAGTATGTAAGGGGGTGGTGCTGTTATGGACAGTAAGAAACATGCTGCAACTTTAGACAGCTCCCCTTGTCTGGTGTGATGGAATGATCTGCTCCCCCTATAAAGGACTGTGTTAATGAACTGCCCGAGGCTGAGGAGGGGAGCAGTTGAGCAGCTGAGAGCGTGTGAGCTGGGAGCTATTGCTGAGAGTTGCTGTGCATGGAGCTATGTAAAAAGGTCGCACAGCCTGAGACTTAGTGGACTTGTGAGATTGAACAGACTCTTCGGGTGTAGCAAAGGTGGCTGTCCTGTGCTATTTTGAGAAGCCACGAAGAGACCAAGAAAGGGATTTACAGTTTCCAGGAGCACCTCCAGGACCCTGAAGCAAGGAGAAGACCACATTTCACGGATCTACAAGAAAGACGTGCGCACCACCGTTCAAGACTGATTGGGGCCCCGGGACTGGACCTGAGTCCCCAACATCACCGTGAGTTTGTTCCCGTTTGTGCACATGTCAGGGCATAGTGTAGGCTTCAACAGACAGAACACGGCAGCCGTATGGCCTGTTTAGTAGAGGCCAGGGAGGTTATACGTAGAGTAGCCTCATTCTTTGTTTATTGTTTGGTTTTGCCTGTGTGATATATATTGATCTTGTAATAGTTGGAGCACCGTGCTATTTGACGGCCCAGCTAAAGAATACAAACTCTTCTAAACTATCTTTTGCCATTGTATACCCCTGTTTGCATCTTCCTTATCCACTTCATTCCTTGCCTTCCAATAAATTTACCCTTTGTGGTTTGCACCTCATCTTGTGTACCGTAGTCTCCCTGCACCGTGGTGGCCATCGCTGCGAGTACCTGTACCATGCGTGACTGTCGTATAAGTTGTCTCTGTATAATAAAAACATCGCCAATAATATTTCTTTACATGCAACACAAAAAAACAAATTTAAACTACTAGTCATTTTCTGACGAAAAATTCCTAATTTTTTATTTTTTAAAGCGATGTTCCGCAGCAGATTGGGCATTGGACCGTTATACTATAGATCAAGGCTTTGTCTTAACGTTCCTTAAGGTACTGCCACACTAAACAATCCCGCTAGCGATCACGATAACGACGCATACTAATGCGATCGCTAGCGGGATTGTTTCTATATCGCTAAATGCGGCCACATTTAGCGATATAGTTAACGACGCTATCGCCGTTAGCGATCTTCTTAACGACTTTAGCGGTACAAAAGTACCGCTAAATCGCTAAGAAAAGGTGCCACACTAGCGATAAATACTTACCCAGCGGGAGCGCCGACGAGAAAATAGGGTCCGGAACGATTCCAGCGACGAGCGAGATCACAGCAGGAAGCTCGTCGCTGGCAGCTGCCGCACTGAACAACATCGCTAACGGGATCGCTAAATAGTGACGTTTTTTAGCGATCCCGTTAGCGATATTGTTCAGTGTGGCATACCCTTTAGTCTAAAATAATTATGTAAGAAACTGAGAATTGGAGAAAAGTCTCCGAAAAGAACGAAACAATTTCTTTCAAAGAGCTGTTTGTTTTTTAATGTGTGTGTGCACCTGAATTATACAAAACCCGTTGGGTCATCTATCAAAAACATACATATTGATGAATTATTTTCACTTTATAGGCATTTCACTTAATTTACGAGTTTCTTGAAAAGCTGCTGGAAGTTTCCAGATAATTAGATTTTTTTTTTCTTTATTTATTTCCATAGTATTTAAATGTACTTGAAATATACCATTCGTCACCAGGTAAAACCTTTCAACAATGGCGCCACCCGTCAGCAACGGCTCCAGAGAATTTAACTCTGATTGATGGCAGGTCAACTAGAATTGGCTGGCAGAATTTCCAATTTTCTTTTGGGAAATTGCTCATTTCTCGAAGTCTATTCCTATTTTTACAAGTGGACAGCAGGCTGAGATTATACATTACTATGTGTCCAACTCTGAAATTGTGATGGATGGCTCGGCGGCGAGAGAAAGAGTTAAATGCTTAATTTAGACTTCTTTCCGCAGAAATAAAAATATCAAATGGTGGAAGCTTAATGGATATATTTGTATTCCTGCTTGAAGAATGAAGATAGAGTATAGATCGGGATTCCTAGCAAATAAAACATGACCCGGAGCGTGTAATAATGTGGCTAATGCAATATGTAGATTTAAAGGTGGATGCCTTGCTGTAAAGGCAGACTTTTTGTTAGCTATACTTATAGGCATGAAATCTCGGACTCTGGCCAAGTTTAATTTTATATTTTTATGACTCAGTTAAATATATATTTCAGACTTCTTTCTGCTGCCACAAAGGGGAGCTCATTTTACATAAAAAGATATTGGGCTGGTATAAAACTCAATAAAAACTGCTAACCTGTATGCAATAACCACCACTAAGAATGGAGGTCACAAAGTCCCGGTGCCTGACACCAACCCTTTTCACCTCTGTGGGTTTATAGGAATGGTATTGCGCATGTCTCCCCATAAACAATGGTTGCCATGCGCACTACCTCTATGTTCAACCTGGGTACACAGGGACCCCTTTGTTGTAACCAATGGGTGTTCCAGCTGTCAGACACCTACTGATTATTACACTTTAGTATCTATAATGTGAAAAGGTGATAAAAGTTGTTGATGGTGTAACTCCTCTAAAAGTATTTTTTTTATCTAACTCATTAAAGGGGTTGGTATTCCTTAGGCTACGAGCCTATGTGACTGTAGATTTGTGAATCTTCACAGCGTGCACAGTGCATACTGCCAGAATTCTCCAGTGCCAGGAGCAGCAGGTGGTTATGTGACTGCAAGTATGCGATTTGCCTACTTCTGGTTACATTCCAACTAGACATGTCCGGCTTTACTCAATACACATGCATTGAGTGAGGCCATGTACGTCTAGTTAGCACGGGACTGACAGTATTCAAATCACATACTTGCAGTCACAGTGCACATGATATGAAGATTCACTAGTCTGCAGTCACCTGGAGTGACTGGAGACTTGTAGCCTAAGGCCGGACAAACCCTTTAATGTCACAAGATACGAAAATCTGATATATCTATATGTTGAATAATATCACCTTTCTCCATGGGTACCTCAAATCCATCCTGCCTGCTTCTGCGACTGCTGGAATATTTGTTGCGCATGCGCGGCTCTCTCTCTTCATGTCTATGGAAGCTTCAAATACAGATGAAGGAAAGTTCAACTTGACAAATAATGGAGCATGTCAGTAACCTGTGACAGAAGGTGATCTCGCACTTGTTCCTATGGATAAGTCACAAATATCTAATTTATTAGGGTCTAAACTGTGGGACAAGCACTTATCTCATAACTAGTGATCCCTAGTGGTCGTAATGACAAACAAGTGGGCCATCAGCTGACCCCCAACTGTCATGACAACCCATCATGGGTGTGACAATGAGTTAATGACACTCACGCTCGCAGACGAGTGTTAAATGCTGCTGTGAGAGATTGACAGTTAAAAATCGTGGGTGGAATATTGCTCCACCCATGATTTTTAGGGGCAGGTCCTAAAAATTACCAGCAGGTCCTTACCATTACCAGCCAGTGAGTCCGCTACATACACCCACTTCCGACATGCGCAGTATATATACGACGATGTCGTGAAAAAAAATTCATAAATTTGCAAGAAAAAAAATGCGCTTGTGTCACTATTTTCCAAGACCCATAACATATTTATCTTTCAGACATATGGGGCTGTGTGAGGGCTTATTATTTTGCTCCCTCAGCTGACGTTTTTACTAATACAATTTTCGGGGTAGGTACTATGTTTCCATTGCCTCTTATTGCATTTTGCTGCATTGTTGCAGTGGTCAAAAAAACATAATTCTCGCCTTTTTAATTTTTTTCTCATTACGACGTTTACAGATTGGATTAATTTATATGGTGCTTCTCTAGCAGATGTTATAGGCACATGATGGGCGATTAAATCAGCCATCATGTGCTGGAAAGATGCAGACTCGACGTTCGAGCGCGCGTCAGAGGCAGAGGCTCAACTTTTAACATACAAGTACGACAAAGGTCGTGAACAGGTAATATATAAAAAGAGAGAGAGTGCCCCTTCAACAGAAATGCTAAAATACCTTTGCCTTCGCCTTTTAAACTCCATAACGAACGAGACATAAGCAATGACCGAAATATACGGAAAAGTTCTGCAAAGAACAAAAACCAAATTAGATGTTTATGCCAGAGTGAAGTTCTTGCTAGACATTAATAAATCCCATCCAATTTCTTTATTACTCTCGAAGCATCGGCAGCCATATAAGTATCATAGGGGACGTCACACAGTGCTGCGGGCCAGGAGTTATAATAATTCTGAGAGTCTTATAATCGCACCCGTTGTTTCCGATCAGTGAACATTGCATTGGATGTTGTGCGAGATGCCGCAATAAATTTACTACAGGTGCAGCATAAGCTTTGAAGGAAATAAACAAGATATATGACTTGCACACATGAGAATGTCACTGCGTAGGATTATTCCCAAGCACAACCTCAATAAAATTAGGTTCCTTACTCTGCAGCTTTCGCGTTTAAATTTTAATTAGCCTTGTTTATCAAATTTTGCACAAAATGAGTTTATGGCGTTAAATCTTCAGTGCTTAAGACGTCCCGGTAGAACAAGAAAATAATGTGAATTTGTGACCCCCGCTGTTTCATTTGATATCCGTTCCCAATCTGTTATAGATATTATGACATTACACGGTCGAGCCTTCCATTAATATTGCTTCTTTCTCACTGCTATCATCTATTATCTAATACGTTTTATGGGAGGGTTAATTAATCTTTCTCTCTGTTTTGCAAAAAGCCGTTTTTCTACTTAACTTGGGGTATTGATTTTGCATGTTTCAAATTCACTTTTTAGGATCATATATTATCTGCTGCATCACGACTATCAGTCCGTACTTTGGAAATAAAGTTGTGCACATTCTGGGTGATAGTTAAGGCTCTTGTACACGACCAATTTTCTATCCGTTGTTTTGACAGATAGCACTCGCACCTATGATATTCTATGGGGCTGTGTTCTGTTTTGTTGATCACCCCAATCACAAATCGTCATTATAGTTTTCAGATAATTTGAGTTTATTTGACAGATAATGTGATAGATAATCTGCAAATCATTTGATTTAAAAATGATGTTCTTCCACCCTTTAAAAAAATCTCCAAATTGCCAACATTTAGATGTTTCACTTTTGTATAACTTGCATTCCACTGACTGTTGTCGAGTGTAATCTGTCTGTAGGAGCAGAGATGCAGAGATAAATGACAGAAAGTAGAGGCAGATCTTTATCTTGTTACAGGAAGTGGTGGCAGATCTTAATCTTGTTACAGGAAGTGGGGGCAGGTCTTTATCTTGTTACAGGAAGTGGGGCATGTCTTTATCTTGTTACAGGAAGTGGGGGCAGGTCTTTGTCTTGTTACAGGAAGTGGGGCAGGTCTTTATCTTGTTACAGGAAGTGGGGGCAGGTCTTTATCTTGTTACAGGAAGTGGGGCATGTCTTTATCTTGTTACAGGAAGTGGGGGCAGGTCTTTGTCTTGTTACAGGAAGTGGGGCAGGTCTTTATCTTGTTACAGGAAGTGGGGGCATGTCTTTGTCTTGTTACAGGAAGTGGGGGCAGATCTTAATCTTGTTACAGGAAGTGGAGGCATGTCTTTGTCTTGTTACAGGAAGTGGGGAAGATCTTTATCTTGTTACAGGAAGTGGGGGCAGATCTTTATCTTGTTACAGGAAGTGGGGGCAGGTCTTCATCTTGTTACAGGAAGTGGGGGCAGGTCTTTGTCTTGTTACAGGAAGTGGAGGCAGGTCTTTATCTTGTTACAGAAAGTGGAGGTAGTTCTTTATCTTGTTACAGGAAATGGGGGCAGGTCTTTGTCTATCTCCACAGGAAGTGGACATTGAACTTTATATCTCTACAGGAAGAAGGGTACGATTTTATTTCTGTACAGGAAGAGGAGATAGGACTTTCTCACTCTACATTTAGCAGGGGTTGAACGTCATATCTGTACAGGAAGGAGGGGTGGGACTTTTTTCTGTACCGGAAGTAGAGAAGGAACTTCCTGATAAAGAGAAAGGTTTTCACTTCAGGGCAGGCAATCCATTGATTTAAAGTGAGCCTGTCAGCAGGATTGTGCATAGTACTGATAGATGCTAATGCACAAGTGCCGCCGCGGCACCATTTTGTTGTACTGTAAATTTTTTTTTGGCTGCAGCAACAAGGAGCCTGTGTCGATGCTTGCGTAGTAGCATCTATTGAAACACGGTATATGTTAATGCTCAGCTGCACCCGACGGTGCCATATTGATGGTGATTTTTTTTCCTTTGAAACACAGGAAGCTAATAGGCACTAACCGATAAGAGATAGTGCGCAGGCACCACCATTTTGATTAAGTGACATGCTTTTTTTCAAATACATTAGTATATTCATTATGCAAACTAGAGGGCAGGTCACTGAGGGATCAGCGACCTGTCAGCAGTCTGCATTATGAATATCTAATCAGAGCACCACATACATGAACCCCGCCTTAGGGCACGAGAATCTCATTAACTTAAAACTGAAAACAAAGATTAAGAAACAACCACAAGATGGATTTCATCAACCCAGGTATCATTTTATTCAGTATAATGGTGCCGACCTGACACTGTCTGTAGGTTACTATGCACAATCTTGCTGACAGGTTCCCTTTAAGGCCAGAGGAACGCATGATAAGAATTAAGAAAAAGTACTTTCTAGCTCTTGTAATGCTGGCAAAATTCTGATGATGAGAAACTGCCTAAATAAAAAGTAGATGGCAAGTTATACAGCATAAAAATATGGTCAGACGCTGGACATGTTTGACTTGTATGTGCACTGCCAGCAGTTTAAACTTGTTTTGGGATTGAGGGCAGTAAGACCATGGTTATGAACACATTTTGTGTGTTACATACAACAGGCTTACACGGTGAGGTGGATCCTCTAAGCACAAGGACTGAGTGGGCACACTGGCTATGGCCGTCGGAGCAGCAGCAAGATGGAGCACGCGGAACGAGGACACGTAGAATGAAAACTAGAAGTTTAATATAGGCTTGGAAACTAGAGACAGATACCAGAGTTACTGAACACCTCGGGCAGATAGCAGAATTACTGAACACCTCAGAAAGGATTCAGAATTACTGAACACCCTGTACAGATAGCACAGTTACTGGAGAACTCAAATTGATATCAGAGTTACTGAAGAATGTAGAAAAACAGAACGTGGAGATGCAGACAGGTAGCAGACAAAATTAAGGAGTGATGAGAAAGTCTAATACCTTGGAAACCGAAGGCAGGTTAGTAACAATACTGGAAGCCACAGGGAAGTAGGTGAGGTCCTCCACTGACAGGTAGAAAGTTTATTGAATTCCACAGACCAGTAACTCATGGACAGGAAACCATACACAGCCAGGAGACATACTGATGAATGTGAAATGGAACTGTTCACAAAAAACTAAGAGCATTACTACAAGTCTTAGAGCAATACCAAGACCCATATGTGTCTTTAGGTAGCCTTTCTATAGGCCTTGGAAATACAACACATGGATCACACCGGGATGCTTGCAAAGCCAAACGTTAAGCACCAGAAAATAAAATGGAAAAGGACATGTGCATAACAGTGTGTAAGAAGACATGTATCTTTCAGGAAATTTCTGTGAAGCAAACCCACATGAAGGTTTTTAGGGTGAAGACCAGGAGCTCATTGGACTCAACACTTTTGGGTGGATCTAGCTAAATGGTTGTTACCTATTCAGATCAGGAATAGAGGAGTAATTTGAAGTTCTTGGACCATGGATGCATGATATTTCCATTTGCCGCATCCGAAAAATGCTACATAAGTGATTGTGTTTTATTCTGAGACAAAGGAACCATATGGTCCCTCTCTTCCAGCAGAACTGAGGTGCAACTGCTAATACTACATCCTCAATAGCCTCCGATGAAGAAAACCAATTATCCAAGCTTTAGAAAGTCATTATAACACATTGCAAGATTGTAACTTTGCAAATCTGTTGCTTTTCTTTATTCTTTGTTGTGTTCTGGAGTAACTTGACTGTTAATTCTTTACTTTTCTTCCTTTCAGAGCTCGTTTGATTTTGTTTCCTGTGGGTGTAAACACCTGAAGGTGAAGAGCCCCTTTTACAAGTCTAAATTATTTTCTATAATATATCTTGTTTTTCATTTTGTAAAACTTTTATTACCGAGGACAATTGTCACGTCGGCATACAATTTTACATTTTCTTCCATCTAAACCTAATAGACTATATAATGAATGTGCGGAAAGTTGTATATAATGTAATTGTATACACTTTTATATCTTGTGGTTGGCATAACCTCGGAAATAATGTGAGTCTGATTAACATTCTTCATTCGCCACTCGAGTAGGTTTCCCTTTTTCTTTAACTTTATATCAATGCGTGTACATAGTTTTATGGAGGCAAGGAAACAAGCTAAAAAATACAAAGGGCTATTAAGACCTGCTGATTTGAGAATAGTCATTATCAATTGATATAATTTTCTAGCACAAAGAATGCAGGTTTTAATAATACGTGAAGTGTGAATGATGAATTGACGAGAAGGAATTCAACCCACCAAACTAGAAATCAACAGCGTGCACCAGTGATTTCCTTTGTTTGTGACTACCAATGAATTGCAACTGTGAAATACCCAAAGACCATCCCACCATTCTCAAAGTGTACGAGCACTTCGTCAATAATTTACACATATTGTTAGTTCTGTCTCTAATAAATATGATTGTAATAAATGGTATTTGCTTTTCATTCTTACTTTGTTACTTTTTGTTCTACTTTTTATTTGTGGGACCCATGGTGTGAAAATAATATTCTCCTCCACGATTATAGAGTCTGATTGTCTATTGTGCAGACATTATGTTATGATTCGGTAACCGAGGGATAACAGAGAAATAGGCTAGGCAACCAGACACCCAAAGAGGTTGGTAACTTAGAGGATTGCAGACCCCTAAACTAACAACACAACTAGAATTAGCCGTGGGACTTACCTACGATGCCCTAGATGCCTCGACACAGCCAAAGAGTTAACTAAGCATAAAGAGAGAAAGGGGAAAGGTAAACTGCCCCGGAGTAGAGCCCCAAAGGAATAGATAGCCCCCAAACATATTTTGCCGGTGAGACAGATGAAGTACAAAACACAGTCAGAAAATAGAGTAAGCAAATGCTGGGGCCCAAACTGTCTGGATAGAACAGGACAGGAAAGAATACTGTCTGCAATCCCGCAAAAACCCTAAGAAAAATTACAACACGTCTGATATGCAAAAAATACTTAGGCCACACGACCTCTCCCCCACTAAATCAGAACTCTGGAGTGAACTGGATGCAAAACAACAGATACTGAAATAACTGGGGACTAGAAATAAAGAAAAAAGACAGATATAAGCTGTGGCAAAGGAAAACAGAGTCCAGCACAGGTCCCCGCAGGGAACCCGCTGAACTCACACCAGCAAGGCAGAGAACAGAGAAAAGCAAAAAAGTCACAGAGTAAAACAGACAAATAACTTATCTGAAAGATGCAGGACAAAGCAGGGAGCAACCAGAACTTCCAGAAGGTTCAGGAAGAAACCCAAAATCACCGACATCAATTAAGGGAAGGCTGCTCACTTAAATCTCCCCAGTCTGTAATACCTGATCTCCAATCATCCTCTTCAGGTGATTGATTTCTGTCAGCCAGATCAGCTCCATTACCAGCAGCAACCACCAGAGGGAGCTCAAACTCAGAAGCTAGATCAAAAGTGTTCACAACACATTATTCACAAAACGAAAGTCATTTTTGAGTTTAGGAGACGGGATGGCTGTGTCACTCAAAGCGCTGCTGATGAAGGCTCTGAAACAAAATATACTTGAAAAGGTTTACTATGCAGGTTTTTAGAGTCAACGCATTTCGAGGTCATGCACAACCTCTTCATTAGGACATTAAACCTGGGTTTAATGATTCAATTTAGTGTGAACAGGTTTAAAGGATTATTTCTAACCATGAATGTTACCACATGTGCACAAGACATTTCGTAAGGTTGGTTTACACCAGCTCACTTGAGTCATTAACCCCTTAGTGACAGAGCCATTTTGCAGCTTAATGACCGGGCCAATTTTTACAATTCTGACCACTGTCACTTTATGAGGTTATAACTCTGGAACGCTTTAACGAATCCTGCTGATTCTGAGAATGTTTTTTCGTGACATATTGTACTTCACGTTAGTGGTAACATTTCTTTGATATGACTTGTGTTTATTTATGAAAAAAACGGAAATATGGCGAAAATTTTGAAAATTTAGCAATTTTCAAATTTAAATTTTTATGCCCTTAAATCAGAGAGATATGTCACACAAATTTCTTAATAAATAACATTTCCCACATGTCTACTTTACATCAGCACAATTTTGGGAACAAAATTTTCTTTTGTTACGAAGTTATAAGGGTTAAAAGTTGACCAGCGATTTCTCATTTTTACAACACCATTTTTTTTTAGGGACCACATCACATTTGAAGTCACTTTGAGGGGTCTATATGATAGAAAATACCCAAAAGTGACACCATTCTAAAAACTGCACCCCTCAAGGTGCTCAAAACCACATTCAAGAAGTTTATTAACCCTTCAGGTGCTTCACAGAAGCTGAAGCAATGTGGAAGGAAAAAATTGACATTTAACTTTTTTTGCAAAAGCTTTACTTCGGAACCAATTTTTTTTATTTTCACAAGTGTTAAAAGAGAAAATGAACCACAAAATTTGTTGTGCAATTTCTTCTGAATACGCTGATACCCCATATGTGGGGGTAAAGCACTTTTTGGGCGCATGGCAGAGGTCGCAAGGGAAGGAGCGCCTTTTGACTTTTTCAACGCAGAATTGGCTGAATGCCATGTCGCGTTTAGATAGCCCCTGATGTGCCTAAACAGTGGAAACACCCCACAAGTGACCCATTTTGGAAACAAGACCCCTTAAGGAACTTATCTAGATCTGTGGTGAGCACTTTGAACCTCCAAGTGCTTCACACAAGTTTATAATGTAGAGCTGTGAAAAAAAAATCATTTTTTTTTCCACAAAAATGATCTTTTCACCCCAATTTTTAATTTCCCAAGGGTAACAAGACCGCAAAAGTTTTTGTGCAATTTGTCCTGAGTACGCTGATACCCCATATGTGGGGTAAACCACTTTTTGGGCGCACGGCAGAGGTCGCAAGGGAAGGAGTGCTGTTTGACTTTTTCAGCGCAGAATTGGCTGGATGCCATGTCGCATTTAGAGAGCCCCTGATGTGCCTAAACAGTGGAAACCCCCAACAAGTGACCCTATTTTGGAAACTAGACCCCTTAAGGAACTTATCTAGATGTGTGGTGAGCACTTTGAACCTCCAAGTGATTCACACAAGTTTATAACGTAGAGCCGTGAAAATAAAAAATCATATTTTTTCCACAAAAATGATCTTTTCACCCCAATTTTTATTTTCCCAAGGGTAACAAGACCCCAAAAGTTTTTGTGCAATTTGTCCTGAGCATGCCGATACCCCATATGTTGGGGTAAACCACTTTTTGGGCGCACGGCAGAGGTCGCAAGGGAAGGAGCTCCGTTTGACTTTTTCAACGTGGAATTGGCTGGACGCCATGTCGCATTTGTAGAGGCCCTGATGTGTCTAAACAGTGGAAACCCCCCACAAGTGACCCCATTTTGGAAACTAGACCCCCTAAGGAACTTATCTAGATGTGTGGTGAGCACTTTGAACCCCCAAGTGCTTCACAGAAGTTTATAACGCCCGGGCGTGAAAATAAAAAATCATATTTTTTCCACAAAAAACGGCAGGGCTTGGAATGGAAGCAGCGCTGTTTGACTTTTTCAAACCAAAATTGGCTGGAATTGAGATTGGACACCATGTCACGTTTGGTGAGCCCCTGATGCGCCTAAACAGTGGAAACCCCCCACAAGTAACTCCATTTTGGAAACTAGACCCCTATGGAACTTATCTAGATTTGTTGTGAGCACTTTGAACCCCCAAGTGTTTCACAAAAGTTTATAATGCCTGGGTGTGAAAAAAAAAAATAAAAATTTCCACAAAAATGATTTTTTAGTCCCAAATTTTTTATTTTTCACAAGGAAATTGGACCCCAAAAGTTGTTGTCCAATTTGTCCTGAGTACGCTGATACCAAATATGTGGGGGGGGGAAACTGTTTGGACGCACGGCAGGGCTTGGAAAGGAAGTAATAAAGTTTTGGAATACAGACGTTGATGGGGTCATGTTCCGTTTGCAGTGCCCCAGATGAGCCTAAACAGTGGAAAACCCCCACAAGTGACCCAATTTTGGAAACTAGACCCCCTAAGTAACTTATCTAGATCTGTGGTGAGCACTTTGAACCCCAAGTGTTTCACAAAAGTTTATAATGCCTGGGTGTGAAAAAAAAATCAATTTTCCACAAAAATGATTTTTTAGTCCCAATTTTTTGATTTTTCACAAGGAAATTGGACCCCAAAAGTTGTTGTCCAATTTGTCCTGAGTACGCTGATACCAAATATGTAGGGTGGGGAGACTGTTTTGGCACACAGCAGGGCTTGGAAAGGAAGTAATAACGTTTTGGAATGCAGACGTTGATGGGGGTCATGTTCCGTTTGCAGTGCCCCAGATGTGCCTAAACAGTGGAAAACCCCCACAAGTGACCCCATTTTGGAAACTAGACCCCCTAAGGAACTTATCTAGATCTGTGGTGAGCACTTTGAACCCCCAAGTGTTTCACAAAAGTTTATAATGCCTGGGTGTGAAAAAAAAATCAATTTTCCACAAAAATGATTTTTTAGTCCCAAATTTTTGATTTTTCACAAGGAAATTGGACCCCAAAAGTTGTTGTCCAATTTGTTCTGAGTACGCTGATACCAAATATGTGGGGGGGGAACTGTTTGGGCGCACAGCAGGGCTTGGAAAGGAAGTAATAAAGTTTTGGAATGCAGACATTGATGGGTGTCATGTTCCGTTTGCAGTGCCCCAGATGTGCCTAAACAGTGGAAAACCCCCACAAGTGACCCCATTTTGGAAACTAGACCCCCTAAGGAACTTATCTAGATGTGTGGTGAGCACTTTGAACCCCAAAGTGCTTCACAGAAATTTATAAACGCAGAGCCGTGAAAATAAAAAAAATTTTTTCCTCAAAAATTATTTTTTTTAGCCAGCTATTTTTTATTTTCCCAAGGGTAACAAGAGAAATTAGAACCCCAAAATTGGTGGGCAATTTGTCCTGAGTGCGCTGATACCCCATATGTTGGGGTAAACCACTGTTTGGGCGCACGGCAGGGCTCGGAAGGGAGGGAGCGCAATCTGACTTTTTGAACGCCACGTCATGTTTGGAGACCCCCTGATGTGCCTAAATAGTGGAAACCCCTCAATTTTAGCTCCAACCCTAACCCCAACACACCCCTAATCCCAACTCTAACCCTAATCCTAACCCTAATCCCAACCCTAATTCCAACCCTAATTGTAACTCTAACCCTAATTGTAGCCCTAACCCTAATTGTAACCCTAAACCTAATTGTAACCCTAACCCTAATTATAACCCTAACCCTAAGGCTGGGTTCATTTTGCGTTTTACTAGCCCGTTCAACACATAGCATTGACGGGCTGGTAACGGTATAGCATCGCGTTATGCTATACCCGCTAGCACAGAGGAATCAGCAGATGATTCATCTGCGCTAGCGGTGACGGAGCCCAGACGCTGCAGCCCGCGTCCGAGGCTCCGTCACTGAATGATGGCACGTCGCGAACGCATACCGCTTTACGGCATTCGTCGCGATGCGCCCTCAAATGGGGGTGAATGGCAGCGTTAACGGACTGCCATAACGCAGTATGAACCCAGCCTAACCCTAACCCTAATTATAACCCTAACCCTAATTATAACCCTAACCCTAGCCTTAACCCTAACCCTAACAGAAAAATGAAAAAATATATAATTTCTATATTTTATTATATGTCCCTAACTAAGGGGGTGATAAAGGGGGGGGTTATGTACTGTTTTTTTTATTTTGATCACTGTGATAGTTTATCACAGTGATCAAAATGTACTTTTGTGAGAATGAATGAAACTTTTTTTGAATCTGCCGCCAAGCAGATCGGCGGGCGCACTGCGCATGCGCCCGCCATTTTTTTTTTTCCAGGAAGAAGACGCCGGGATCCTGGGGCCTGCGGGAGGACCGAGGACACCGGTAAGTATAGGGGGGGCGATCGGGGGACCTGGGGACCCTCATTATCTCCCCTCTGATGTGCGATCACATCAGAGGGGAGAGAAAACTTTTTTTTTTTTTTTTTGCGGTCTCCATTATACTTAGTATAATGGCGATCGCGACACCGGGGTCGGTAAATACCGACCCCGATCATGTTCTCTGAGGTCTCGGCTACCCTCGGCAGCCGAGACCCCAGAGAAAATTGCCCACCCCCCCGGCAGAAAGCGGCGGGCGCACTGAGCATGCGCCCGCCATTCAAGATGGCGGCGCCCACCGGAGGAAGCAGGTGGGCCCGCGGGCCACAAGGGGCACATTGGGGGACACAAGGAGGGTCCCGGGGACCCTTTTTCTCTGTCCTCTGATGTCCGATGACATCAGAGGACAGAGAAATGAAACGGCACATCAGATTTTTTTTTTGTTGTTGCGGTCGCCGTTATAGGGTTAATAACGGCGATCGCAACACCGGGTCGGTAAAAACCAACCCGATTCATGTTCTCTGGGTCTCGGCTACCCCCGGTAGCCGAGACCCCGGAGAAAATGCGCCTCTGGGGGGCGCTATTCACTTTTTCCACAGCGCCGTTAATTAACGGCGCTGTGGTTTAAGTACCCTTAATGACCGCCGTTAAAAGGCGTATCGGCGGTCGTTAAGGGGTTAAATGTCAGTCGATCGATAAATATTTACCAATCAGCAGCCGTTTAATATCCTGCCATTACTTCGGTAGCGAATCATTTTGTGCGAAAAGGAACGTTGTTCATTTTGAGAGCACAAAAGATAACACTCATTTTCTGCAGATGATACCTACCACCTATCCCTACACTAAATGCAGCTAACGCAGTATTAACCCCTTTCTGCCATCAGACGTAATAGTATGCCGATTTTGGACACCCACCCTTTGCTGTGGGCTCCAGCGATGAGCCCACATCGTTTCCTGCACATGTCAGCTGTTTTGAACAGCTGACATGTGCCGCTAACAGCCACCGTAGGAATTGTGATCTTCCCACGGCTGTTAACCCATCAAATGCGGCTGTCAATCTCTGACAGCGGCATTTAACATGCGCTTACGGCAAGCACGCTGGAAATCTGCCCATCATTCAAATTACCTCCTTTTCGCCCCATTCAAATTAAAACAATAAAAAAACAAACATACACATATTTGGTATCACCGAGTTCAGTATCACCTGATCTATCAATAAAAAAAGGATTAACCTGATCGCTAAACGGCGTAGCAAGAAAAAAAGTCAAAACGCCAGAATTACTTTTTTCTGTTCGCCCCGACATTGCATTATTATTAGGTATTTTAATTCACAATATGTTATATCCTATAAACTTATTCAGTTCTTCTCTCTTTGGTTTGGCACAAAAATATGTAGGTTCATGTCGTACAATCACACAAATCTTTCAGTGGGAATGGGTCAAAAAGACCTACAAAAAACCTTAATCCAGGACTTATTTCTTGGTAAAACAAGGGTGATAACCTCCGATTAATTAGTCTCATCTTTGACTGGTGGCCAAATGATCATGAGGGGTGGTAGAAAGTGATCTTTCATTCTGCTGCAGACAGGAGAGAGTGGTAAAGCTTCTGCTGCAGACAGAAGAGAGTGGTAAAGCTTCTGCTGCAGACAGGAGAGAGGGGAGAGGATCCTGCTGAAGTCAGTTGTTTTACAGCCACAAACAGATCAATAAGTAGTAGGAGGGGAACATAGGTTATCTACAGAAACACAAAAGAAGACTTATTTTTTTTATATATTTCTCAGTTTTATTTGTAATTTCAGATAAAACAGGACAGAGGAAAAGGACTAGATCATGAAATGTTAGTTTTGTATGCATTTTCTGTGTGCAGTGTTCTTTAAAAAAAGAAATCTGTTATTAAATTCATGTGTAATTGCACCTCCGATTTGCCTTGAAAAGCTGGCTGACTAGTCGGAGAAAGGTCCCTAGTGTCTTTTCCCCATCCAGTTCCCCTAGACTGACAGGTCCCTCTCTGTGTGTGTGTATATCGGGAGATAAGTGTTACCCTGGGGTAACGACAATGTCGTATTCATTCTGATGGTGGCTCGGACATTGTGAATCTTCTATCAAGTTCCCTTTAAACCCTTGCGTACTTAATCCTCAAGGACTACTGTATTGAAAAGCTTGACTAACGCTACATCACCGGATGAATAAATGAATGTGTATCTGAATCAGATCCCAGCATGAGGAGCATGTCGCTTGATGTCATAAACCCTTGTACACAGAGGGATCATAATTATCTTGCATCTGTTTCCCATGTATCATTGAAAAGATAATAATTGTCACGTTGAATGAATTCCCAAAAAAAAAAAAAAAATTAAAAAGAAAATCTAGATTACAAATGTATTTTTAATAAGGTTCGGAGGAAGCCAATAGTAATTAGGCATTGTCCTACCGAACTTTCTGTTCCGGAGTCATTTTCATAACTTATTGATGCGCACAATTAGCAAAGTTTTTACAGTAGACATTGCTAAGATGGCTGTGCCAAAACGAGTGATCAATTAACATCCTTAATCCCATTATGTTAACATTTAATTGATATCTAATTAACTTGTATGGGGATTTCAATACATAGTAATTTAAAAAATGTACACTTCCTTTCAAGGTTAATGTACTAATTGGAATCAAATTGAACATTGCTCACTATAGTAGTTTCAAAGTAATTATGTGACTATTAGATTTATCCCTTAAAAGATCAGCAAGTTATCATTTCCTAATTAATTCATACAATTAAACAGAGCAATTTTTGTTGCCAACAAACCCCGTCCCCCAAAAAAAGTCCGTTTAAAAGGGATGATCAAATTTTTACTAGTGGCACGGGGGACGCGCCGTCGATGTTACAAATCAAACGAAAAAGTCGATCTAATTACTGAGGAAATAACATTTTAGTGGGATTCATCAATATTCCCCCATTAAATGATGTCATATATTAAGCGGCAAATTGATCGCCCTAATAAATATTTTAAAATTACAATTGCAATAGCGGTAATATTTTAGCGGAACGAATCGTCCAAGCAATAAACAACAGCCATTAAAAGATAATTGCAAATAAAATGGAAATAATTAAGAAAGTCACATGGTGCCGCAAGTCTGGCGGAATAAGGTCTGGATTTAAAATCCTAATTATTATTTTTTTTTTAAAGAAGATAAGATCTTATTAGAAAATAACAAATTTATTGAGGTCGTAATGTTATCAAGCAAAACAAATCTGCTGTAACGATTTCAATCAATTAAAGCTTACCATTTGCTTATTGTTAAATTAATAGACTCGGGTGTGACTATATAAAATGTATTTAGAGGGATTGAGTTATTTTTATCTTTATATTATAATTTAACACATTTTAAGATGCAAATAAATATTATTGTAAGTTTGATTCATCATCACCATTTAATATTTTTGTTTTTATTTATTTTAAAAAATATTTTAATTTATCTATATTTTTTTTTTATTTTACATATTAAATATATGAATACTTTTTTATTTATATATTTATTCATTAAGGCGACTTTGATTTTTTATTTTTTCACAGTTTTTGGAATTTGGGCCAGAGATAAGGAAACCTAGCAAAATTCGATTCCGGCAGTTCAATCAAATAAATAAAATATAATTTAAGGTGAAAAAAATTGGACTTAAAAAATAATAAACTATTATACTCTCCTGTGTTCTATGCCTGTACCCCTGCCGCCACTCTCGGCTCTGTGTCCGATCCTCTAATCTACTCATCTTCCTTAGGTTATTCTTTCCAGGTCTGTAGGTGTGTCATGCCCCACGTGGTCAAGAGATGGGAAAGGATTATTCTTTTCCTGGCCCCTGCGAATTCGGCAAAATGGCCAGTTGGATGCCCTTTTGCAGCATTTGCATAAAACAAATCCTATAATTCATATTTGCCTAAATCAATAAATTATAGGAAATTCTAAATTAATTTGATTACAGTAGTTCACAACTGTTTTGCTAATTACCGTATATACTCGTGTATAAGCCGACCCGTGTATAAGCCGACCCCCCTAATTTTGCCACAAAAACCTGGGAAAACTTATTGACTCGTGTATAAGCCGGGTGTATAAACTGCCCTCCTGCTCTGTGCTGCCCCCGTCCTGCTCCTTGCACCCCCATCCAGCTCTGTGCTCCCCTATTCTCCTCTGTACTCCCCCCCTCCTGCTCCGTCCTCCGCTGTGTTCCCCATTCCTTCTCCGTCCTCCTGTGCCCCCCCTGTCCTGCTCCATGCTTCCCCCATCCTCCGTTCTCCTCCCCGTCCTCCTCCATGCTTCCCCCATCCACCGTTCTCCCCCCTGTCCTGCTCCATGCCTCCCCCGTCCTCCGTTCTCCTCCCCGTCCTCCTCCATGCTTCCCCCGTCCTGCTCCATGCTTCCCCCGTCCACCGTTCTCCTCCCCGTCCTGCTCGTGCTCCTTGTCCTCTCCTCCATCATACTCACCCCTCCCCGTGCCATCGCTGAACTTGCCTGCAATCCTGCAGCTCTCCCCGGCTTCCTTCAGCTCTCCAGCGCTGAGCGGTGATGTAATACCGCTCATTAAGGCCATGAATATGGAGGCGACGCCCATGGGAGTGGCGTCCATATTACATGACCTTAATGAGCGGGTATTACCTCACCGCTCAGCGCTGGAGAGCTGAAGGAAGCCGGGGAGAGCTGCAGGATTGCAGGCAAGTTCAGCGATGGCACGGGGAGGGGTGAGTATGATCCCAGCCACCGGCTCCTGCCGCGGCACCCCCTACCCCGCTGGTTTCTGCCCTATGACTCGTGTATAAGCCGAGGGGGCATTTTCAGCACGAAAAAAGGTGCTGAAAATCTCGGCTTATACACGAGTATATACGGTACTTCTATACTAGAATCCGAGTATCTAACAATGTGCATAGGAAATTCTACTTCATTTTTTTAATGATTTTATTTTATTATTTATTTCTTGTTATTTATTATTATTTATAATTATTTAGAATTATTACTTTTGATATTGTGTTATTATTATTATTCATTATATATTTATTTATATTAATGTATTTTATACATTAATATAAATTATAATTTCTAAACACCAAATTATAATAATTTTGCCTTCAAACATAAGCAACTTAAATTGTACTTCTTCCTGGAGTCTTGAACTCTGCTGCCGGGTGTTAAAAATAAAAGAGGATTTGTGGCTTGGACAATATTTGGGGTCATAAATAATACAGATGCATTGAATCATTGATTCTGGAAATAATAGCAGCATCAAGGCATCATGCAGAGACATTAGGGGTGTATAGTAAAGAAGGGCTTTGTGAGCTTCTGTACAGGATCAATGTGGGCAGCTCTGGTGTGTGCTTGGGGCATTATGGATATTACAGAACTGTCTCTATATTTGCCCTATAATGAGATATTATATTTCCCTATAAGCAATGCTTTTGTGGGTTGTGTGAAGCTGAAAACTTATTTTAGGCATGGATGTTTTCAAAATAACCAAAGAAGACATACTCAGCTTCCCTCACCACTGTAGTTTCCAAGGTCTGCATCGGTTCCAAAAGTGATGTCTGCGTTATCTGTATGTCAACACAATCCCTGAAGTCTATGACTGACTGCCGTGGTTAAGTAAGATATGAACCTAGCACTCAACTTGGGTGTGTAAAACAGGAGTTTATTGTAGTACACCAAAAACGTTTCTGTCTGTGATGACCTTCCAGTAGAGCTTATATGAGCAGATGGGTGAGGCAAACGGCGGATACCGGGTCTGGTGGCACGTTTGCCTGACCCATCTGCTCATATGAGCTCTACTGGAAGGTCATCACAGACAGAAACGTTTTTGTGTGTACTACAAAAAACTCCTGTTTCACACACCCAAGTTGAGTGCTAGGTTCATATCTAACATACCTATGGTTTGGGAACCTAACCTTAGTACCTCCCATAGTTGTGCTCACGGTGTTTCTTCATATGCCGTGGTTAAGTGACTAGAAGGGTGTGCCCTCGAATGTTTCACTAATGATGCGCTCTTCTAATCATCTGACCACTGCAGCCAATTGGTCCTGATGGAATAGACATAGCTTCCATAGACCTCTCGTCTATGGGTGGTGGTGATGACATGTAACTATGCCTCTTTTTGTTATTTTTAAAACATCCATGCCAAAAAATCACTTTTATACACCATAAAGGGCCAATAAAAGGTTAAAAAAACAAAACCTTAAACTCACCTTTCCAATCTCCTCTCCCGCCCCCCCGCTATTCACTTTCACTCATCCGGTTCTTGTTGCATCTTCTGATCCCCCACCATTTGTGCTTGAATCCAGGTCCTCTTGAAAGCCAGACGTCCCAGTAGGGTTCTGAGATTCCATGGGAAACGGTTTGTTTGGCACTAGTGTTGAGCGATACGATAATGCAAATATCGGCTATCGGCCGATATTAGCTCTATCGGCCTTTCGATAATTCGTTTCGATATTTTCGTCTTATCGAATACCGGAATCGGATTTGTCACTGTCACTGTCTGTGTCCGTCGGTCGGGTCTGTCATTGTCAGTGTCCGTCGGTCGGGTCTGTCAGGAGTCAGCGGCACTTACCTGGCAGAAGATCTCCGGCGGTCACGTCCTGGACTGCTTCATGGCCGCCATCCTCTTCTCCCCGGCGGTCACATGCAGTTTCTCGCGATAACTGCAGTGACTGCTGGGTAATCCCGGCCGTAAAGCAGTCAGTCCGATGACGTCACCGCCGGGGAAGCAGGTAATCAGCTGTGCTGCGTCGCGATGACAGGCTCTGCCTGTCATTGCGATGTAGCAGAGCTGGATCGTCGTGGGACTGTCGTTATGGACTGCGTCGGACAGGTGGTATACTGTTGGTTTGTTTTTTTTCTTTTTTTACAGGAGATCGATGGCGTCGCAGGAATGAGAGAGTAATAAAAGAAATGAAAACTGTGTTGTCTCTTTTATTTCATTAAAAGACTTTTTTCTTGCTTTGTCTTTTTTTTATGCATTTAATAACTTTGGGATTAATAATGGATCGGTGTCTTATTGACACCTCTCCATTATTAACCGGGCTTATTGTCACCGTGCAATCAACGGTGACATTAACCCCTTATTACCCCGCTTGCCACCGCTACAGGGCAAGTGGGAAGAGCCGGGTAAAGTGCCACAATTGGCACATCTTTTGATGCGCCAAATGTGGGGCTGCTGTAGCCTGGTATTATCAGGCTGTTGAGGGCCAAAATCCATGGGCCTTGACAGTCTTTTAATACCAGGCCGCAGCAGTCTGCATTTTACTTGGCTGGTTAACAAAAATAGGGGGACCCCTACGCCGTTTTTTTTTTTCGAGGGGATCCCCTATTTTTGTTAACCAGCCAAGCTAAGCAGACTGCTGTGGCCTGGTATTATCAGGCTTGCAAGGTCCATGGATATTGGATCCTTACCAGCCTGAAAAACCAGGCCTCAGCGGTCTGCTTCATCTGGCTGGTTAACAAAAATAGGGGGGACCCCACGCCAATTTTTTTCGAGGGGATCCCCTATTTTTGTTAATCAGCCAAGATATGCAGACTGCTGTGGCCTGGTATTATCAGGCTGGCAAGGTCCATGGATCTTGGCTCCTTAACAGCCTGAAAATCCAGGCCTCAGCGGTCTGCTTCATCTGGCTGGTTAACAAAAATAGGGGGGACCCCACACCATTTTTTTTCAAGGGGATCCCCTATTTTTGTTAACCAGTTCCCTCTGACGTCACTGATTGTGTCCCTGGCTGACCTGAAGTGAAAGTGGAAAGCAATCAATTAAGCTTTCCACTTCCTCTCCTGTCAGCCAGGAGAGGAACTCATTCATTTGGGGGTTTACTGTGAGGCTGCAGCATTAGCTGCGGTCCCTGCAGTAAACATTAACCCTTTCTGATGGATTACACCGTGGGACCTGACTGTACATCGGATTGGTAAGAATAATTTTGCTTTATTATTTTATTTTTATTACAGGAAATGGTTTTAGCAGGTAAATAAAATATGGTCAAAAACTGTGTGATTATTTCATTAAACTTCTTTTTTATTAAAGTGTGTGTGTTTGATTTTTCTTTCATACAATAGGATTAATAATTGATAGTTGTCTGATTGACAGCTCTCAATTATTAACCTGGCTTAAAGTGACCTTTCAATTGCAAGGTCATTTTAACCCCTTATTAACCCATTCGCCACCGCTACAGGGCAATGGGAATAGACGGGCAAAGTGCCAGAAAGGGCAAATCTAATTAGAGATTTGCCCTTTCTGGGGTGTCTGGGGGCAGATGTTAGTAGCCGGGGGGGGCCAAAAATAATGGTCCCTCTCTGGGCTATTATTATCTGCCCCCACTCACTGGCTTTGTCTGTCTGGTTGCGAAAATAGGGCGGGAGCCCACTCATTTTTTTTCAGCAATTTTACACCTCATATATATATATATACATGTCATTGAATTTGTGACACATATATATTTATATTTATAGTTCATACACTTCTACATAGTATAATAGCCGCTAATTCAATTGCCGGCTTTTGTGAAAATGCAGAACCCGACATGAAATGACACTTGGTTTACATAGAGTTAACCATGTCTTTTCATGTAGTTTGATATCTGATTTGCACAAACAATTACATGAGTGTAAGTGTGCAAAATTTCACACCTGTAGGGGTTAATTAAAGGTGTAAATTCGTAGCAAAAAAGTCCGTTTTTTTTACAACGAATTTACACCTTTAATTAACCCCTACAGGTGTGAAATTTTGCACACATAGACTGATGTAATTGTTTGTGCAAATCAGATTGCAAATGACATGAAAAGACATGGTTAACCCTATGTACACCAAGTGTCATTTCATGTCGGGTGCTTCTGTCTTTTCACAGAAGCCGGCTTTACCCGGCAATTGAATCAGAGGATATTTTACTATGTAGAAGTGTATAAACTATACATATATGTATATATATATGTCACAATGACATGTATATATATATATATGTATTCTATGTGTGTATATTTAGTGTTTACAAGGAAATAAAGGTTTTTTTTAGTTGCGATATTTTGTTCCCATAGACTTACATTGGACTTCCGGTATCGAAATCGGATATCGACGATATTTAGTGCTATCGGCGATACAATTTCGATACGATATTTTTAGATATCGAGCAATATCGCTCAACACTATTTGGCACACATTTTGACATCATGTTGATGTGATCTTCAACACACTTGTAAAAAACTCTACTGAGCCCCATGAAAGCCAGAAGCCATAACTCAGTGTAAGATTCTCAGGGATTCCTGCATGAGTGGCGGGGGATCAAAAGGTGAATTGTGAGCATAACGATTATCTCTATATTTTACATATTACTTTTATTATACTCCAGGGTCTGGGGAGACCACACAGGGACATTAAATTGGCAGAGAATAACTTCTCAGCAGATTGAAATTCCTAAGAATAAAACCTGCAAATTTTGCCTGATCCACTCATCTTTAGGCCCCATTCCCAATATATAGCTACTAGACAGTCATCTATCTTGACTCCCCTATACACAAGCGCTCCTATATTCTTTATGAGAGAGCCGCTGCCAGACATCTCCGGTGGTGGCTTAACTCCCCGAGCACAGAAGGATGATCAGTCAGAAATCAAACATGTTGGATACTAAACTGTCCGACATCACATGTAGCGGGAGAGCCAAGGGTCCCGGTTTGGATGATGGTTGTCCAATGTTTATGGGGCCGTAAGGGGTTGTCTAGTGGATAGATGATAACTTGTTGATCGGTGAGAGTTGACCACTGGGACCCACTATAATTGGCAGAACAGGGTTTTTTTATGCCTATTAAAATGGAGTGCATATGTGACTTCATTACCTATCGGGCTGCCAAGTGTCACGGTAGGCTGTTTGCAGCAGCGCTTAGAGGATAAATGAAGCGGCCATCGTGTGCCCGGCCTATCACACCATTTTGTAGTGAAGATAAAATTGCCCCATCGGGGATAAAGATCCCCGAAGTGCTGTTAGATGCAGGTCTCGGTGGTCATACTCCCAGAGATCAGCAAGCTATCTCCTATCATGTCAATAGGAGATAACTTGCTTTAACCCATTAAGCCACTTTTGGTCCAAAATGCAGCCTTTTATTCATTTACATGTGACATACGTTTTTCTTTTTGTTTTTATAGCGAAATTAGCTTGTATTTCTCAGGTATAATTTTCACTCAAAATGTATTTCAAGGCAAACAAGATAGAGAGAGGGGAAACAAACGTCAATTTGGGTGTAATATTTTTTTTCTCAAACTGACATTAGGATCACACTTTCTGTCTGTTCATTAAAAAACAAAAAACCCTATTTCATACAAAATATCTGTGACAGGTTTCTACGTAACACGAAATAGATCATGGTAAAGCTTCCCGACAAACAGTAGTCATGATTATGTGAATATAAAGGACGTTACAGAAACAATTTCATCAAACAAACCAATTTCTGTCCATCAGTATTTTACGTCTGATAGATGGCGAAAATCTCGTGTTGTTTTGAATAAAATGTTTTATTGTGTTGTCAAAGCAATTTTCGTTTTTACTGTTTTCTCTCTGGACATGGTAATAAAAGCAAATGGGAATATTTTATACAGAAAGCTTTTATTCAGATGGGGAAAATATATTTTGCTTCGCGGAAGCTTCTTCTGCAGAGAAGACAATAGGACAGATGGAACTTTTAGGCTACATTCTTGTAGGGCTGCTACGTATATTTGCATGTTCACCAAGGCCATGATTGTCAACCTGGTAGTCATGCCATGTGCCATATCAATTGCTTGGATTCTCTTGGATGAACTTGTTAGGGACCCTTTGTGGTGAGGTTTGCTTTACGATCCCAAAACACCTGGCTACGGTGCCCCTGAGTGTGTGTATACAATGCAGGGGGTTGCTGACTACCCCTATTCCGGCCACAATTGGCTTGATGGTATGATGATTTTAAAAATTTGAGAAACATCAGTAAGACCATATTCCATTGTAAAAATATAGAAAGATCTTTACTGGAATTCTGTAAGTAGAATAGTAAGAAGCAATAGCAGGCCCAATACTTTAAGAACATCTCTTCAAATGGGACACAGAGACTTTCTGCCTATGCTTAACGTACATGGAATTTTGATGGCACAATTGATAGTTTGCACAAGTGACAGAGCACTTCTCAAGCTTTCTACCTCTGTCCTTCACTTTCTTTATCCTCCTAGTCAGAATAGGAATACTATAATCCTTCAGGAACTGCAAAAAAAGATGCCTTTTGTAGCACCCTCCTTCTAGTTGCCTGGGGTAGCTACACCTCCTTTACTCTGTTATGCTATGGCTGTACTCATTGCGATGGGAAGGACCCTTCTTATTTACTCTTCTTCAATATCTACTTCTGGTGGATGTAAAAGTCCGTTGCTGGTAGAGCTTATTCTGAAACTTGCTATCCTTGAAATCTTCTGTCGCTAGACATACTCTCCGCTTCTGGCCTTCTCCGAAACAACAATATATAACACTTCTTTATTCTTCAGTAGCTTCTCTATAACTGATTCACAACCGGCCAACTTCGAATTCTTCTGAGGCCTTATAGTTAACCCTGTCACCTCTAATATAACCAGGAAACATGCAGCCACACATGGGAATAGAACACCATAAAATAGCAGGTCAATGCAATAATACCCTTCAAAGAGGGTGTTTAGATTACTTATCCACCGTTACCAGCTGATGGAGAAATGAAATTTATGGAATATCCCATTACCACTTCATTTGCAATTGACAGGTAAGTGACCCTGCACGCATCCATTCTGCTGCTTCACACATATCAATTGTCCATAATTAAGCACTAAGGTTAAAATGATAGTCAACCCATTCTGAATCCCTACGTTTTCCCCTTGTAAAATAACAATATCTATACTCACCTCTGATGCCATTGCAGAGGTGTGGACACTCGATCTGCCGGGGATCCTTGTGACTAATCAGCATCTGCCTCACTATCCCTGCCTTTGGACAAATCATATACATCTGAAAGAAGTGAAAGAGCAGCAGCTCTGTTTGTGATCTCCCAATATGAAGTATGAGATTTATCGTATTTTTCGAAATGTAAGACAAACCTTTTTCCCTACAAATTTTTTTTGAGGGAATGGGGGTGCATTTTATAATCTCAATTGTAGCTGCCGTGGAGCTTACCAACTGCGGTGGAGCGGGGTCCCAGGATCGCTGCTGCCGGAAGCTTCTGCTAGGAGGTGGGTGATGGCTGCGGGACCCAGGCTGGTACAAGGTGTTCAGTGGTGTTGGGCCTCTGCTGACATTTGGTGAAAGCTCGGAGCCCTGCACTTTCCATACTCTTTTATCCAGTGGACTCTGGGAAAAGGGATTCCGATATCTCAACTGCGCATGTGCTGCCTCCAGAAGCCATTTTCCTAGAGTTCACCGCATAAGAATGTATGGAAGGTGCGGGACTCTGGGCATTCACGAAATGTTGACGAGCCCCCGCACCATTGAACACCTCACCGTACCAACCTGGGGCCCTCTGCCATGGCCCAACTCCTGCCACCGTCGAACAACCCATCCTAACGCCTGGAGCCCGAGGCATCTCCTTTCCCCGTTAGTAGCAACCCTGCCACCTGGGACCCATCTCCACCACCGCTACCCTCCAGGTAAGCTACCGCAACAGCGAATAATAACATGCACTATTTTATTAAAAAAAACATTATTTTCTATTTTCCTCTCTAAAATTTTTTCGGTGGGTCTTATAAACCAGTGCGTTTTATTATCTGCAAAATACAGTATTCTAATCCATATGTCAGGTGTGAAAGTTGCAATATTTCAGATTATTTTGTGTAGTAATATGGAAAATCAAATAATACATTATAAAAACTATAAAAAAAAGTTTAAAACCCTGATTTAAACAAAATTGAATTTTCTGATGATACTTTCCCCTAAATAGGATTAATTTTTCCAGAAAACAAAAATGGTATGTGTTAGGAGCTCGGTTGCAACAACTTTATTAAAATAATGGATTGCAACCAAACCCGGGGTCCGCGGTGCAGCTAGAGATGCTGCGGCCGAACACCCCTCGGGTATGAGGGTGAAAACTGACAACAGAAATATAAGGACTTGCCTGTGTTACTTCACACTAAGAAAGATATTGGATTTGCACTATCTCCGTTAACATCACGGGAGATGTGCTGCAGGCTGGCTTAGACGTGACCCTGTTAACTGCACAGAAGCCACTTGCCAGCCGTTTAGGAAGTACATGCGACTCACGCCAGGCCTACGTGCTGCCAGCCGTGTGCGACCAGACTGAGCAACTCTCTGTTCAGCTTGCAGGCGATGCCCAGGTTACGCACCCCACAGTCTGCTCAGGGTGTACAGCTAGCCTCTGTCGGAGCTAGACTGCGCCACATTGATTACCTGCCTAGCATCAACTAACCTGCCTGAAGGACCTGTGCTAATTAGCTGAGATATCTCTGGCATCAGCAGGTCCCGGAGAGCAAAACTAGAGAGCACATAGAGCCCAGATTCTGGTACGTCCACACATGATCACGACCTATTTGGTATGATCTTACCGCACCGCCGCACCTGCAGCCAAGCTATTTAAGGGCTAAGCCCTGCCCCCAGCCATCTCGTTAATCGCATCACTGATGTCGTCACCCATGACCAATCAGGCGGTGCCAGGTCACCGGATCAGCTGATACCAAATCACCAATCACGGTCCGCCACGTCACGTGCATGCTCAGTGCAGGGAATCCTGGACTTAGACTGTGGCAGCTCTGTTCCTTTCTGCAACCTCTGCTTAAAGCTAGTAGGACCAAAAACCATTGCAACAGCTTGCACTTCTCTTGTACTGGCTAGGCGTTGGGACCGACAGTGAAGCTGAGCAGCATCTGCCCTGGCGGGACTTGGATGGGAGACCACAGACTCCTCAGATCCAAGTTCAGATCCAGCCGTTGCCCGATGCCTAATAGTATGTTTATAAAAAAGAAAAATAAAGAAAAGTTGGTACTATACATTAATATGTATTGCATTAAATTTCTCAACCAAATATAACTAACCAGTTATTCATTCTAAAGGATGTCACCAGCATATATCATATTAATGCGACATATGACTGTAAATGTAGTATGACTGAGTAATTTTGAGTTTATCAAGGTCTTCGAATTTTTTTTCTACAACCACATGTGGATTATTGGGCTCGGAATTATTTGAATATAATTTTATAAAAAAAAATAAAAAATGAAAAATGGCCACTAAAATGTCATCAATCATTGACTAATAAGTAGCAATTATGGTTTTGTGATTTTGGAAATGATAATTTCCGGTATTTCTGAAGATTTCCTAAGTGCCGTCACCCAAGTATGCCATCGCGATTTATGGATCATCGTCATTTGCCGCATTAAGTCGTTCATAACATCTTCAACTTCACTTTCTGCTTCCTAATGTGCTTTTGATACAGTTTTATGAGTCACTTTAGTGCCGTCTTCGTAGCGCCAGGATCTGTTGTGATTACGTTCACAAATCATACGAGACGTATTGAAAGAGAATTTAATGCTCCAGATTCACTCGCGACGATATCAACTGTAAAACTTTGCACATTTCTAAATGGCTTCTCTAATAGGATGTTTGTTGTATCGGTTCTAGACTTAATAACCAACTCCTCGAAAAATTTTGCTCCAAGCAAATACGATGGCATATTAAGTGTTTATCATATTTTTGTTTGTTTTTTCATTTGTGTCTTGTTTACGATCACCAGCCGCCTTCGAAGCCTAATCGCAATATCTAACCGGCTACAATTATTGCTTAATTTGAAAGAAACGTCATTGCAATTTTGCCGGCTTAAGTAAAAAAGTTCTCTCAAGCGTAATAAACATCTAAAAGCGATGAAAGAGAGCTGAAAACATAAATTAAATCAAACAACATTCTCGTTCGACACACAATGGGAAAATTTAAAGAAGAAATAGACTGTTAAATTATAGCACAATATTTGCATTAATTGTAATTTGGGGTACAATTTAGCATGACATTGAAAAGAATTAAGTAGTTATGAAAAGAATTGCCGTAAACACTAAGAATTAAGGATGGAGAGATTTAGAATCAATTGTATGCTTAGTATTCAATGTTCCTGCTTAGATGTAATTTAATATTGGACTGTTGTATTGGAATATAATATATGAAAAATGTTTCCCCTACTGTGGAAGATATATTTCTTCTATCACCTCATTTTCTTTGTTAAGCCTATAAGAATTAATACCATAAATGCAAGATTTTACTTACCAAGAGGATAAGTGATTACTTTCTAATTGCTAGAGGTTCTATCACTCCAACCACTCTATGGGGACGCCTGAAAAAGCCAAATACAATATTCGACTACCTCTGGAAGTCTAATAGAAAAGGAATTCAGTGGTAGCGCACATGTACGACCATCCCTCCATTCAGACAGGGCACTCAAGAGTGCTATTCTTAGTATTAGTGGGGGTCCCAGTGGAGGCATCCCCAATGATTCGCAAGTTATCACCTATGATGTGAATAGTAAGCAACTCTGCCGAAATTCATATTGGACAGATACGCTCAAAATTTGCCGGAAATTCAGTTTACACCAGGTCATACAATATGGCAAGACTGAGCACAGCAACAAGAAACAAGGTAGTTATAGTGCATGTGCAAAGTCTTTCTATAACATCTATATCGGTGTCTGTACTTCTTGTCTCTGCTTCTGTCATTGAGCGGTGTCTTGCTTTTACTGCAGTTAATTCGAGGTGACAACACTAGTTCTGCCTTTTCTGGGACATGTAGTATGGTCTTAGCTGGGGATGCATAAAGGTTTAAGTCATCATAAATGTATTAAAATCTTTTCCAAGATTGCCAAACCACTGATTGACTTGACTAAGAAATGGATAGATGTGTTTAAGTGGAAGCTTGAGGCAATATATGTCTGAGTTGAAAGAACATTTTTTTCATCTGACCAAGTATTGATTCAGCCCAATGTAGAATGTCCTTTTTTTATTGTGGAGGTCGATGACTGAGGTTGAAGCTGGAGCAATGCTTCATCCGTGAGGATAATTTTCAAGAAAGTTTTCATCTGCCAAAAGGAATTATGACATCGGTAATCAAAAATTGTTGGAAATTAAGTTAGTCTTTGAGGAATGGTGCCACTTCTTCAAAGGTGCCAAACATAAAGTTATCACTGAGACCAATGGTCAGACTGAATGTGCTAATAAGACAATCATGTAATATCTTCTGGATTATGTTTCTGGCTATCAGTCCAACTGGTTGGAGTATCTGCGTTTAGCCAAATTCGCCATAAACAATCATCATCATCAAGCATCTATTTGATGTCACCATTCTTCTGTAATTTTGGTGTAATCCTTGCTTTGGCTTATTTTCAGTTTCTGAATTGGACGCCTCTGAGGTCAGAAAATTAATAGAAAATGAAGGCTTATATGGTTTGAAATCAGAATAAAACCTGGGCAACAGGACTGATAGAACTCTTCTGCAAATAGAAAATGCACTAATAGAAATAGTTTTGGGGATGGGAACGAGGTGTGGTTATCCACTCAACATATTAAATTTAAGGTTACTTCTGAGCCAAACTCATAGGACCATATGAAATGAGGATGTCAACCTTATAGCCTTCCATTTAAAACTCCACCTCACTTTCCATATACCCAAACAAGGTCCATAAATCACTTCTCAAGATATCTGAAAAGCCTGTTCTATGAATCTTTGCTCAAGATGTATAATTTTCTGCTTCTGTTCTGATTAAGGGCAGTCTTGAGTATGAGGTGAAAAAGACCCTTGACTTTTGGGTTGAGAGAGAGTTCCTTCAATATCTTGTTCATTGGAAGAATTATGGGCCAGAAGAAAGATCTTGAATGTTGTTTAGTAACAGAATATTTGTGTTTTGTTTTATTAAAAATAAAAGACTTTATTCTGGCTGTGTCTTTATTTACCATACAACTATAGGATTAGTAAAGGATAGGTGTCTTATAGAAGCTTCTCAATTACCAAGCCATGGGCTTGATGTCACCCGACAATACAAAGGTGACATCAACCCGACAAATATTAATCCCACTTGCCACCGCTACAGGGCAAGTGGGAAGAGTCAGGCAAAGCGCCAGAATTGGCACATCTAATAGATGTGCCTTTTCTCAGTGGCTGCAGGCTGCTATTTTTAGGCTGAGGGGGTCAATATCCATGGCCTCTTACAGCCTGAAAATACCAACACTCAGCTGTCTGCTTTTAGCAAGGCTGGTTGTCAAAATTGGGTGGATCCCACTCCGTTTTTTAAAATTATTTATTTAAATAATTAAAAAATACGGCATGGAGGCCCCTCTATTCTTGATAACCAGCCTTGTTGAAACTGACAGCTGAGGGTTGCAGCCCTCAGCTGTGAGTTTTGCCTGGCTGGTTATCAAAGTACAGGAAACATTTAGCTGTTCTTTTTTATTATTTATTTACAATGCAGGAGGCGGCTAATGAATACACCCATCAGCCGCTCCTGCTCTCACTGTTATTAGCAGCAGCAGGCGTCAAGGCGTCAGATAATGAGAGCAGTAGTCCCATCAGCTGACGCCAGTGACTGGAGGTAAACTTTATACCTCCAATCACAGCTGAACGCTCACGCTGTCTTTTGACAGCCTGGGAACAGCAGCTTTCTGACAAGAGGGGATGATTTCACCGTCGATCAGAAGCAGTGTTTGCGACACTGTCATGCATATGACAGCGTGACAAACACCCAGTGTTCAGGCAGCCGAACCTGAACAGTAACATGGACGTCAAGCAAAAGGAGAGGTAACATTAACATGTAACATTATATATACAGTTATATGACATTAAGGGTTTATAATGGTGAATTTGCAAGAATCAAAATAATTTTCAAGATTACTTTAGCTTATCTCATTGTATTTGCTGTCTCTTAAGCAAAAAGACAGTTTATCAGTGGTGATGTGAGCTGAATGATGCCAAGCGAGTGATAGAAGTTCTGCTTCATGGACTCATTGGTCATAATCAAATCTGTCACAGGTTTCATGGCATATGCACTGATTAGCTATTATAGATTATTCAAATTGTTTTGCAGGGTCTGGTCCAGTCACCAGTTCACTGATCTGTGGTCATCAGATAAGATCCCTGAGAGACGCCTTCTACTTCCTGGAATCCACAGCTCTTTTTTTGATTAGCCCACCAGGCACAATGTCATAATTGTGGCATAATGTATCTGTGATGTTGCACAAGGCCAGCTAATCAAAATAAGAGTTGTAGATGTTGGGAGGTAGGATGCAGTTCTCAGACTACTGACCTGGCAGCTGGACCGGGTCCTGCAAATTGATTTGCACTAACACTATAAGGCGTCACAAGAAAACTTTGTTTATTTGTCTATTATTACACATCCTATCATGGTGATGTTCTTCTGAGGACAAGATAGCAACATCAACTCAGTTACCTACTGAAGGATCTTTATGGCTTGGAAGATGACCACACTGCTATTCAAAAGGGGCGTTGAGATCCATACCGGTCACGTCTGATTAGGCAGCTATTTGTATACCTTTGCCAAGCTCAGTCATTTCTATGGCAATTTATTCTGATTAAAGGACTAAAACAAAGTCTGAGTTCCCTTCAATTTGACCTGTCAGGTTTATGTCTCATCTAAAATGGTGGATCCTCAAAGCCTTTGGTTAGGATGAGCAGTTTTTTTGCAGCCCAGACAGATGACATTGGTACAGCAAGGCAATCTAGTTAAAACAATGGAGGCAGATTTGCCAGGATGGACGGAACAGCAACTGGAGGAGCAGAACTGGAACCAGCAGAGTTGCACCATAGGAAACAAACATAGCAGGGTTGTAATGCGTTAGAAAATAGAGTAGACGTCGTGATGGAGCAAAACTGTATCTGCAATGAAGATTCTGGCTGTAGCACAGGAGTTTTAAAAGCATCATTGGCTCAGGAATGAAGCAGAAGTCAACGCAGCAATGAAGAACAAGTATGGAAGCACTAGGTGTGTATTGATGTCAAATAGCAGAACTGGCTCAGTGATACAGAAGAGCTTGGTTTTTATTGGAGTCTGAAAGCAGATCTAGCTTGGCAATATAGTAGAGCTGGGACCACGGAATTACTGTTTGGTTTTTACATTTCTTCATTGGTGATGCAGTGTAGTGGCAGGAATACCAACTACCTGAATACTCAGGCAATGTCACGCCGCATGAGCTTGTTTGAAAAGACCAGGGTGGATAATGTCATCCTAAAGCACATATTAAAAGATGGGACTGGAAGGCCACGCACAACGCTGAAATTGACACTTATGAGTAACAGTCAGAATACGTTATAAGTCCTCTTTATATATTTTTTAATATTTATTTGTAATTGTTTAAAAAATGATCCAAAATGTTATGAGTCATTACATTTCTAGCTCTAACACTACTTCATCTGAACTTATGCTAATGACATCACAAATACACTGAAATGCAGCTTATAGGACCAAATCTCACCTATTGAATATATTTTTATTTCACCAAAGTATCTCTTATTTTTTTTATTATTTACCCCCAGGGGTGGCAATTAGCTAGACAGCATGAAATCTCCACTCGCGGAGCACATGCATTGGTTTTTTCTTCTTGTTTTGAAGGTTTAAGCTATTAACAGTGTTCTCAGATCCTCACACCACATCCCACTGCTGCAAACTGAAGTGAAAGGTCCACCTGCTGTGAGACAAAGTGTCTATCTCATCTTCCCGATAAGGTTTATCTTTGAGTTTTCTGTTTAGTGCTATCTCTGAATGAGCTCATGATCTGACAAGTTTGAAGACAGGAAAAAGCAAAGTATGCCTACTATTACTCATTTTTTTCGTGTGCATATACAGTAAATATATCCGTCATTAATATGTATTAAAGTTCATCCCTTGGACAAATATGAACTGCTTCTTTGAAACCAGAAAAGGGTAAATTTCTTGAAATGGTGTCCAAATCATAGACGTTTTCGATCTCTGAACACCTTTTCTTTGAGTTGTTTGTCAAATGATCAAAAATAAATACTCATAGGTTTCAAGGTCCACAATGGACCATTGACCAACAGGAAAATCAAAAAGCTATTCTTCTAAAAGAATTTTTGAGGTGTGAGGGGTTGACACTCTTAGCTGCTCCTTCAGGTAGACAGCAATGTTTTGGTAGTGAAACACCTGCTGGTTCATTAAAGTCAGCATACCCAAGGCAGGATTGTGGAAAACAAAAGCAGAACCTTCCTGGCTTAACAGAAAACAAAGCAAATAAAGTATAACAGAGTCCTTTCTCTGCAGGTTTCATCTGCAAAAGCCTTGCACTGCCTCAGCTCCTCCTGGAGGCAAGTGAGAGTCCTTCCTCTCCCACTTCACACCCCCGCCTGACTCTCATATCCAGGTATTTAACATCCAATGTGATGGTCACATGACCTTGACCTCACACAGGTCCTGTCAGGACTCTGCAGGTGAAGATACGGTGGACCTCCTCCCACCCGCTCTATGAAGGTTCACTAACACCAGCCCATAACATAGGTTCCTATTAACCATCTCAGCACTTAGCGTGCGGAGGCAAAAACACTCTGATTTTACATCACTGACCGCAGTATGCGCAGTGAGACGTATCTCCCTTCTCATACTATGCCAGTGACTCAGTCACAGAGGTTATGGGTTGTCTACTACGCGGACAACCTCTTCTCAATCCTCATGTTTCCTCCTTGTAAAATAACAACACTTATACTCACCTCCGTTGTACTTTGTACAATAAAATGTATGGTTCATTCAAAACTACAACTTGTCCAACAAAAAGCAAGTCCTCATACAGATATGTTGATGGAAAAATAAAAATCGTAAGGCTCTTGGAAGAAGGGGAGGAAAAAAAATAAAAGAGAAAAATTGCAAGGGGTTAAAGTACCTATGAAAACTTTTAATTCTGTGATGACTAAGGGTTTAATAGTAGCAAAATTAACTTTTTTGCCCGTACGCAGATATTGAAGGAAATAGCATCTGCCAACATGTAATTAGTATTAGCATGCAGGAGCTTTTTATAAAACATCTCAACACAATACTAATTGAAAAACAGCCAGATGATAGTGCCACATTAATTAACTCGGTGCCACCTGATAAATTCTTGCCAGCGTAGATATATGTGTATGGGTAAATGGACACGACTTACCGATGGCACATGATCAATCTTTCTTTGGCACTAAACTATGAGTTACCATCCAATGGAAAACAATTCAGTTCTATTATATCCTATCTCGTACATCTTTAAATATTATACAAAATACCAAATAAATTCAGAAACAGAGGAAAAATAACCTTTAAAAGTCACGTCTGGGCTAGTTTTTAAAGTACTTATGAACTTAGGAGAATCATAGTAATAAACATTTTAAAAAACATTATCCTGTTAAGTCTAATCAAAAGTGTTATAGGAAGAATACATATTTAAATAATATAACTAATATTAATTACCATGCTTAAAGTAGAAAGAAAGAGAGAGAAGAGAAAATTGAGAGGGAGAGACAGAAGGATGCTCCCGGGAGGACAGAAGGGGTCCTAGGGACATGGGGAATGCCGAAGCCACCCGTGGGGCCCACATTCAGGCGCAGACAGGGGACCGGCCCCAACTCAGTGAGAGACTGTATGTTCAGCTAAGAAACCGGAGGCTGTGGTAATTGCAGGTGCTACAGCCATAATCACTCACCTACCCTCCGAAAAGGTAGCTATAAATAGGGTCAAGGGCACTCAGAGGACGTCTCCCAACAGGACTCACAGCTACCGGCTTGGGGCTCTGGTTGAGCAGCGCAGAGCACTAGAAGTGGGAGCCAGCGCAGTGAGACGGCCAGGACAGAAATACACAGAAAGGAGTCCTGGAAAGGTATATCCCAATCTACCTGGGAGTTTGCTGGATCACAGGCCCTGAGGAAACAGCACCCGACTGGAGACAGTTTCTGCAGAACTGTGAGTCAAGCATTGAGAACTGCATCTCTCTGTGTCCTCCGATTCATTTCCGCGTCACCCACCCTGCATCACAATAACTACCACCATCATTGTCACCACTGTCCTTAATTCTAACTCTGCCCTGGGGTTAGTTCTACCTGTGTAGAGCTGAACATCTTTGCTGCACTACCATCAGCCCCAGAGGATCTGAACTGCAGCGTCGGCTACTCCTTGCCGAATACCACAGGTGGCATCACGAGCATTATATCACAAACTTTATTTCTTCTTTATATCCGTTTTTCGTAGGACGCCCAGGGCCACTGACCGGGTCACCGCTGCCATGACACTTCCCCTTTAAGAAGCGGCCCAGTACCAAGTATCCTCACGGCCCTGGCGGGCACTCCACCTCCCCACACCATTACTGAGTCACTGTCAAGCGGAACAATATGTAAGGTCTGGCCATATGGCATCTGCTATATCTGCCAACCCAAAGGTTATGTTCTAACTCAAAAAAATATTTAAAGGGAATCTCTCATCAGGTTTTTCCTACCACATCTGAGAGCAGCATACTATAAAAACCGAGACCCCTGATTCAAGCGATGTATCACTTACACGGCTATTAGCTACACTTTTGATAAAAATCACTGTTTTCTCTGCTGCAAATCTACCCGTTCTCTGAATTCTGAGCCCTCGATAACCCCGCCCACATCACTGATTGGCAACTGTTTGTGCACACTGTGGAAAGCTACCAATCAGTGGTGGAGGCGGGGTTGAACTACATGGCAGTAGGTCTACTGGTCACCTTATGATAAAATCCTGACGATAAGATAGCGATTGTATCAAAACTACAGCAAGTAGCCCAGTAAGTGACACAAATGCCAAAAACATGGTGACGGATTCTCTTTAATAGATTGATTATTTCTTGCTTGGGTACTGCAGTTTAGATAGTTAACTTGGCTATACTCTGTTTCAAAATCTTATTCATAAGTTCTTAATTATCCTTATGATTTATTAATGTGACATTAAGAATTATCTTTCTGTCACACGCAGCCACAACTCCTGGAAGTATCTATTTTTATGTCAGAAATTTCCCTTGATGCATATTCTATATTTTTATGTGACTAAAGTATGAACACCGGGAAGTTATCCGGACAAGATTTCAGTCCTACCTGCAAATCAAGCTTCCTTCAATCCATATTCCACCCCTAAGGCATAATGTAAATGATGAAGAGGATGGGCTTCATTTTCTCAAAGTCCTTTCAAATATCAGGTTTTATTAAACAAAACATTTTTCTTAATCACAGATGCCCAGCGATGGGATGAATGACATCTTGATGTGTTCTCGTTGAAAAATTGACTCCCATGGCATTTTTCCATGCACTTTTAAAAAATGAGCTCGAATTTGTCTTGCTCAGAGATAAGCCCTAACTCGATGTCGGCAAAGCTACGGCATTTATATGCATGATTTCAGCCTCATAACACAGAAATGAATTTTGCCCAAAAAAAAAAAAAGAAAACATCATATCTTAGAGACATCTTTTATTTGATTGGAACATTGCATGTCAGATTTGACCAGACAAAAATAATTCTTCAAAGGGAGCATTGCTCTGCGGAGAACGTCGTAGACCAATATATTTCACACTTAATTTTTTTTTTCATTTGTAGTACAAAAAAGATGAAGACAGCACTTCTTCTTAGAAAAAATTTTTTGTGGTTTATTAGCCCATATGGGCTCCTGTGACATTTCGTCTCAAGGTATGAGCTTTTCTTCCTTTCATTTGTAGATATAATCCATCTAAAAGGTTGAGTGACTTTCTAATTGCCTAACTTGTGCCAATCATGAGCTACAGATAGTTATAGACTTCAGAGCTGCATTCACAATTCTGCTGGTTGTTAATTAAATAAATCCATAAAATTGTTGACAGCTTGGCCATGCTTCTATATGGCAGTGTTAGCTGTAAGCGGATTTCTGTTTTTTCCAATAGATGTTGGTCTGAATAGTCCTAAGCTGTACAAGAACCTTTACGAGCTGCCCAGCTCCAGGGTACAACCGCTAACTGCAGCTTTATTCCATAATATCAAGTGATTATATGTATTTCATAGTCACCTATTTCTTTGGCTGTTCTTTCAGTCCACACTATCGCAAGTTCCTAGCCATATGATACCATCACCAAACTATTCGGCAAATTTAGGCTACCATGATCTGCCCTCAAGTTACTCACTTTGAGAAGTGACTTTGGTCCCAGCTAAAATAAAAAATAGCTAATCTTATCTTTTTATGAAGTTTCCCCTGCTGACTGATGACCACCAATCAACACTTTGCTGATTACCAAGAACATCCCACAAGACCGGCCATTGTGTAGATGTTTAGACCCACACGTCTAGTCATCATTAGAAATGAGGGGATTTTTTTTAAATTCGAATTTGCCAATTTTCAACAAATTTTGCCCAAAATTATAATATATTTTACCTGAGATTTCAAAATGATATGAATTTTCCAGTTACCGAATGGGATCGGAAGATAGAAACCAACTTTGCTGTACAAACACCCAGTCCTTTGCCCAACTGTGCTTCATTGGGAATGAATGATCTGTGATGACCCAGGTACTGACCATCATGGTATGAAGTATAAGGCACAGCATGTACAGGGACATATTAGCCACTAAGCACTGGGGGGCAGGCACCTAGGGCGGCAGGTTGTGGAGAGGTTAGTTAAAACCCCCTTCCTGTTTGCTGGACGAAGTAGCAAAACTGGCGTTTTTTTAAGAGGAGGGTGAATTTGCAGCAGGGGCAGAGGAGTACTAATCAGCTTCCTGCCTTAATGGAAAAAAATACCACTGAATGGTACAGGACCTGCAATGACATCACTATCATGTGACTCGAAGGGAGGAGCCACAGAGTTTTTCCGTCTAGAAACAACAGTATGTTAAAGGAGACAATGGAAGCACTTGTGAGTGGTAATACGGGAAAAGGGGTACCTGGGTAGTGCAGACTGGATGTGATAGAGCTCTATGGGCTATGGGGGTGCTGTGTTATGTTTCGGTAGCTGAGGAGAGCAGGCAAAAACGGCAATACACCAGAGAGGTTGGAATCTATTGGATTGCAGTACCCTGACTAACCACCACAACTAAAGGCAGCCGTGGAGCGTTCTTACGTTGGTCCTAGACGCCTCGTCACAGCCTGAGAGATTAACTACACCTAAAGATAGAAAGATGAAAGCTATCTGCCCTGGAGCAGATCCCCAAAGAACATAGGAAGCCCCAAACATGTAATGGCGGTTAGACAAGAGGAAATACAGACACAGACAGAAAATAGTATGAGCAAATGCTGGGGCCCAATCTGCCTAGAAAAAAAGGATAGAAAGGATATTCACTACAATCCAAAAAAACCCTAAAAAATGCCAGCACTACTGATTGCAAAAACACCTGAGATCACAGACCTCTACCACCTAAATCAGTTCTCTGGTGTAACAAAACTAAGCCGCAGCCACTGAAAAAACTGGAAAAGGCAAATGAACAAATAACAATGGCTCCAGAGGAAATGAGAGGAAACCATGGCTAACCTCACAGAAATGCAGAGAAATATGCAAATGGTAAGCACAAAAACAAAAACAGAAAATATCTTATCTGAAAGCAGAAGAATAGGCAAGACTCAGCAAGCTTCCAAGTGAACCAGGAACCACAGTTGAGACAAGAACAATTAATCACCGGCAACCATGATGGGAGGGAACCTCCCTTATATCAAGCCAGTCTGTGAATCCTGATTGCCAATCCTCATTGAATGGTTCAGTACTGTTTGTAACCACCAGAGGGAGCTTCTGCTCAGAATTCATTTCCAAAACATTCACAACAGTGCTGACTGACAGAGGGGTGTATGGGGGTACAGGCTTTGGGCAATAGTGGGGTCCAGACTGTGACAGAGGGCTACATGGTGTATGAGATAGAAAGGGGAAGGGGTGTTCAGGGTGCGTGAGATAGAGGGATGCAAGGGGTTCCAGGGTGTATGAGATAGGAAGAGGCAAGGGGGTACAGGGTGCATGAAATAGAGCGGTGCAAGGGAATACAGGGTGCATGAGATAAAGGGGTGCAAGGGGGTAGAGGGCGTGTGAGATAGATGGATGTGAGGGAGTCCATCGTGAGTGAGATAGGGGTGCAAGCTCTGTGGGATAGAGGGGTGCAGATTGCGTGAGAGGGCTGAGTGGTATAGAGGGGTGCAGGGTGTATGAGATATGGTGGTGCAGGGAGTATGAGAGAGGGGTGGAGGGTGATTAAGTTAGTCATAGAGAGGTGCAGACTTTGAAAGGGGTGCGTGGGGGTACAGGCTGTGAGAAAGAGGGTTTGCAGGCTATGTGGGATATGGGGTTTATGATGTCTGATAGACGGGTGCTTAAGGTACAGGCTTTGTGTGAAATAAGGGTGTGAGGGGTTGCAGGGTGTGTGATATAAAGGAGTACACAGTGCATGAGATAGACGGTTGCATGGGGGTGCACGGTGCCTGAGATTGAGGGATTCCAGGGGGTACAGGGTGTGTGAGATAGCCGGGTGTGAGGGGGTTCATCGTGAGTGAAAAAGTAGTGCAGGTGTGTGGATATGGTAGCAGTATGTGAGATAAAGGGGTGTAGGGTCTGCGAGAGGGCTGCGTGAGACAGAAGGGATGCAGAGTGTGTGGCATATGGGAGTGCATGGAATATGAGATAGAGGGGTGCAGGTGATTAAGTTAGTGATAGTGGGGTGCAGACTTTGAGAGTGGTGCAATAGACGGGTGCACAAGGTACAGGCTATGTTCGATAGAGGGTTGCGAAGGGTTACAGGGTGTGTGATATAAAGGGGTGCACAATGCGTGAGCTATTTAGGTGCATGGGGGTGCACGGTGCATGAGATAGAAGTGTGTGTGGGGGTGTAGGGTGAGCGAGATAGAGGGCTGCGTGAGATACAGCACGATTTACAGTACAACACATGATAAAATGAATGGTGTAATTCAAAAGTACAAGTCCCACAACAAAAAAAACAAGCCCTCGCATAGCTATGTGGACTTAAAATAAAAAAAAGTCCGAATAAGGGGAGGAAAAACAAAAAAAAATTGCCTGGTCCTTAAGGGGTTAAAATAGGGATTCGAAAGTAAAATCTTCTGTAGGTACATTGTTATTTGTTGGTTTTTCCAAAAAGACAAAAGCATTTGCAGACTTTAATAAATTCTCCTGTACCTTGCAGCGCAGCATCGCAAACTTTATTTATTGCCTGCTGCCTGAGTAATAATTGATTGACGGACTCTGAATCTGCAGCAAAGTTGTAGAGTCTTTACAAACTTGTACTATTTTGCAATGCTTTATGAGTTGAAACCTTGACAGATAGGTCTCTTGGTGCACACAGGAGATGATTAGCATACAGTGAATACATTACCCCGGGGCACAATTGACATGATCTCTTGTCAAGCTGATTGATATGAATTGTACCTGCGTCTTTACATGGAGGGCAGTTTTGGATTGTTTCGCCGTTAAGTAGATGTCACCATGTTTTTTACATTGTTATCTGCACTAGAAAGCAATGTGCTGCTTCTGCAGATTTTCCATGGTCGCTTACATGCGCTCAATGTCAATTGTAATTTGGGGGGATTTATAAATCTGCAAAACAATTGCATCGATAAAATCTCAAGATCTCTGGAAGCGACATATCAGCCCAAAGCGGCAGCGGTGTTCACTCTAAGCGCTCATTCAGTGGTTGATAGGAGCAATTATTTCACCTAATACATATAGTATATAAAAATACAACATTTTTTTTTATAAAATAATGATAATAACTTAAAATCTAAAAAAATCTAATTATAATTAACTTAGTCCTTGATTGAGGTCACGTCATATATCGTCCTAATATTTTAACAATTAGTAACAAGTCTAAATTGCTGACCTCTACAGTTCACCTAAGAATGTTTTTCAAAAGAAACTAAATGAAAATTACACAATAACAAATAATTCATGGAATTTACCAGTCTTAGGGCTCATGCACATGCCTGATTTTCTCCATGGTTTTCATGGACACCGCGTGTACTTATGATATTCTATGGGGCTGTGAACATGTCCCATTTTTTCCTCGGAACGAATGATCCTTAGAAATAATTATGACGGGGTCGATTTTGAACTGAATGCCGGTGTTACACCGGCCACGCGCACGCCTCCTAAGAACCGGTCTGCGTCACTCAGTACTTGACCATCTCTCTGAGCTGCTTGGTGCCTCTCTACCAGCTCTGCTGTTGTGAGTCATAGCAAGGTGCGGTTGTACTCTGTAGGAATTTGTATTTATTCAGTCCTACAGAGATCCGCTTTTTCAGCCTATCACCTGCCAGCAGGTGATATATTAGGCGACCCAACCCTCCATTCTTCACATGAACTTAGGTTCTTGGTAACTCTGTCTCTAGTTCCTGTACTGGGTTATTCCTGTTTTGTCTCACCTGTTATTGTCCCAGCTTACCTTATCATTTTTCCTGATGTCTCATCTTCTGAGCTCGGCTACTAACTGCTTGCCCCATCCTCAGACCGTCTGTTCATGCTTTTGTCTCGCCCACCTATACCCACGTCTCTGACCTTCCAGCCAGCTGCTGGAGTCCCAGGGACACCAGTGGTACCTGGTGCTTACCAGTGCCTAAACCCTTCTTCACCATCAGAGGCTATAGTGACTATCCAGTACACACTTAGTCACGTCCAAGCAGCATAAGTCCGGCCCAGATAGAGTCGGATGAAAATCAGCAATGCAAGTCTACGGGTCCGGGAAAAAAAATTGGTCCGCGTTCAGATGACATTCGAGTACGGTTTGATTTTCATGGATTAACAGAATGAAGAAACTTTAATTTTTTTCACCATGCCCGAGAAAAGCAGATGCCACTCTGATCAAACTCTCACCAAACTCTGATCAGAGTCTAATCCGAATAATCAGACCGTTTTTCTCAGATATGGAGAAAGCGGTTATGTGACCCATATATATATATATATATATATTATATATATATATAGTCTCATACTGTCATTAGAATGAGGTATTAATAAACATATAAACAACGTTTACAGATCGGTGATTGGTTCTCCAAGATGTTGGGAACAACCTTCCTGTCAAGTTCCTTCAAACACTTTGTGCAAGTTCAAGTACCAGTATACCTAGAAGAGTTGATGCTGTTTTGAGTATTTAAAGTGAATGGAGAAGGACGGTTACATTAAATATTGATTTGATTTAGATGCCATTTTTGCCCACTCATTTTGTATTTTGTTAATTGACAAAAATAAACCATTAACAAGAGCTTAAGAGAAAAAAGCGCAAATAGAGTCTTATCCAATATAAAGTACAATAAATACAAAAGGTCATTCTAACCTGATAAAGTTGTGTTTTAAACAACAGAATAAAGGCATAGGATTTCAGCTGCTGCAGATCCACAGGTCATCCAACAGGTATAAAGGAAAAAAAATTGATGGTCCGCGCCGATGATGAGTAGGTAGTAAAATCCAGGATACACAAAGATATAATTGCCGTTTTATTTATTGACTCGTTTCAAAGCTTACATGCTGCTTCTTCAGGGCATCACCACACATCAAATATGCGTTGATCTCCTGAGGAAGAAACATGTAAGCTTCGAAACGCATCAATAAAAAAAAAGCGTCATTACATACTTTTGTATCCTGGATTTTAATATCTACTCATCAGCACAGCAGATCATCCACATTTTTTTTCCTTTATCCAAAACATGTCTATTTTGTAAAAAAATTCTTACCTTGCAGTATTATTTCGATATAATTTTTATGACAAAACAAAATTAAAATAAGTCTTTAAAAAAAATAAAATTTAGTCCTGCTTAAAAAAAAATTTTTTTATACACTTCAAGGCAGAATTAGTCTTCCTTTCTTAATTAACGCACTGAATATAAACTTTGTCGTCTTTCGCAACTTCAGTTAATGAATAAATCACTCGGACAAGACAAGCCAAAACGTTGATTTAGTCACGAAACTGACAGAGAGAAATTGCTTAATATACTTAATGCACGTAAAAAAAAAAAAAAATCAGTATGTACATTTTTTCAAGTGCTGCAGGTGTCAGAAATTATAATCTACGCGCAAAGTAAATGACTGCTAATCATTTATCCTGTAGAGGGAGTAATTATCTACGCTATTGAAATTGGAAAGAAAAAAAAAATTGGGGTGTGAAGCGTGGATTTCTACACAACGTTAGTTTTTGTTATTTTGCTGCAATTAATTATTTTTGTCTTGATGATTTTTTTTTTCTTACCTCCCAGAGTTATCTTATTTTAAAACTTTTTTTTAAACTTTGATATAACGATTAGAAAGAAAAAGATAAGTTGTTTCGTGTTGAATCACAAAAACGTTATTTTTTTAAAAAAAATTTATTTATTTTTTTTTTTTTCCTTCAAAGGCATTATGTTTTTTATTTGATTCTCGGCTCGAAAAAAAAAGTGTAAGCCGTGATTAAATAAAAGAAAGAAAAATGAAACTTCTTTCAGACGTTAAAATGAGTAATGAGTTTAGAATTAATCCAAAAGCAATTTAACTTTAAACATTCATATGAAATTAAATGAGCCATTGAATTTGCTATATAAGCAAGCATTAATCTTATCTGGCTCTGAAGACTAAAATGTTGCCCGGTGACCCATTAATTTGAAAGCCTAATACAAGGTCTCTCTAATGCCTGCAGTCCATTAAAAAGTCTTATCCCTAAGAATAAGTGATTTTTCACAAAGTTCAACCCAATACATCCTTTAATATTCTGATCATTCGATCAACACTCATGACAACATTGCTACTCAAGAAGAATAACAGGAAAAAAAGAAAAGAATTAAATTGCTTAATAAATTGGTCAAAAAAATCATATGTATATATTGCATTCCAAAGGAGAGATAGGATGACTTTTTAACATCAAAGCAGTTAAATTAAGATAAAGTAATATTGGGTTTAGGCCTCTTGCATACTACACATCCATGTGCAGGAGGCTCTAGGGCTGCAAACGGATCCATATCCAGCCCTACAGTTTTCTTTATGTGGCTGCATATGGTGATCAGTCAGGAAAGACGTAGGCCTCCAATCAATGTCAGACTGAAGAACATTGGGTCCATCAGAGGACTTAATCCTGATGACCCACCTTTCATGTATACAAAACCAATACATTATCGTTAAAATGTTTTTTTCTGACCTAGACTAATATTTATGAACCCCAATCAGTGTAGACTGAAGAACATTGGGTCCTTCAGAGGACTTAATCCTGATGACCCACCTTTCATGTATACAAAACCAATACATTATCGTTAAAATGTTTTTTTTCTGACCTAGACTAATATTTATGGCCCCAAATAAGTGTAGACTGAAGAACATCGGGTCCTTCAGAGGACTTAATCCTGATGACCCACCTTTCATGTATGCAAAACCAATACATTATCGTTAAAATGTTTTTTTTATGACCTAGACTAATATTTATGGCCCCCAATCAGTGTAGACTGAAGAACATTGGGTCCGTCAGAGGACTTGATCCTGATGACCCACCTTTCATGTATACAAAGCCAATACATTATCATTAAAATGTTTTTTTCTGACCTAGACTAATATTTATAGCCCCCAATCAATGTAGAATGAAGATCAGTGGGCCCACCAGAGGACTTGATTCTGAAGGCCCACCTTTCACGTAAACAAAGCCAATGCATTATCAATAAAATTCTTTTTCTATTAAATGAAATCAGGCACTCAACTTGGTATGATGTGGATAAACTGTAGCTTTTTATTATGGACAACTAAACGGTTTTCTGAATGGCAAAACGTTTCGGCATGTAATCTGCCTTTGTCAATTGCTTCCTATTACAGGTAGTAAACCTTGAAAATAAATATTCAAAAAATAGAAATAATGTATATACAAGTAATAACATAATATTGGTAACATGACAAATAAGATTCTATTTGATTTTAGAATTCAAATCAAGGCACAAACCAAAGAGTCATGTGAGAAATAACAACATACCGTGTCAGGACTGAGGAGATATATGTGATCAAGTATCAAGTCTTCTATAAATCGAAAATAATCTGGAAAGAAATCTTATATATGTACAGAAGAGATTGGTAAGTGATAGCAAGTGAACCATAGAACCAGGTTTGTAATATGAAACATGCATACCCTTTCTTGTGGAGGACCTTGCTAGATTATTTATATATTGTGCAGCCTATAGGTAAAAAGGGGGCGATCTCATAATGTAGTCCACTATTTCAAGATGGTGATGGATACATAGCGGTGCATAATAGAAAAAACATACCCTGTTAGTACGTGCAGTGATAACGTGCGACCGATATGGCTTTTCATATGTTGTCTGCAACAAAGCACTTTCAATTGAAGTATAATAATAAAAGCGCTATGAATGTTCCAACACCTAGTAGCGGTTATTACTCACCCTATTGGAGTGACTGACGCAGGATCCGCTGCTTGTCAGTGACTACTGAGCGTGTGTGCCCTCTATTTATGATATCGGCATGTCTGCAGGGACTTCCGGTATCCTGGTGTAGCGTGCGGTTCAGTGACCACTTCCGGTATCAAGGATCATGAGACCGGAAGTGCGTGAGCGTTCTGAGATTTGTGAATTAAAGTTACCGCCCCTGTGTCAGCGCGGTGATGACGCTGACCATACTTGTAGTATATGACTGCAAATCGGGGGTACATGAGCGTGCTAAGATATATAATTTGCGGGAATCGCCCCTATATAAGCATAATGATAATGCTGATTATGGGTAATGGTTTGCAAACATCGGGGTGCTGTGATTCTTTAAACCAAGTGGCTAACCGTGTCACTTATCCATCCATTTCCAGTGCAGGTGATGTGTGCCGGTACTGTGACATACTCTGTGCAAAACGGTGAAGGTGATGTACATTCAATATTGCCAGCAATCCTGGAAATTCAATATAATCGGCTCTAAAAAGATAAGATAGGGATAGAGATTAATATTCGAGTGGAAAAATGATCAAACAAATGACATCAAATCATAATCCCTATTTAACCCCTTCGGGGAAAGAGTTTCTAAAGTATGTATCCAATAGGATTCCCGTTTTTTTAAAAGAAGTATGCGATCCCCTCCTCGTCTAAGTGGAGGGATTGTCTCTATAATCTGGAATCTTAATTGCGATACAGTATGGCCTTGTAAGTGAAAATGGTGTGGAATTGGTAATAGTAGATTTTTACAACGGATTGTCGATTTATGTTTTGAAATTCTATCTCGGATGCTTTGTGTGGTTTCTCCTATATAGAGAAGACCACAAGGACATTTTATCAAATATACCGCAAATGATGTGTCACATGTGTGAAAATCTTTTATTTGAAAACTCTTTCCCGTCCGTGGGTGAAAGAAATGGGAGCCTTTTTGTACATTGTTACATTGTGCACAATGGAGGCACGGATATGTGCCGGTACGAGGATGGGACAAAAAGATTTGTTTCTTGGTACGTGTAGACCCTATGTCTGCTCTCACTAAACCATCTTTGATATTAGCAGGTCTTCTAAAACAGGGTAGGAACGGTTCTGAAAACTCCGGAATGTTGGGATGCGCTTGTGTCAATAAGGGCCAGTGTTTCCTAATGGTCCTGTGTAATAAATATGCATAAGGATGGAATGTGTGCACAAATGGAATACGTTTAGTACTTGAATATCGTGGTCTATCCCTTTGATAATGCACTGAGTTGGCAAGAAGAGGAGAGGGGTAGCCCCTCTTTAAAAAATTTGGTGGTCATTTCTGCATGTCTTCGGTCACGTAATGTATCATTAGTTACAATTCGTGTCACCCTTTGGTATTGTGAAATTGGGATGGACCGTTTAACTGCAGGTGGGTGAAAACTGTCAAAATGTAGGATGCTATTGCGATCCGTGGGTTTAACATGTAGATCTGTTGAGAGGTAGCCCTCCGGATCCTTATGGAGAACTGTGTCTAGGAAGTTGATTGACTCCATGTCAGAGGTAATTGTAAATTTGATCCCCGGCCAAGACTCATTTAAGAAGGAATGAAAAATGGTCAAAGATTCAGGGGTCCCTGTCCATAGGCAAATTATATCGTCAATATACCGTTTCCATAGTAATACGTTATCAATGAACAAAGAATGCTTGTAGATAACCATTGTCTCAAATTCCGCCATGTATGTGTTGGCATATGGGGGTGCCACGTTTGACCCCATGGCAGTACCTTTTACCTGTAGGTAAAAGGTGTCTTGAAAAAGGAAATAGTTGTTGAACAAGACGATAGATAGAAGGTCAACACATAGGTTGACTTCATTGGTTGTCATTTCTTTTGGGTCAATAAGTGATGGACCGCATTGATGCCTTCAATATGTGGGATTGAGGTGTACAAATCCCTAACATCCAAGGTGACTAGTATGGTATTAGTGGGGACTCTGCCAATTAGTTTAATGGTGTTTAAAAAATCCCCTGTGTCCAATATAAATGATGGAACTTGTTGTGTTAATGGTGTGAGGATTTTCTCCAAATATTTGGAGATAGGGGACAGTATGGACTCAGTGGAGGCCACGATTGGTCTTCCGGGTGGGTTCTCAAGGTTCTTGTGGACCTTGGGTAGGGTATAAAAAACAGGTGTTATGGGATGTCTTTTCTTAAGATATTCACCTGTTTTTATATCCAATGTACCCAGTTCGGTGTATTTCTTTATTATGGTATCTATCTTAAGGGAGATTTCAAATGTAGGGTCCCTAGATAGTTGTTGATAAATGGTGACGTCATTTAGTTGTCTTTGTATCTCTGATAGGTATTGTGTCTTATCCATGACTACCAATGCCCCACCCTTATCCGCAGGTTTAAAAATTAAACTCGTGTCACTGCGTAATAACGTCAGTGCTTGTTTCTCAGTTCCAGACAGGTTAGGAGGATAGAAAAGTCTGCCTTTTTCTATATCCTCCCTGATTATAGAAAAAGCAGATTGGACAAAACCAACAAATGTTTCCAGGGCATGTGACCCTGGTGGTGGACGAAATGTGCTCTTGTTATAGAGTCCTAAATTCTGTATGGATAAAGTGCTACTAGATGGGGTATCTATAGACCTCGAATTATCAGATAGTGATGAGAAATACACCTTCAAACGTAAAGATCTGAAAAATCTCTGTAAGTCCATTTCGAGTTCAAAAGTATTGCATTTGTAAGCAGGACAAAAGGAGAGACCCTTTTGTAATACCTGAAGTTCTGCTATACCTAATGTTCTTGAGGAGATGTTAATCACCAAAGATTCAGTACCTGAGATCTCGTGATTCTGGCTGAGTTGGGATAATTTCTTCCTCCCGCCCCTTCTTGTCGCCTTCTTGGAAAGCGTCTTCTTTGGCCTAAAAAAGACCCTGACGTGGATGGTTGTGCGCTCCTCTCTTGCTCTGATTCTGAAGTGGATTGTTCTGTTGAGGATCTTTGAAAGCGTGGGGAACGTCTTGATGAGGATTGTTCTTGCCATTTATAGACTCTGTTTGATTCATAGTCCTCAGTGTCTCTCTGGAATTTGTTCCTCTTACGGCTTTCTGTATCCCTCCTATGTTGATCAATCCGGGTAAGGATTTGAGATTGGAGAGAATTGATTTCTTCTGTAGTGCCAGTAGTGAAAGTTGTGACTCGATATTCTTGATTTGGGTGTTGTTCTTCTCGATGGCTTGGTGCAAATTCTCTAGGGTGAGTGTCATTAAGTCGAGGGAACATTTATTTAGAATTTGTTCGTATTTAGAGCAATAATCAGGTACATCGTGAAATAAAGTGGGGCGTAGTGGAACCCTTAGACCTCTAGGGATACGTTTAACCCGAAGGTATTCAGACAGGGTAGCGCTGTGCAGCTCAAGATTGACATGGTGTCTAAGGGCCCGTTCCAAGTCCCTCCCTCTTGTTTCCCGTGGGGGTGCTCTCAAAAAATCACATGAAAATTTGGACTGTGCCAAGATTGCTGAACATTCTTCATTATTGTAGGAGAAAGTGGAGGACATGACCACTTCTGGCGTGCAACACGTATGGGAAAATTAATGGTTAAAGTAGCGTGTGCACTGCTAGGTAAAAATAGAGGTGCCGGATTAGGGTCCCAAACCAAAGTATATTAAATGAAATCAGGCACTCAACTTGGTATGATGTGGATAAACTGTAGCTTTTTATTATGGACAACTAAACGGTTTTTCTGAATGGCAAAACGTTTCGGCATGTAATCTGCCTTTGTCAATTGCTTCCTATTACAGGTAGTAAACCTTGAAAATAAATATTCAAAAAATAGAAATAATGTATATACAAGTAATAACATAATATTGGTAACATGACAAATAAGATTCTATTGATTTTAGAATTTCAAATCAAGCCATACCAAAATCATGTATAACTAAACATATACGTGTCAGGATTGAGAGATATATGTGATCAGTATCAAGTCTTCTAAACGAAAATAATCTGGAAAGAACTTAATATGACAGAAGAGATTGTAATGAAACAAGTGCAATCAGAGAACCAGATTATTGTATATGAAACATGCAACCCATTCTTGTGAGGACCTCAGATTATTTATAATATTGGCGCCTATAGGTACAAATCGGGCGATCTATTAACTGTAGTCCACTATTTCAAGATGTAGATGGATTACATAGCGGTGCACAATAGAAAAATCATACCTCCATGTTATACTGCATGATAATGCGACGATATGGCTTTTCATATTGTCTGCAACAAAGCATTTCAATTGAAGTATATATAAGAGCGCCCAGAGTCCAACACTAGTAGGGTTAGTTACTCACCCTATTGAGTGACTACGCAGATCTGCTTGTCAGTGACTACTAGCGTGTCCTCTGTTTATGAATGCATTCTGCAGGGACTTCCGTATCCTGGTTACGTGGTTCCACTGCCCACTTCCGGTATCAGATCATGACCGAGTGCTGAGCGTAATCATGAATTCGTGAAATAAAGTTCCGCTGTGCGCCTTAGACCTCTAGAGAATTTGACCAAGATCGAGACAGGGTACCTGATGCATGCTAAGAATTACATTTCTAATGGCCCTTACAAGAAATCAATCTTCTATGTTTCACCGTGGGGGTGATTCTAAAAAAGGTAAGCATGAACAATTTCCAGGAGGATGTGCCAGGACTTGACATACTTCAAACGAGTGTAAGAAGTGGAGAACATTCCACAAGCTTCCCACGCTTTCAAGATCCTCAACAGAACAATCCACTTCAGAATCAGAGCAAGAGAGGAGCGCACAACCATCCACGTCAGGTCTTTTTTAGGCCAAAGAAGACGCTTTCAAGAAGGCGACAAGAAGGGCGGGAGGAAGAAATTATCCCAACTCAGCCAGAATCACGAGATCTCAGGTACTGAATCTTTGGTGATTAACATCTCCCAGAACATTAGGTATATGCAGAACTTCAGGTATTACAAAAGGGTCTCTCCTTTTGTCCTGCTTACAAATGCAATACTTTTGAACTCGAAATGGACTTACAGAGATTTTTCAGATCTTTACGTTAAGGTGATTCTCATCACTATCTGATAATTCGAGGTCTATAGATACCCCATCTAGTAGTATTTATCCATACAGAATTTAGGACTCTATAACAAGAGCACATTTCTCACCACCAGGGTCACATGCCTGGAAACATTTGTTGGTTTTGTCCAATCTGCTTTTTCTATAATCGGGAGGATATAGAAAAAGGCAGACTTTTCTATCTTTCTCCAACCTATCTGGAACTGAGAAACAAGCACTGACGTTATTACGCAGTGACACGAGTTAATTTTTAAACCTGCGGATAAGGGTGGGGCATTGGTAGTCATGGATAAGACACAATACCTATCAGAGATACAAAGACAACTAAATGACGTCACCATTTATCAACAACTATCTAGGGACCCTACATTTGAAATCTCCCTTAAGATAGATACCATAATAAAGAAATACACCGAACTGGGTACATTGGATATAAAAACAGGTGAATATCTTAAGAAAAGACATCCCATAACACCTGTTTTTTATACCCTACCCAAGGTCCACAAGAACCTTGAGAACCCACCCGGAAGACCAATCGTGGCCTCCACTGAGTCCATACTGTCCCCTATCTCCAAATATTTGGAGAAAATCCTCACACCATTAACACAACAAGTTCCATCATTTATATTGGACACAGGGGATTTTTTAAACACCATTAAACTAATTGGCAGAGTCCCCACTAATACCATACTAGTCACCTTGGATGTTAGGGATTTGTACACCTCAATCCCACATATTGAAGGCATCAATGCGGTCCATCACTTATTGACCCAAACAGAAATGACAACCAATGAAGTCAACCTATGTGTTGACCTTCTATCTATCGTCTTGTTCAACAACTATTTCCTTTTTCAAGACACCTTTTACCTACAGGTAAAAGGTACTGCCATGGGGTCAAACGTGGCACCCCCATATGCCAACACATACATGGCGGAATTTGAGACAATGGTTATCTACAAGCATTCTTTGTTCATTGATAACGTATTACTATGGAAACGGTATATTGACGATATAATTTGCCTATGGACAGGGACCCCTGAATCTTTGACCATTTTTCATTCCTTCTTAAATGAGTCTTGGCCGGGGATCAAATTTACAATTACCTCTGACATGGAGTCAATCAACTTCCTAGACACAGTTCTCCATAAGGATCCGGAGGGCTACCTCTCAACAGATCTACATGTTAAACCCACGGATCGCAATAGCATCCTACATTTTGACAGTTTTCACCCACCTGCAGTTAAACGGTCCATCCCAATTTCACAATACCAAAGGGTGACACGAATTGTAACTAATGATACATTACGTGACCGAAGACATGCAGAAATGACCACCAAATTTTTAAAGAGGGGCTACCCCTCTCCTCTTCTTGCCAACTCAGTGCATTATCAAAGGGATAGACCACGATATTCAAGTACTAAACGTATTCCATTTGTGCACACATTCCATCCTTATGCATATTTATTACACAGGACCATTAGGAAACACTGGCCCTTATTGACACAAGCGCATCCCAACATTCCGGAGTTTTCAGAACCGTTCCTACCCTGTTTTAGAAGACCTGCTAATATCAAAGATGGTTTAGTGAGAGCAGACATAGGGTCTACACGTACCAAGAAACAAATCTTTTTGTCCCATCCTCGTACCGGCACATATCCGTGCCTCCATTGTGCACAATGTAACAATGTACAAAAAGGCTCCCATTTCTTTCACCCACGGACGGGAAAGAGTTTTCAAATAAAAGATTTTCACACATGTGACACATCATTTGCGGTATATTTGATAAAATGTCCTTGTGGTCTTCTCTATATAGGAGAAACCACACAAAGCATCCGAGATAGAATTTCAAAACATAAATCGACAATCCGTTGTAAAAATCTACTATTACCAATTCCACACCATTTTCACTTACAAGGCCATACTGTATCGCAATTAAGATTCCAGATTATAGAGACAATCCCTCCACTTAGACGAGGAGGGGATCGCATACTTCTTTTAAAAAAACGGGAATCCTATTGGATACATACTTTAGAAACTCTTTCCCCGAAGGGGTTAAATAGGGATTATGATTTGATGTCATTTGTTTGATCATTTTTCCACTCGAATATTAATCTCTATCCCTATCTTATCTTTTTAGAGCCGATTATATTGAATTTCCAGGATTGCTGGCAATATTGAATGTACATCACCTTCACCGTTTTGCACAGAGTATGTCACAGTACCGGCACACATCACCTGCACTGGAAATGGATGGATAAGTGACACGGTTAGCCACTTGGTTTAAAGAATCACAGCACCCCGATGTTTGCAAACCATTACCCATAATCAGCATTATCATTATGCTTATATAGGGGCGATTCCCGCAAATTATATATCTTAGCACGCTCATGTACCCCCGATTTGCAGTCATATACTACAAGTATGGTCAGCGTCATCACCGCGCTGACACAGGGGCGGTAACTTTAATTCACAAATCTCAGAACGCTCACGCACTTCCGGTCTCATGATCCTTGATACCGGAAGTGGTCACTGAACCGCACGCTACACCAGGATACCGGAAGTCCCTGCAGACATGCCGATATCATAAATAGAGGGCACACACGCTCAGTAGTCACTGACAAGCAGCGGATCCTGCGTCAGTCACTCCAATAGGGTGAGTAATAACCGCTACTAGGTGTTGGAACATTCATAGCGCTTTTATTATTATACTTCAATTGAAAGTGCTTTGTTGCAGACAACATATGAAAAGCCATATCGGTCGCACGTTATCACTGCACGTACTAACAGGGTATGTTTTTTTCTATTATGCACCGCTATGTATCCATCACCATCTTGAAATAGTGGACTACATTATGAGATCGCCCCCTTTTTACCTATAGGCTGCACAATATATAAATAATCTAGCAAGGTCCTCCACAAGAAAGGGTATGCATGTTTCATATTACAAACCTGGTTCTATGGTTCACTTGCTATCACTTACCAATCTCTTCTGTACATATATAAGATTTCTTTCCAGATTATTTTCGATTTATAGAAGACTTGATACTTGATCACATATATCTCCTCAGTCCTGACACGGTATGTTGTTATTTCTCACATGACTCTTTGGTTTGTGCCTTGATTTGAATTCTAAAATCAAATAGAATCTTATTTGTCATGTTACCAATATTATGTTATTACTTGTATATACATTATTTCTATTTTTTGAATATTTATTTTCAAGGTTTACTACCTGTAATAGGAAGCAATTGACAAAGGCAGATTACATGCCGAAACGTTTTGCCATTCAGAAAACCGTTTAGTTGTCCATAATAAAAAGCTACAGTTTATCCACATCATACCAAGTTGAGTGCCTGATTTCATTTAATATACTTTGGTTTGGGACCCTAATCCGGCACCTCTATTTTTACCTAGCAGTGCACACGCTACTTTAACCATTAAAATTCTTTTTCTGACCTAGACTAATATTTATGGATCCCAATCAGTGTCAGAAAATTGGGTCCACCAGAGGACTTGATACTGAATTGAGGGTATATCAGAGGAAATGATTCAAATAAGATATATAAAGTGCCTGTGCATATAATACCTCACCAAAACAATGTGAGCAGCATGTTGTATATCAAGATAAGCACTGAAGTAGTGTAGAAAAATAACATGCTGCCATATATACCGAGTTGAATAATACCTGTTAGAGAGTGAAGAAGGGGGTCAGCTGTCCCGTGGTTGCGTCCAACCCGACGCGCTTTTCGGCGTCTTCCTTCTGACTTCTGACGATGAGATCTCCGCTAGCACTGTGAGAGTTTTTCTTTTTTTTAGGCTGGGGGACCAATATCCATTATCCCTTACCAGCCTGAGAAGACCAGCCCCCAGCTGTCTGCTTTAGCAAGGCTGGATGTCAAAATGGGGGGGACCCCAAGCAGTTTTTTTATTATTTATTTAAATAATTAAAAATTACGACGTGGGGAACCCTCTATTCTTGATAACCAGCCTTGCTGAAGCAGACCGCTGAGGGTTGCAGCCCCCAGCTGTGAGTTTTGCTTGGCTGGTTATCAAAAATACAGGGGAACCACGCCATTTTTTTTAAATTTATTTATTTACAACACAGGAGCCGGCTAATGAATACTTCCATCAGCCGCTCCTGCTCTTGCTGTTATTAGCTACAGCAGGTGTCGGATGATGGGAGCAGTAGTCCCATCAGCTGACACCAGTGACCGGAGATAAACTTTAAACCTCTGATCACAGCTGAGTGATCACGCTTTATTTAATTATTTAAATAAATAAAAAAATGATGCGAGGGCCCCTCTATTTTTGATAACCAGCCAAGATGAAACAGACAGCTGTGGGCTGCAGTCCGCAGCTGTCTGCTTTACCTGTTCTTTTTGTCAAAAATGGAAGAGACCCCATGCTGTTTTTTTAATTTATATTTTAATTTTTTTTTTTACTCATTTTTTTAAAATGCTGTGGTGGCCAATCACAGCCATGCCAATACTTGGCATGGCAGTGATGGGGCCGAAAGTGCCCACATCAGAAAAGTTTGTTGAATGGTTGTGCTGCAGCCTTTCAACAAGCTTTGTTTGGGCTGCCGAACCCGAACAGTAATAATTACTTCCGCGATAAATCCGTGTTCGAGTCCATGCACAATCCCGAACTTTACTGTTCGGGTACGTCCATCACTACTCAGGAATCGGGATCACTGGTGGTTCCAATGTTAAGATACCTGGCAATCACCTATGGATATGTCATAATATACTATCTACTATCTTGGGAATAACCACATATGCCTTGGACAGCACCGAGCGTATACACTGATCCAGGATGTGTTTAGCTATATTAATCAGCTGAATTTGCTATCTTTGCATCTGTTCCTCATTGTAGCGCTTCATAAAAATATTTAAAAAAGCACAAAAAATGCAACAAAGCTATCTAAAATATAATGTTTTAATTGCAATACCATACCTAACCACGTGGTGTGCTGTAGAGATGGTTTAGCAATTACTCGGAAATACAACAGAGATAATTGACTAATTTGCATTTTCCTGTTGAACAAAAACTACATTGTAAAGAGTTTTGGAATTTCTTTGTGAACTTCTAATAAATGACATTGCATTTATACAAGAAAAGATGAAATAGAAAGATAGAAATTTGGAGATATTACTGAGAATAGAGCGATGAGAATACTTGAATGGTTCATAGAGGTATAATATTGGAATCTATTACTAAGATGAGAAGTTCATCAGCTTGGAGCCACTCAGATACATCAATATCATATATTGTCATTCCGCTCATTTGGTATCAGGATTCTGTCACTGGTGGTAAAATGTATCGTAATTTCACCTTGAATCTTCTAAATATTAGAAAACGTAGAAAGAACGAATGAATTAGGGAGATCAAGGACAATGTATCACCATATATTACCCGTCCATTGTGTTGTATGAAAGGGCTAAACGTGAAATTATATGTGTCTGGCTAAATTACATTTCTGTCTTTACAAGAAACTATGTCAAAATTTGTACATTTTTATTGAAGAGCGTATATTATGAAGACCCAAATCTTTGGATAGACTGAAAATCATCTTATTATGGTTAACCTTTCTGATTCTATCCATTTCTTACATCAAGTTCGATAAATCAATTTCAATTTCTACCAACTATCAAGGATTTATAATGTTCTCAGTTAGCTACATTTCAACATCGAGTGTTATTTGGGAGAATTAAAGGATTCCTGTTTGACAAAACATATTGTTCTAGCACATCAAATGAGTAACGCTTTGCCCAATGTGGTGCTGTCAATTCTTGAAGAGAGAGAAAATTACATACTCTCGGAAGAAAATAAGAAAATATATCTTTTAATTGTATTCTCACAGCTCTAACGGTTTTGGGAAATTTGTTTCCCTTTGTCGGGTCAATATCTTATACAAATTGTCTTTTCGTCACCATGTAATTTTATTTTTAATATGACCATATATATGAGACTTTAAGAATATGGACTCCTTAGACATAGGTTAGTGGTTATTAAAATTGCAATAAATTTCAATCTGCAATCTTCATTCCTTCACTCGTTTTCAGACCTTGATAAGCAACATGAACCTAATCCAAGTTTTCTTTTGTGGGAGCATCTCTCCCAGTAATATAGGATGGATATGATCTATGTGTGTGTATCCAGTCTTCACTTTCTTTCATTTATCAGCACAGCTTCTATCCTGCACTTATTTCCTATTCAATTGCTTTCTTCCATATCTAAAGCTTGTTTTCTCTTTCCTCCCTGAGATACTTTCTTCACTCTCCATAGCAGATCTGTTATGTTTCGGTAACTGAGGAGAAATAGCAAAAAATAGCAAAAGCGGTAATACACCAGAGAGGCTGGAACCTATTGGATTGCAGTAACCTGAACTAACCACACAACTAGAAGTAGCCGTGGAGCGTTCCTACAGTGATCCTAGACGCCTCGTCACAGCCTGATAGATAACTACCCCTAAAGGCAGAAAGATGAAGCTATCTGCCCCGGAGCAGATCCCCAAAGAAAATAGGAAGCCCCCAAACATGTAATGGCGGTTAGACAAGAAGAAAGCACGGACACAGACAGAAAATATAATGAGCAAACGCTGGGGCCCAATCTGTCTAGACAGAAAAGTACAGGAAAGAATTCTGACTTCAATCCAACAAAAACCCTAACAAAAATACCAACACTTCTGATTGCCAAAAAAACTGAGATCACACGATCTCATCCACCAATCAGATCTCTGGTGTAACAAAACGCTATTCAGCAAATAAAAAGTAACAAAGGAGCAAAGCAAAAGTGCAGACACAAACGGAGCACAATTGCAGCGCCAGACCCCCAAAAGGGGACAGGCTGCAGTCCACTGCAAGCAGCAAACCAGCAGAGAAAATCAAACAGAGGAAAAAAAAAAAGCAAACACTTATCTGAGGGAGAGCAGGAAACTAGCAGTGTTTCAAGCAAGACCAGAAGGAACAATTGATAACCGGCAAGGCTGCTTGGAAATCAGGTCACTTATATCCTACCATTCAGCGCCAGCTAAAGGCCATTCATTAATCAGTTCATTACCCTCAGCAACCACCAGAGAGAGCCCCAACTCAGAAGCCGCCTCCAGCATATTCACAACACAGATCCCTTGGTGGGCGGGTAACGATCATGGTTGCAGAAGGTGTTAACACTTCCAGATGCGTGTGAGAGGGTGGCATGTTGATGCCAGCGTCAATTTCACCTGGATGTGCATTCTTGAGTGCACATTCAGTTGAAATATATTGCGGCAAAGATACATACAGGCTAACTACACTGGAGTACACACTGCAGACCAATCAGAGGCCAACAGCAGACATTGGCTTGCCTGTGACAAGCGACACCTGGCAGTGACGTCATATACTGCAATGCTGGTATGCAGAAGTCAGCTGCTGGCTTCTTTGTCGATTATTGAGGAGGACACTACATCGTGGGAGCAGGGAAAGGTAACAATAATTGTGTGTTTCTTTTTAAAATGTTCTGGGAAAGAACGGAGGGGAGGCTTTATACCAGGATGGGTGGCATTGTACTAAGTAGAGCCCCAGGATGAAGGATATTATACCACGAGGGGCCCAGGATGGGGGAGATTGTTACTGGAAGGGTCCATGTTGGGACATTATTACTGTAAGTTGCGCAGGATAGAAGACATTATTAAAGGAAAGGGCTGAGGATAGAGGACATTATTAAATAAACGTGGAAAAGACATTATTATAGGAAGGGGCCGAAGAGGACGGGGACATTATTACTGGAAGGGCCCAAGATGGGGACATTATTACTGTAAGGTCCCACGATGGGACATTATTAGTGGAAGTTGCCAGTCAAGGACATTATTATAGGAAGGTGCCCAGTACAGGACATATCATAAGGGAAATATATTATAGGAAGGTGCCCAGGATACAGGACATTATCAAAAAAGGGAAATATATTATTATAGGAAGGAGCCCAGGATGGAGGACATTATCAAAAAAGGGGAAATATATTATTATAGGAAGGAGCCCAGGATGGAGGACATTATTAATAGGAAGGAGCCAGGATAGGAGACATAGTTATAGGATGGAGTCCCGAATGGGGGCATTATTACTGGAAGGGTCCAAGACAGAGGTCATTATTACTGAAAGGGTTCACGTTGGGACATTATTAGTGGAAGTTGACCAGGGTCAAGGACATTATTATAGGAAGGGGTCCAGGATAGGGGACATCTGTCCAACATGCAAGTGGAGGCCCAGGTTCAAATTTTGCAGCGGGACCCACTGGACTCTAGTCACTGCAGACAGCTCAGCTAGAAAAAGGACTAACAGACACAGTGCAGCAGCAAAACTATAGAAAATATTTAACGAATAACATTTAGAAAGTTGCTTCACTTCTTTATTAGGAAGCAAATAAACAATGAAAAAAAAATCTGTGCAAAGGTATGTACGAATCGTCCAACATTCCCCATCCAACTTATCAGAAAAAATTATATAACTATTTTAATTAAGCATTGAACTATTTGGAGTTTGCATTATATTAGAATATCATTTGCTTGATGATGACTTACTGTATATCTTTTTTGGTCAGTGCATTTGCTAAGTTATGAAACCATGTAATTTTAATTCTTGCAATGTCCTACAAATCCCACTTTGTCAGTAAACTACTGAACGATCTGAAAGTGTAACTGGTATAATTTCCTCTTCTAAATGACAGTTACTTGCTCAAAATAACCCTCGAAGCGTCTCGTCTGTGTGAGACAATAACATTGACATTGCCTAACATCGCCCATTAAGGCATAACAGCGCTGGATAATTCTATTCTTTCCTTAATCTAAACCATTGTTCAACTGCCTGCCAAGATCTAGCACCTAATGATGAGAGGAGTACTGACAGATAGGAATCTGACTTATGACCGAAACTTGTTTTGCGCTTATCTACAACAAGGACATCCCTATGCTTACGGATTAACGCATTGGTCGCTGATATTTAGCTAGCTTCGTGTGTATATTTATATACAGCACTGTACAAAATTTTTATGCAGGTGTGTAAAAACATGCTGCAAATTAAAAATACTGTATTTTTTGAATTATAAGATGCACTTTTTTCCCAAAACTTTTGGGGGAAAATGGGTGTGCGTCTTATAACGCTGATATACCTTACTGGCCGCGGTGGAGCAGAGTCCCAGGGTCGCTGCTGGAGGAGGCAAGAGTGGAGTGTTGTTGCAGGCCACAGGCTGGGATGAGGGGGTGTTTCGATGTGCGCCGCTGCAGGTGTTCGTGGTGCGGGGCTCTGCCGATATCTTGTGAAAGCTCAGAGCCCCCGCACTTACGTACATGGTTTACTGTGCGTTAGACTCCGAGAAAATGGCTGCCATGTCATGCGTCGATGGAGATCTTGGCACCAAGATCAGCACTGAGATCTCATCCCCGAGATCTTCTGAGAAGAATTGTTGTATGTAGTTGGGTACGACTGATTGCTACAAGTTCTAAGGGCCCCGTCACACATAGTGACACACAAGCGATCCCGACAATGATATGCACTTGTCAGGATCGCTGTTGTGTCGCTACATAATCGCTGCTGAGCTGCCAAACAGGCAGCTCAGGCAGCGATCAGGACAGCAACACTGCGGGTAACGTCGCTCAGTTACCCGTAGTGTACGTTGGATACCAGCCCGCTGGTGCAGGGAGCTGGTAACCAAGGTACACATTGGGTTTCCAGGGGCTACGCGGCACCTGGAAACCCAATGTGCACCTTGGTTACCAGCTACCCTGCAGCAGCGCGCTGGTATCTAACATACCCTGCAGCAGCGCGCTGGTATCTAACCGCCCGGCGCCTGGAAACCCGATGTGTACCTTGGTTACCAGCTTATCGCTGGTCTCCTGCCTGCCACACGCAGCAATGCGTGCTGGCCAGCAGGAGACCAACGATCAAAAAAATGTCCAGGACATTCAGCGAAGATCAGCGATACCCAGCAGGGGGGCTGATCGTCGCTGCATGTCACACACAGCGATATTGCTGGGGAGATCGCTGTTGCGTCACAAAACTAGTGACTCAGCAGCGATCTCGCTGCGAGATCGCTGTGTGTGAAGGGGGCTTAAGCTGATGGCACTGCTGGACATCTTCCGATTTTAAGGAAAAGTAAGCATGATGTGTCTTACATCTGTTGCTCTGTTTTCTTGGTCACCACTGAGTGAACAGTCTACAAGGTTGCCCTTTTCTTGCTGATTTTTCAAAAAAGCTTGAAAAACACATTTTAAAACCCCAGTCTGCTTTGAATATTTTTGCCTGGGAGAAACCCTGCTGATGCAATATAACTATCTAGTGTCTTGTTGCTGTGCTCAGTTTTACGATGATATGAAACTGTCGTCCACAACTTTACCTTTTTAGCAGAGCTTGGCAGTTCCTCACCCTCTTTGAAAGTGTCATACGCAGCTGTTTTTGATTCAGTTAATAACTGTGCTTCAACCTTTATATGAAAATGATGATCATTATCACCTGTTTGGCAAAATACTTACATAACAATATATTTCAAAAGATTTTTTTTCATTTTAGAATTTTTTTCCACACCTGCCTAAAACTTTTGCACACTACTGTATATGTAAACGTGACTATGAAATGGTCAACTGTTCCCACCAAAATCAGTGGGTTCTGACAATTTTAACCTGAAGTATTTGTAAGATTTAACTCAACAATACTTTTCGCAATGTAAGCAATGGATGGGAGACCTCCTTTGAACCACCAAGTTATGAACAGGGAGTACAATAGTGATTTTGTGTTATGTATACTTCATCCTTGCTGTTCATTAATTCATACGCAGATATACATCATGAGTTTAAATAAATGGGGTTCTCTGTTCAACATTCTCCTCTCTTGGTTAAAGTAGAGGTTGGATACAATGAATATTGCTCCTTTGGTGGACCTGGCATAGTGGGGACCAAGTACGGGTGAGTGCAAGAGTTTATTATTTTTTTAACACCATCCCAACAGATTTAATTTGCACTAAATGTATTTGTTTCAAATTGAATCTCCCCCATGAATTGAATAAGCAGACAGGCAGGACACCAAGAAGCAGGTATGGAGTGGGTAGCAGAAGAACTGGAGGCCATAGGGAGACAGGAAACTGGCTAAGCAGGTATGGAGCAAGTATTAGAAGCACTGGAGGCTGCAAGGAGACAGGAAACTGGGTAAGCAGGTATGGAGCAAGTACTAGAAGCACTGGATGCTGCAAGGAAACAGGAGACCGGGTGAGCAGGTATAGAGCAAGTACTAGAATCACTGAAGGCTGCAAGGAGACAGGAAACTGGGTAAGCAGGTATGGAGCAAGTACTAGAAGCACTGGAGGCTGCAAGGAAAAAGGAAACCGGGTAAGCAGGTATAGAGCAAGTACTAGAAGCACTGGAGGCTGCAAGGAGACAGGAAACTGAGTAAGCAGGTATGGAGCAAGTACTAGAAACACTGGAGGCTGCAAGGAGACAGGATACAGAAAAACTAAGAAGAGAATACAGCTGCACTCTGTAAGCCCTAAGATGTGTGGAAATATTGAATATATGAGATTGGACTGCATTACTGCTACATAGCATATACTTACAAGAATGAAGGCACTTGGCCCATAAATTGGCCAATTCATGAGTCCATCAACCACGACAAGGCAACCTTTTTTTTATGGGAACCTAATATTTACCAAACATGCCATTACTGGGCTATAAGCCTACAAATTTAATGGGCAGGTAGGATCCAGCACTAATTAAAGCACCCTTGGGCTGATGGGAGGAGTGCAGAGTCAGAAAAGGAGGCAGTCACAACCTATAATAGTAAATTGGAAAAAAAAATGACCTGCACTTCTGAACAGAATAAAGCTGGTGTGAACAGTTGCAAGTTGCCATGACTGCACACTATATAAGCAAAAGAATACAGCAGCACTCTGTAAGCGCCAAATTATTTTTGTGAGTTTTTTCTATGTTGCAATAATGCAGTTCTAATCCCATATATTCAATGTTTGCATATGTCTTAGCACTTACAGAGTGCGGTTGTATTCTCTTGTTTGTACATTATGCAGTCATGGAAGCTTGCACCTGTTCACACTTGCTTTATTCTGTTTGGAATTGTAGATCAGTTTTTTTGTTTTTTTTTTACAGAAAAACTAAGAGTCTTAATACCAAGAAACAGATGTATGTCTTGGCTGGTCTTATATAGCAATCACATAGGAGCACATTGGGCCAGTTGTAAAACCCAGCGTGGAGCACGGCGGAGAGCAGCGGCCATAGGAGAAGGTGACGGAACCCTGCAGAACCAGGGCGAATGAGTTACAGTTTGCATGTTAAGAATTGCAAGTACTTTAATAAATATATTATAAATAAAGGTAGCTAAAATTCTAACTTTTAGATAAATATAGATAGATAATAGATAGAATTTAATAAAAATGTTTAATTCATTATTCCCTAATGTTCTTAAATAAATCTGTTAATATTATCTTTGTATACCTTATAATAAAATTCTTGCAAATTCTTGCTCCCTGTGACATCCCAAGTTACTACGTATGTTTTTATCCTACTTACTATATTTCAAAGTGTGATTCCAGAAAAAATAATTTCTTCCCAATGAACACTCGCCTTCCTTTGAATACTTTCCTTCCCGAGTTTTATGAATGCACTGTAAGGGACTGTATAAATAGTATAAATATTATCTACAACAATATAAAATATGACTTAACTATTCATCATGGTCGTAAGAAAAAGAAATAAATGAAATAACAAAAAAAACCTGGAAACATGAATTAACTAAGCTAAGGTTATAAAACAATCACAGTTTTCCACTTGAGAAAATATGTCATATGTCATTTTTATTAATGGCTTTCTAGGAACCTTTCTACTGGATATGAGTGATAGAAACAGGTGAGTTTATGAAGTCTGATTTAGCTGTTGGAAATTACATTCTCACTCTGGGGTTTCTCCATTGATGGAATACGTTCATTTACCGTCAGAAGAAAGTAAACAATTCCAAAGGGAAACAAACAACGACCAAAAAAAAATACAAAACAAAAAAAATTGAGACTGGAGAATATTTGTTCTCCACGCTAGGGGACGATTCATCAGGCCTCTAGGACTCCACAGATGTGGGCAGAAGGTACCATTTCTCACAGCTGTCACCATGCCATTGTCTTTTTGTGACTTATCACATGTATACACTTGGAAAACAAATCTCTCCGACAATTGGGCAGATGTTTTCTTGTATTATGGATATCTGCTGACACTCGTTCTTTGTCTACCTGCAGCTTGTCCATTTTCTGACTCATTTAACAACCATTCCTGTTTTGCAAATTAAGATGTGTAAAGAATGTAGAAAATTCCGAATATTTATTAACTTTTATTTTATTTTTATAGGTGTCGGAAGAATTGATATTTATGTTATCCGTTTCACCAATATAAACAGAAGAGAAATCTTTTGTGTTTTTCTACTACTTACTACAAGGATTGTAGAGGTCAAACAACACTTGGAATATTTAAAGTAAGACAGGTAGGTACATTAATATCTTGTGTCTTGGCTTCTTGTTCAGATTTATGCATGCTTTAATAGATTCTTGGGGCTTATGCTACTAAGATGTGTCCATACACATTAGACTTATGTCAGCTGAACCCGCCAACATCGACTAGTTTCGGCAGACAGACTAATGTGTATGAGGGCGCTGGCCAAATATTGGTCGGGAGGGATGTCGATCAGTCACGTCAAATTTTGGACTACCAATCACATTGTTCTCCCAGAGATAAGTCATTGGCCATCGTATCAGCTGGTGGGTTCTCATAGAAAACACAAGAGCACTTGACAGAACGAGCACTTACATGTTTGTGAGGGTCAGCCTAACAATCATCCAACAGCCATCTAATGTGTATGGCCGGCCTTTCAGCTATGCCCTCAGTGCAATCTAGGGTGGTCGTAAGTTGAAGGTTGCCAAGTTATTCTAGGAAGAATGTTCGGTAGCATTTTTGAAGCCATCATTGGGTCACAGTACCAAAGATTAGTAGTCCAATAAAGCTTTGGGCATAGAAGTTTCTAGCTGAATAAAGAAATGTGTCTATTGAGTTCAACCAACTATGTTTCATCTTCAGTTGGGGATCAGGAATTACATGGCCTGACTTGGTACGCGTCCTTGCCCAATTTCTGCTCTTAGATTACTCTCAAGTCAACAATGAGTAGACAGTTAGTTTTAGACCAGAGTGGAAGTTTGGTTTGTCAAATCCTTCCTTCAAAGACAAAATCGGAATCTAAAAGTATACGGCACAAGGTCAAGGAGGTGTGACCCCCAATTAAACCTAAACTTTTTTTTAACACAGGCTCAGTTCACATTCAAAAATTGTCATCCATTTGTATTGAATATTATGTAAAACTAGATTGATTGCAAATGGAGAAAAAAGGGATGTACACTTTGATGTCCATTTGGTGTGTCTTAGACCATCTCTAATGTACTGGGCATGTGCAGTGCATTAAAAATGAATCGGTTAACAGATGACATAGATGACCAGAGTTGGTGAAGATCGATTTGCAAACCCTGTCCAGTGGCCAGTTCAGTAGTCTGTGGCTGTTGGATGCAAACCCTGAGAACTGCATCCTATTTCCTGGCATCTGTTACTTCTCTTTTTATTTGCTGGACTGGTATGACATCTATGATTCAGTTGCTATCCATATTTTAGCAAGAAAAAAAACTGCATACTTTATTTTTTCATCCAGCTAAAACAGATTGCAGCTGGATTGCTGTCGAATGGAAGACTTTTAGGAGTTTTCCACACATATTCAAATTTAAAAAATCCTCTTCAGAGAGGATGAGGAGAAGAACTCTACTGCCACCTATTGGGGTAGCTATCCTAAATCATGTGGCAAGGCTCGTTAAAAGGCGAACATTGACTTTAGGATTGCTATCTCCAATAGGTAGCAGTAGAGTTCTAGTCTTCTTCCTCTCTGAAGAGGATATTTGCATATCTAAATTTCCAGTAGAGCACTGCATGGCCTATAAGTCTCTTTGCATTACGTTAGTCATTTCCACAAGGTGAAATTTTACCTCCTAAATCAATGTCAAAGGTCTCTCACCTATCCAAAGCAGATCTTCTGCTTTTCATTGATGAGTAGCAACACCCACGTGGAGTGTCTGGCTTGGCTTCTTATCCTAAGTCATGCGGAAAGGCTCGACATTGACTTTTAGAATTGCTACCTCATTAAGTCCTCTTCTTCTCTAAGGAGCTTATTGCCATGTCTATCCATTGACCCACACTTCTCCATATTCTGCGCAAAGCCTTTGATAAATATCCGCACCAGACACACCCCTTGACCACAAAAAACAAATTGCAGTATACGGTACTTCCCTTCTTTCATGTCAATCACAGGTGGACAGCCATGGTTTCCCGCTCGCAGTAACAAATGAACTGACGCAACACATTCAAACCTACGCAGCAGTGACTTGGGAGACAGAAACCTCCTATGGAAATATAGGATATCAGATAAAAAATATTAAAAGTAAAATATGAAAATATTAAGAAAATATTAGATTTATGAGGGCGAGCTAAATCTTCTCTACTTTGTAGTTGTGCTAAAACTAAAAAGAAAAAAATATATATACGCACAAGTAACGTAACATCTGGTAGAAATTCACAAGTCCAAAAAAATTAATTTCTGATTTCGATCAGCTTATTATTCAATTTACAGTTGTCTACTGTTTGGTTCGTTTTAAAACCGTTTACTCAAATTTTGCTTTGTCTAAATCTCTCTAATTTGACATCTGGAAGAAAATGTGAGCAGATTATCTCAAACACACATATATTCTTTGAACCCTGCCATCAAGTGAAATTTAACAACTCAACCTCAAACATTATGCTAATGTCAGTTGGACCATCTTATGGCCATTACTAAAATATCCTTCTCCCTCTGTTCCTTGATGTCTATCAAAACGAGTCATGTCGCAGCATATTTCCTTGAACTTTATGTCTTAAATCTTCCATCGCCAGCTGAAGAAGATGTTAGACACGACAAGCTGTTCGTGGCAACTGGGATTTCATAGTGAATAACCCACAGCAACACTGTTTACCTGTTGATTGCCTGAGACAGATGGCAAGAATGTATTTAAGAACTGGAGGAGTCTTCGCAATCTTGTGATATTAAGAGAATGCACAATTACAGATTCTCCGGCATGTGTTTATGTTGTATTTTATTGCAATTATCTTACTTTCCCTATCAATTTAATAGTATTTGAAAAGTGTATACTAAAGTGCATGGGGGATGTATAATGTGTAAGACTGGATTTTTATTTTATTTTTAAAGATGTATTTTGACAACCGAGAAGGACCATTATGGAGGCCGCCAACGTTTAGCAAGTTTTCGTATCATGGTAAGAATAGAAAATGGACAACTTTAACACAAGTAAACACCAAATGTAGTTTTTAAATTAAAGTCTTTATTATTAAGGGAAAATGAAATCCAAACTTACAGGGCCCAGTGTGAAAAAGTGTTTGCCCACTTCCTGATCTTTTGGTCTACTTCATTTTGTCAGGCAGGTCCTATTTAAGTGATTTCTTGATCATTTAAAAACTGTATTTTGTGTTTACTTGTGTTATCTTTTTCTAAATTTGTTTGGTGATCTGAAAGAATTAAGAGTGACAAACATGCAAAAGAATAAGAAGTCAGGAAGGGGACAAAAACTTTTTCACACAATTGTATGTTACAAGGATTAAAGAAATTATAATAATGACAAGTTGAGATGGAGTGCATTAGTACTTTTATTTACTATGATACGTCATATGTTCTTTCGTGGTGGAAAATGGTAATATGATGAGGTTGATCATGTTTTGAAAACAATCTGTTGATTCATCCTACCCTTAAACAGCAAGAATAATCAAGAAAGAGTCCTAAAAGTCACAAAATCTTGACAATATAAAGAAACAGGCTAACCTAGGACTCAAGGTAGCCACTTTACCTAAGCAATTTGTAGAATTGAATACTTGGTCCACAGCATGCATTATTTCCCACTGGTCTATATGCTTGTCACAAGAGGGAATTCAAAACATCAGCTCCTTGTCTAGTGGAGCTCCTTATCTACATAGGGGTCTTTTCATTCACCATTGAGTACCTGGTCACCCATTTGCCCATTCATTTATTGAGCCCAAGAAGAATGGGGCACTGAAGAGCCTTTTTGATTGAAGTGGTAGCACCACCAATCTATTATTTGTCTATGATACTGTTGGAGAAAGCGGCTCCTGGTTTAGTAGACTTAGTGTAACTATGGATTATATCAATGTCTATTCATTGTCCTTGGATTACCCAGACGCCCATTTGTTCATTCATTTATTTACTGATCCCAAGAAGAAGGAGGCACTGAAGGGCCCTTTTAAATGGAGCAATAACACCACCACTCTATTTTTTGTCCATGACACTGTTGGAGAAAATCAAATCCAGCTCTTGGATATCCCTGATAGTCCCATAGGCAATGAATGGAACAGTGGTGCACATGGGTGACCATTGCTTGATTTAAAAGGGTAACATCAAAGCCCCATTCCCCAGATCAGTGAGGTTCCCAGTCATCTGTAAGATGGTAACTTGCATTCTTGGTACATCCCCTTTCAGAATCAAGAGTCTACTTTATTGCTGGGGCATCTTCATTCTTACGTATTAGATAACTTGTCGGCCAACGGTGATTTGGCTGATTTTTTGGCCAACAGCCATCTCAGTTGAATTTTCCATTAACAGGAATGCTCTTTTGACTGAGTGCTCTTGTGTTCTCTATAAGAAAGCCACCAGTTGACATGTCTGCTGACCGCATATTTCCAGGAGAACAATGCAATCCGAAATCAGTCATGTCCGATTGACATCTTCCCCAACCATCATTGACCAGTGCCCCCATTTGCATTAGATTGTTGACCGAACCCATAAACATCGGTGGGTTTTGGTGACATTAGTCTAATGTGTATGGGGCCCTTAAAAAGAGGTTGCTCATTTGGAACATCCCTAATAATAAGAGCCAAGAGCATAATTACCAACATTTGTGCCTCACTGCAAAACTCAACACAAACCCCCTCACTCCTATGGTCTCTTTGAGCAGAAAAAGAGTTCAAGACACAAAAATGTATTTTTTGCTATATCTTTGTGCCCATTTTCAACTGTAAGTGGAGCAGGCTGGACATTTGCCCTGAAATCTGGCTATCATTGGAGAAGATATGTGGTGGTTGGCACAGACAAGCTAGTTGAGATGACCATGGCAAGTGATTACAGAGCCGATGTGGCAAATTGGTTCGTTATACTTTGGGAAACAAGGTCTAGGTTCAATCTCTTACTATTTTCTTTCATAATCTCTTAGTGAGGGTAGATCCCCTTCGACTATTGATCCTCACAGTAGCTACTACTCCTGTGGCTCTGGTGTCTCCGCCAAGGTCAGAAACTCTGTCGTAAAATGTGAAAAAACAATACATACACGAATATTAAGGGTAGGTCAAAAACAATAAAAACCTTTCTCATATGTCTGTTTTGTTTATTTCAGCAGCCGTGGATAGCTTTATGTTGACTTGCTGGTAGTTTCTGTTCACAAAATAAATCATATAGAAAATTTCACTTGAAAGCATTTTATAAATTGTTATTTCTGAGAAAACGCTATTACCTAATGCATTATGTGTGTACGGTGCTCGGAAGGAATGCATAAATCTGTCACAATATGACGATCCATTTTCTCTGAGCTTCAAAAATGGTATAAAATGTTTAAAATGATTTAATGGATAGAGCATTACCATCTTGGGTTTTAGCCACTTCTCAGATTCTTCATACATGCGCTGATTACCTGGATGAAACATCGTTTTGGAATTTTTGACAGATTCTGGAGTCTTATGATGGTTATATAAATTAAAGTGGTTGGCAGTAAAAAGAACTAAAAACATAAACGTAACATATAAAAAAACAAAAGGATAATAGAATGCTTACCTCATTGCTCACCTGTGCGGCCATACTTGCTGCTCGCTGTCTGGTTCTCTTCACCTCTTCCTTCCTCCGTTAAGCACTATATCTCCAGACTCTTCACTTTAGAATAGGACTTCTGGCTTTGACCAAGCCTCAGATGTCCTTGTGCACCATGCTGATGTGGAGCACGTCATGACGTCACAATGTTGCGACATACATTGTGGTGTCTTGTTGCAGCATTGACTTCCAAGTCCTTGCCCCGGAGATCCATGCTCACCCTGCTGATTTGAACCATGTAATAACATGTGGGTGTCTGAGGAGAACTATTGAGTGAGTCCAAAAGAAGAAGTAAGCAACAGGAGTTTGGAAGCTGCTGACTGGCAAAAGTCAATGGAGATGTTGAAGTCACTCATGATGATGGTGGGAATGTCAGCAGAGAGAAAGTGAAGAAGCCAGGTGGAAAATTGGTCAATAAAGGAATTGGCTGGGCCTGAAGGTCGGCATATGATGGCAACTTGGAGATTAGAAGGACAGTAGATGCAGACATAATGGACTTCAAAGGAGGGAGATTAACAGAGGGTAGAGGTGGGATTGGATTGAAGGTGCAGGTGTAAGAAAAGAGAAAACCCACTTCACCACCATGTCTGTTGCCAGGTCGAGGAGTGTGGGTGAAGTGAAGGCCGCTGTAACAGCGCAGCAGAGGAAGCCGTGTCAGCCAGGTGTCTGCCATGTTTTGATGAGGCCAAGGAAGGAAGGATTGCGAGAGGTAAAGAGGTTGTGAATCACATGGAGCTTATTGCAGACAGAGCAGGCATTCCAGAGTGCTCCAGAGAGCGGGAGCAGGGGTGGGCATTCATATTAAGTTTGTAGCGAAAGAAGTGGGAATTAATAGGAAGTATCATCTGAGGGGGTACAGGATTGGGAGATATGTGGCCAGCAGTGAGAAGAAGCGGAGAGGGGGAGAGCAGGTAGGAGGAGAGTAGCCGGCTTGTTTTATGTTTTAGTCGTAAGATCTGAGATTGAGGAGCAGGATAGCAAATGAGGTCAGATGGGGAGGTAAGAAGGAAGGAGAGATGATTAGCTGGTGCTGGGGTTTGGGGATAGCGAAGGAGAATGTGGATTAGTGGAGCAAAAACTGTAAGGGCAGATGTAAGCATGGTGACAGAGTAAGTGTGATGGAAAAGAATATCTAAGTACATTTTATAAGCTTAAAATGAAAATGACAATTTGCAGCTTTATACCAAAATCAGAAAAATAGTTGTGAGGTATCTGCAACTGAAAATAAAGCCGAGCGACATCTGAAGTTGAAGTGAATGCCACTGCACCGCTTACTGACTCACATTGAAAATGGTAATGACTTTACTTTGTGTTATCTGCCAACCGCTGACTGCTCGGACCACGTGTTGCCTCTAGCCGCACTTACTTCCTAAATACATTACACCCATCTCACTCGTTTCAAAGCCAAAGGATAAATTAACAATGCAATGAGAATTTTTTTTTTACAAGAGCTATACATAAATGTAAGCTAATGGGGTTAAATGGTGAAAATAATTGTGGCGCCCCTGAGGGTTCAGTCGCCACAGAGGTACTGCACCTCATCCAGAGGTGTGGTATCCCACTCTCAAGTAAGGAGGAGCACTACCCAGGACTTTAACATTCGCACCGAGCACACACTAGTTTAGTCAAGGCACCTGCGCGTACCCCAAGGGAGGAGGGCCTCATCTCGGGCTAGCTAGGAAAGGGTGTTGGGGTGTGGGTGGAGAAGGTAGAGAAAAGAGCAGGAGCTTATAGAGCGGGAAGAACAGTGAGTTGTGAGGAGAAAGTGAAAGTGAGCAGATGTGCTGACAAGGAGCTCCCTGTCAGAGGGAGCTAGGAGGAGTGCAGCAGAGAGGCTGTAGAGAGAGAACGTGAGGGGAGTTCAAGCTGTAAGGAGCTTGTCCCCGGATGAGAGAGAAAGAATATAGAGGGAGAGACTGAAGGAAGCTCCCAGAAAAGAAGACGGTGTCCTAGGGGCACCGATAGTGAGCAATCCATCCGTGGGGCCCGATCCAGTAGTGGAGGGACAAGGTCGCAGTTGGGTACCGGTCCCCAAGACTAGTGGAGGACTTCAAGACTCAGCTACCAAGCCGGAGGCGGAAGTGTCAATATTTGCCTCAGCTACATCCACAATTATTCACCGAAAAGGCAGCCATAAAGGAGCAAGGGGATTTAGAGACCGTCACCAGACAAAGTCAGCGGCTGCTGGCTTGGGACACTGATTGTGTTGGTGCTTGGCTGAAGGGAGGAAGCCAGTGCAGGGAGACAGCCAAGGAAGGAACATATAGAAGGGAGTCCTGGAAAGGTGTATCCTGATATACCTGGGAGTTTGCTGGACCCCGCACCTGGAGGACACGGCACCAAGTGGGCATCTGTTTACACAAGAACTGTGAGTAAAGCATTGGAAACTGCACCCTGCTGTGTCCTCTGAATCATTCCTGCGTCACCTGCCCTGCACCACACTCACCAACAACATCACCCAACTCTGCTGCATCAACAACTGTCCCAGTGGACTGAATCTGCAGCGTCGGCTAACATCTTTATTGCTGAATACCACAGGTGGCGTCACGAACACTTTATTACAATCTCTTTATTATCCCTTTTCATCATCATCCCCTTTTATTGGACGCCCAGGGCCACGGACCGGGTCACTGCCACCGTGACACTGCCCCTTTAAGAAGCGGCCCGGTACCGAGTATCCCCACTGCCCTGGCGGGCGATCCATAATAATGTCAGTTTAGGTCAACCCTTTGGAATGACTATATCACTTTCCCATCTTAAACATTTTCTATTTCTGCACTCTAAATATTAGATATACAGTATAGCTCTTTACACAACTAAATGGTTTGTCCAGTGAAAACAAGTTATCATCACCTATCCACAGGATTGGTGATAACTAGAGATGAGCCGATCATCTTGTACATCCTCGGTCTACAGTCCAAGTCATCACTCTCTGGCCATGGACAGGACCTTTGTGAATTTCCTTACTCTCTGGAATCCCAGGCTCGTCCATTGGAAAGTTGGGCTGGCGAGATGTCGCCTGTCTTCTGCACTCTGCACAGATCATGTCCGCCAAGCCGGTAAATCAAACCAGGTTACTCGGAAACTCAAGAAATGTTGCGCAACTCTTATTCACGGCTAGAGAACACTGACTTGGACCACGGATGCACAAAGTGATCTGCTAGTCTCTGGTGATAACTTACTGATTTGTTGGGACCTGCACCGATCGGCAGAATGAGACACTTTTATCCCTGTTACAGAACTAAACAATAGATTAAATGCCCGACTGCCACTTAATTCATTCTCAATATGGCTGCCGAAAAAAGCAGAGCACAGCACTTAAGGGTGATAAAAGCGCCCAGTTCTGCCGATCGGTGCAGATCCCAGTGATTAGATCCCCACCGTTGAATAAGTTTTTACCTATACTATGAAAAGGTGATGACTTGTTTCCACTAGACCTGTAAAGGAGAACTCTGCGCAAAAAAAAGTTGCCATTTAGCTCACCTGAATTTCCTCCCATTGGATCTTCCATAGTATGCCCAGGATCTGGCATAATGATGACCCCAATGGACATTGTCACCAAAAAAAAACCCTACATTAGGCTGCAAACTGTATATAATTGGGTCTGAAAATGAATGAAGGAATGATGACTGCAGAAGGAAACTTTATTTTTTCAATTTTATTAACTGAAGGTAACCCCTAACACATGTGAACATCCTTATTTCCAAGTCAAAGTTGTCCATAGACTTTAACAATCTGCTTTCAAGAACAAGCCCTGTAACCGTAAAGTCCTTGCCATCACAATGCTTGGCTTAAAGGTTGAATTTTTAATATGTGTTGATTTTCATAAATTATTTGTATGGTTTTCTCTTTTTTTTTTCTTTTTGTGCATCCGTAATAATTTATGCTAGAATAAATAATACAGCCCATAGCAAAAAAAATATGGCCTCAGTCCAAAATTATTCCATTTGGCAGGTTTGGGATCTGTTTTTAGTTTTCACATGAGTAGCATCAATCTGCATATAAATAAAGACCCCTGCACACGGCTCTGTCGAGCTCAGTGCTCCGTGTTAACACTTCTATTTTGGAATTAGTCATTGGGCACATGGATATTTGTCCTTGTGGTGACTTGCCAAAGAAAATCATTACATTTCTTACAGTAGGGGCGAGTTTGCTTATTTTTTTTTTATAGGGAGCGACTTTGAGAAACTCTCCCTAGATTCTGCTCTGAGCTTTGGGTCCCGTTGTGACATTGACGCTGTCAGCTGAGATTAAGTGCTGCTCCTAATGCATCTTGACAGTTGTTTTTCTTAAGGTGTACGCTCTATATCCTTACAAAACATAGTAACACATGCACTCAAAGTTAGCAGTTCTTTTACCTTTGTCTATTATTTATCGACGGCAGAGTATTTAGCTTTTAGCAAAAAATTCCAAATTCTGATATGTACCCAAAGGAGCATTCCTTTAATCTTGCATCCAATAAGTCAGAAATTCCAATGCCCAACATTTATTCTTCGCAAGAGACTTACTTGAAAGATGGCTACTTGGAGAACAAAGCTAAAGCCAAACATCCTTATACAGTTTTGCATTTGCAAAAATTAACCTTGTAAAAATGGACGGAAGATGGACGTCTTCCATGTGCGTCTTGCTTTTTTTTCCATAAATTTGAGTCTGATCCACAAAATGGATCAGAGTTGAGTGGCCACTTTGGGGAAAGTGTAAAGCAATAGATGTTCATCCACATCAACCAGCCTTATAGAGGCAAGATCCAAGGGTGGCACAATGGGGTTGTGTTTTTGATCATGCATTTGAGTCGGCAGACAGTGTGCTAGAGAGCATGTTGATCATGCATCGTAATTTTATAGGGTATATCGTATCACACTCTTTTTCTACACCTGAGTTTGGGGCATATGGGTCTTAACCTCACCTTCCATGAGCGCCATCTTGGATCTTTGATTACCTGGTTGAAAATACATGCCAGAATGGCTGTAGAATGCTTTATGAAAGGTTAAGCTCAATCTCTAACCACGTAGCCTAATTGAAGAGCTGGTCTTCTGGGGTGCAGTGGTGGATACTCATCTGACAGAGTTGCTGGTAAGGAGCCGAAAACTGGTTTGTGTGTTTTAAGAATCTTCTAATAAAGGAATCACGCCTATAGTTAGTAGAAGACTTCTTCACTTGGCGGACAACACACCAATGCACCACCACAAACCAGCTTTCCACTTATGCTAACCACTCGGAGAACCGTACGTGAAGTGTTCAGTGCCACGGTCCTACACAGAGATGAGTAGTGAGGTCCTACACACTCACTGCTACGTCCATATCCTTCCTCACATAGCGAAACAATAACTCCCTAACTGTGAAAGCAGGAGATCTGAATGCTACAGAGGAGACAACGGACAGGATCAACAATCTACCTTCTATTTTATTCACTTAACAGGGTTAAATACTGGAAAGATTATTATAACAGATAAATCACTCAAGAACAATATTAACAGTTTCATTTACAGGTAATTACATGCATAGAGATATATTGGTTAATACATTACAAGAGATACGTCCTTGAGATCATTTCGGGGTCTACATTCCAACCTTGGTCTAACCAGGAAGAGGAAAAATGCTGTATTTAGCAGAAACAGTTTCTTAGGCACCCTTGCAACTTTCCGGGCCCTGACAAAGTCTAATAACTCTTTCTGTAGTATTAGCCAGACCCCATCTCATCTGCAGCCTCTACCCTGCCCACAACTGGTACCATTAGTATTTGCTGAAAGTAATGACCTGTCCCACACTTCTCCTCCTTGTCGTTCGGCCCAGGCTCAGGTTTCTGGACGGGTATGCTCAGGGCTTCTTTGGTCTTTGACCTCCAATGAGTGTACACTTGGTCTGTATTGATGGGGGATGATGGTCCTTGGCTGTTGACCGGGGGCATCTGGGTCGGGAACTGTCACGATCCATTTTTGGATTAGTAGCAGATCTGGTTCCACTCAGTTAAACCTTTTTCCTTTCAGGCCAGCGGGGGTTAATGTCAGTTATTCCCCACTGGCCATCTGCTGTTACTGCAGTGCTGCTGGGTCAGCTGATGTGGGAGCTGACCACTCCCATCATCCTTTATAAGGTCACCTGATGCATCAGCTGACTGTTGGTGATACAGTTTCTTTCTGGAAAGCAGCCTAGCAGGAGCAGCTCTCTGGTGTCAGCCACCTCTGGTGTTTGGAGTCCAGTTGCTGTTGTTATCCAAGGTGTGGAGCTTAGCAGTGGTGTTCGTAAGCTAAGTGTGGTGTTTTTTCACCTTGTCCCTTTGGTGTTTATCACTTCCCCCATGTGTATTATCTGCAGAAGTGAGGCTGTCCATCTCCGCAGGTAAGCCGCAGGTGTTGGTGCATGTACAGTGAGTATGTGATTTCTTGAAATCCCATCCACTATGCTGCAACATCTGGACGCTGTGGGTTGGACTCTGCACGAGTACACAGCATCCAGCCCACAGCGTTTACTGACTGTGGGAACGTACCCTTAGTTCCTCTGGCTCAAGTCCCTTCCATCTTTAGTCTTCTTCACTCTTCAATTCCTCCTGCATTGACTAGGCCTTACATAATGTCATGACGTGTGTCGCCCCATGACGGCTTAACATTAATTGAATCTTAGTCAACGCTCGAAGAGCCAAAGCGAGAAGACTGAAACTGGAGAGAAGAGACGAACCAGCGGAGAACAGAGAAGAGAACTGTGCCACCAGGACAAGTGAAGGGTGAGTTAAGCATAATGGGCTTTTTATAACTTCTTCCCAGGCCTAAAAAAAAAATACAAAAATTGAGGTCCACATCTCTACAAAATTCCCTTGCTTTGTAAATAAATGAAGAAAATAAACGGTTTAAAAACCAATAAAGCGAACGTCCCTTAGATATAAGAAATGCATGAGGTACAGTACGTTCATCTAACGCTAATATCCAGACCAGTATTGGAATGACTGTCATTCTGTCCATTATAGAGTGATTTGGAACAATATAAAGAAGCCTTCTGCCAAGTCATGAATATAACCAAATAGAATAACGTGATACACATACAATATCCTTTATTCAGATTTAGCCACATACAAATAAAACCACCCACTACCATTATAATTACAGGGCTGATAAAATGTACATAAGTAATATAATAATATAAGAAGGGCAATGTATTCTTTATAACCAGCTGATCAACAGAGAACTGGTCTGGTTCTACTGATACACAGGAAAACCTAGGGATAAAAAAAGAAAGAAAAAGTCTCCTGCAGCTTTTAAATCAATTTAATTGTACGGAAACATGGGATAATACAAGCCTTCCATTTCTCCTCTCTCAAATCATTAGCCGGGATCAGCTACGACAAAAGGGAAGATATTGGGAAAAAAACGGAGAAGATTAATATTGGTTCAATCACTAATGGTTTGTTTCAGTGGAAGTACTTAGGTGATATTCTGTAGAGTGGGAAAGTAAATATATGTTCCTTGGTTTCCTAGATATAAAACCTAACCCCCTGGAGATTATAGGCTACAGTGTCAGTTCCAATTTCCCTGTTTAGAATAGAATTTAATTAGCGTTTAAAACCACAAAGCTACTCAACGCAAAATCTACTACCGGCTTTATACCGGTTTCTGAAAGGGCGAAAATGTTTTAGGTGTTCTCTGCTTTTCATAATTCCATTTTGCTATTTTCCACTGAAAATAAACTATTTACTGGTTTTCCTGGTGCTTGAACCCCCAGCGATCAGATGGAAACTGTAAGAGAGTTTGAAAGCAAGTGATTCATTTCTCTGCAGCACTGCCGCAGGACAAATGAGGTATTACACTGTGCCCATAAATCAATGGACATGAAGGGTCCTCCAGAGGTAACGATGCTTTTTGTAGACACACCCTTCCTAAATGAATAAGGAATCCACCTACCCTTTTAAAGCAGAATGTTCAAAATAAGCTTTCTAAACCGGACATCTCGAGTTTTGAATGACATAGACCTAATTGATCTTTATTTTTTTACAGCTTTTTTTTATTTTTAAGTTGTTGATGTAATAATGTATAAAAGATAATGAACTCCCTGCAAGTCATTACTAATTTATAAGAAGGTGGGAATGGATGAATTATTTCAGCACTATTAGATGTGCACTATGTGTCCTTATTGAGTATCATAAATAATGATTTAAATATAGCAAAAAAGGCTTTGAGACCTTCATTAGTTTAGGGGTCTGTATTATCAAAACCCAGTCTGCTGTAAACTCCCTAGCAAGTCATTATAAATTTATAACAAGGTGAGAATGGTTGAATTATTTCGGCACTATTATATGTGCACTATGTGGCACTATCGAGTATCACAAATGATAATTTAAATATAGCGAAAAGCTTTGGGACCTTCATCAGTTTAGGGACTCTAGTATTGTATCCTAAAAAGTTTGCTCTCAACTCCCTGTCAAGTCAATGTAAATTTATAAAAGATGAGAATGGTTGAATTATTTCGGCACTATTATATGTGCACTATGTGGCACTATCGAGTATCACAAATGATAATTTAAATATAGCGAAAAGCTTTGGGACCTTCATCAGTTTAGGGACTCTAGTATTGTATCCTAAAAAGTTTGCTCTCAACTCCCTGTCAAGTCAATGTAAATTTATAAAAGATGAGAATGGTTGAATTATTTCGGCACTATTATATGTGCACTATGTGGCACTATCGAGTATCACAAATGATAATTTAAATATAGCGAAAAGCTTTGGGACCTTCATCAGTTTAGGGACTCTAGTATTGTATCCTAAAAAGTTTGCTCTCAACTCCCTGGCAAGTCAATGTAAATTTATAAAAGATGAGAATGGTTGAATTATTTCGGCACTATTATATGTGCACTATGTGGCACTATCGAGTATCACAAATGATAATTTAAATATAGCAAAACGCTTTGGGAAGTTCATCAGTTTAGGGGTCTGTATTATCACATCCCAAACAGTCTGCTGTAAACTCCCTAGCAAGTCATTATAAAATTATAACAAGGTGAGAATGGTTGAATTATTTTGGCACTATTACATGTGCACTATATGGCATCATCAAGAATCACAAATGATAATTTAAATATAGCAAAAAGCTTTTGGACCTTCATTAGTTTAGGGTCTCTAGTATCGTGTCCTAAAAAGTCTGCTCTAAACTCCATGACAAGTCATTATCAGTATATAACAGGGTGAGAATGGTTGAATTATTTCGGCACTTTTACATGTGCACTATTTGGCACTTTCAAGTATCACAAATGATTTTTTAAATATAGCAAAAATTAAAAATTTTGGGCTTGTAAATAATCTAATATTTGCAATGGGAAGAATCAATTAAGTGTTTCTTTTGGTATTACTGAGCTAAAGACTAAAACATAAAGTGCTAAACAATTTAGCTGTCATATGATCTACTGTAGACAAAAAAACACAATCAAACAGCATTAGAGAAACCTAAACATCTGAGAGTTTTGCCGAGAAATTACTACAAGGTACACATAATGCATCATAATAATACATTACAGAAACGCGTTTCACATTTTAGAAAGCATTGCACCATGCTTAATTTACGCTTTATATAAGAAAAATAGCCTGAGATTACATAGGCTTTTGGCATGTGAAACATTTTATAGCACACGGTGTAGAGTTTTTAAGACAAAATATGCTAATTAAAACTAAATTTATGCCTTTCTTGATGCCGAGAGCTGTGCGGTAAAGCAAAGTAAATAGGAAATATTGTAGAGCCTACCTCAACATTGATTTATAATTATACACATGAAAGAACGCTTTCAGCCTAAATATCCCAGTTGTTGTGAACCTACAGCTTTACAGAGAAAGAAATTAATGAGGTGATGAAAAACTCATAAATTAAGCCTTCAAAAGGGTTCTCTACTTTGGACAATTGTTTTTTTAATTTTTGGAAGAGCCCTCTGACAATTAGCTGATCACAGAATGTCCTTCTAAAAAGTGTTAACTTTCCCTACAGTGCCTCCGCAGGGAAAATAAGGCACTACACCACAGTCATTAAAATCAGTAGAATGTCTATGTAAAGCACAGATGCAGAGGTTCCTTCGAAGCTCTGGTTGTTGTGAATGGGTTTGAGATGAGTTCTGAGCAGAGACTCCCTCTGGTGGTTACAAGCGGTACTGGTCTGTTCAGTGAAGATTGTGAGGACTGGGAGTCAGGTGTTACTGACTGGTCTTATATAAGGGAGTCACCTTCCCATCAGGGTTGCCGGTGATCAATTGTTCTGGTCTGAATCCTTCATTCCTGTTTCCCTTGTAGCCTGCTGTGTCGTGTCTGCATCTCCTGCTAACAGATAAGACATTTTCTTCTTTTTGTTTTTGTTGCTATATTTTTGCATTTTGTCCTGCACTTTGTGGGGGCCTTCTGGGTCCCCTCCGGGGGGCTTTTGCCCTCTCAGTTTAGTTCAGCCACTGATGTTTGTGCTTTTGCTTTTTCCAGTTTTTTCAGTGGCTGCTGTTTTGATTTTGTTACACCAGAGAACTAATTTAGGTGGTAGAGGTCGTGTGATCTCAGGTGATTTTGAAATTAGTAGAGTTGGTGCTTTTCAGGGTTTTCTGGGATTGCAGTAAGTACCCTTCCTATCCTTTTCTATTTAGTTAGTTTGGGCCCCGGCGTTTGCTCATGCTGTTTTCTTTCTGTGTCGGTGTTTCTTCTTGTCTGACTGCCATTGCTTGTTTGGGGGCTTTCTATTGTCTTTGGGGTTCTGCTCCGGGGCAGATAGCTTTCCTATTTCTATCTTTGGGTGTGGTTGGTTTCTCGGGCTGTGACGAGGCATCTAGGACCAACGTAGGAACGCTCCACGGCTGCCTCTAGTGGTGGTTAGTCAGGGTACTGCAATCTCATAGATTCCAACTGCTCTGGTGTATTGCCTTTTTTACCTGCACTCCTCAGCTTCCGAAACATAACAGTATCACCGGCCTAAAAATTGAAAATTGTATGGTACTCACAGAAGGGAAAAAATATTGTGAAAGAAAAAATGTTGTCAGAGTTGTCAGAGATATTTTTCTGTTTGTTGCATTTTTTTTCCTCTGTATCTCTGGGTGCTGGGGAGGATCTTTTCTCTCAATGGAGTTTGCACGGTTGTCTGGCCGTGTGGATCAGCTTGCCACTGAGGTTCAGAGTATTGCTGCATATCTTGCTAGGTTGCCTGTTGTGGAACCTAGGATCCCCATGCCAGATTTGTTTTTGGGGGATCGAGCTAAGTTTCAGAATTTCAAAAATAATTGTAAATTGTTTTTTGCCTTAAAATCTAAGTCTTCAGGGAACGCAGCGCAGCAGGTTCAAATTATCATCTCTCTCCTGCGCGGCGATCCTCAGGATTGGGCTTTTTCCCTGACACCTGGGGATCCTGTTTTGAGTGATGTTGATGCATTTTTTCAGGCTTTGGGGTTATTGTACGATGAGCCTAATGTCACTGATCAAGCTGAAAAAGCCTTGTTGGCATTAAATCAGGGGCCTTATGACGCTGAGTTATACTGTCAGAGATTCCGTAGGTGGGCAGTCCTGACCAAATGGAATGACGACGCTTTGGCAGCCCTTTTCCGGAAGGGTCTGTCAGATAATGTAAAGGATGTTATGGTGGGATTCCCTGTCCCCTCTGGTCTCAATGATTCTATGTCATTAGCGATTCAAATTGACAGACGTTTGCGTGAGCGGAGAAGAATGCGTGGAATGGTGTTGCCTTGTGAACCAGCTTCTGAACCCATGCAGTGTGATAGAGTGGTGTCTGGGGCACAGCGTCATGGGTTTCGAAAGCGCAATGGGTTATGTTTCTACTGTGGTGATGCCTCTCATGCTATTTCAGTCTGCCCTAAGCGGGGAGGACGTTTTGCACGCTCAGTTGTCTTGGGTAGTGTTCAGACTAAGTTTTTATTAACTGTCACTCTGATATGCTCTCTGTCCTCATTTTCTGCTCAGGCTTTCGTTGATTCTGGAGCAGCTATTAACCTGATGGATTATGATTTTGCTAAACGTTGTGGGTTTCCCTTGATACCCCTACAGAAGTCTATTCCCCTACTGGGGATCGATTCTACCCCTTTGGCTGAGAATAAACCCCAGTTTTCTACTCAGGTGATAATGAGGGTTTAACCTGATCACCAGGAGTGCTGCAAATTTTTGGTTCTGTATAATCTGCATGACATTATCGTGCTGGGTTTCCCTTGGTTACAGTCTCATAATCCTGTTTTGGATTGGAAATCTGTGTCTGTAACCAGTTGGGGCTGCCAATGTGTTAATACCAACACTCCTGTTTTTTCTGCCTCCCCCCAGGCTCAGGATGTTCCTGACTTTTTGATTGATTTTCTGATGTGTTTAGCGAGAGTAAATCTGCATCCTTGCCTCCCCATAGGAGCTATGACTGCGCTATTGAATTAGTGCCGGGTAGTAAATTCCCTAAAGGTGCCTTTTTAACTTGTCTGTACCTGGACATGACGCTATGCGGTCTTATATCAAGGAATCATTGGAGAAGGGTCATATCAGACCATCCTCTTCACCCTTAGGTGCCGGTTTTTTCTTTGTGGCCAAAAAAGATGGTTCATTAAGGCCGTGTATTGATTATCGTCTCTTGAACAATATTACTGTGAAATATCAATACCCGTTACCCTTGATTTCTGACCTGTTTTCCAGGGTGAAAAACGCTACTTGGTTTACCAAGCTTGACCTCAGGGGGGCGTATAACCTTATTCGCATTAAGCACGGGGATGAATGGAAGACGGCATTCAATACCCCTGAAGGGCATTTTGAGTACCTAGTGATGCCCTTTGGGCTCACTAATGCTCCTTCCGTCTTCCAGTCCTTCATGAATGACATTTTCAGGGATTTTGTGGACAAAATTCTGATTGTTTATTTGGATGATATCTTGATTTTTTCTAATGACTGGGACTCTCATGTGAAACATGTTCGAACTGTATTCCAGATTTTGAGAGAGAATGCTCTGTATGTGAAGGGATCAAAGTGTCTTTTTGGCGTACAGAGGATCTCATTTCTGGGATTCATTTTGTCCCCATCTGTTATTGAAATGGACCCGGTCAAGGTTCAGGCCATCTGTGATTGGGTCCAACCTACTTCATTAAAGGCTCTTCAGAGATTTTTGGGTTTTGCCAATTTTTATCGTAAATTTATTGGTAATTTCTCGGTTATTGTTAAACCATTAACTGATTTGACCAGAAAGGGTTCTGATGTGGTGAATAGGCCTCCTGAGGCAGTCTCTGCATTTCAGGAACTTAAGCAGAGATTCACTTCTGCTCCTGTTCTACGGCAGCCTGATGTTTCTCTGCCATTTCAGGTGGAGGTTGATGCCTCTGAAATTGGGGCAGGTGCCGTTTGCCCAAAAAGATCCAGAGACCTCTAAAAGTAACCCTTGTGCCTTTTTCTCTCGAAAATTTTCTCCTACTGAACGTAATTATGACGTGGGTAATCGGGAGTTATTGGCCATGAAGTGGGCTTTTGAAGAGTGGAGACATTGGCTGGAGGGAGCCAAACATCAGGTGGTGGTCCTTACGGACCATAAGAATCTGGTCTATCTGGAATCTGCCAAGCGACTCAATCCTAGACAGGCCAGGTGGGCCTTGTTTTTCACACGTTTTAATTTTGTGGTTTCCTTTCTTCCTGGCACTAAGAATGTTAAGGCGGATGCCCTCTCGAGGAGTTTCCTTGCGGACTCTCCTGAGTTATCTGATCCTTCTGTTATTTTGAAAGAGGGTGTAGTTCTTTCCGCCATCTCGCCCAATTTGAGACTTGCTCTGGAGGGGTGTCAGGAGGAAAAAGAGTGTGATGTCTGAGATTCATTGTTCCGCATTGGCTGGGCATCCCGGAATTTTTGGTACCAGAGACTTGGTTAGTCGGTCCTTTTGGTGGCCTACCTTGTCTCGTGATGTCAGGGAATTTGTGCAGTCCTGCGGGACTTGCTCTCGCTCCAAGCCTTGCTCTCGCTCTAGTGGTTTGTTGATGCCATTGCCTGTGCCCAAGAGACCATGGACCCATATCTCTATGGATTTCATTTCCGACCTCCCTGTTTCTCAGAGAATGACCACCATCTGGGTAATTTGTGATAGGTTTTCCAAAATGATACATCTTGTGCCATTACCTAAGTTGCCTTCCTCCTCTGAATTGGTGCCGTTGTTCCTTCAGCATGTGGTTCGTTTACACGGCATTCCTGAGAACATTGTGTCTGACAGGGGAGTCCAGTTTGTTTCCAGATTTTGGAGGACTTTTTGTTCTAAACTGGGTGTTCAATTGTCTTTCTCCTCGGCATTTCATCCTCAGACCAATGGTCAAACTGAGAGAACAAACCAGACATTGGAGACTTATCTTAGATGCTTTGTGTCTGCTGATCAGGATGACTGGGTCTCTTTTTTGCCTTTGGCTGAGTTTGCTCTTAATAATAGGGCTAGCTCTGCCACTTTGATGTCTCCGTTTTTCTGTAATTCTGGGTTTCACCCTCGATTTTCTTCAGGACAGACGGAGGCGTCTGTCTGTCCAGGTGTTGACTCTGTTGTGGAGCGTATGCAACAGATTTGGGACCAGGTAGTGGAGAGGTTGTCCCTCTCTCAGGAGAAGGCCCAGCGGTTTGCTAACCGGCATAGGACTGATGGTCCTCGGTTTAAAGTGGGGGACTTGGTCTGGTTGTCCTCAAAGAATATTCCTATGAGAGTAGCATCTCCTAAATTAAAGCCTAGGTTCATTGGACCTTATAAGATCATTGAGATTCTTAATCCTGTTTCTTTTCGTTTGCTTCTTCCAGGGACATTTAAGATCCATAACGTGTTCCTCAAGTCCTTGTTGAAGAGGTTTGTTGAGCCAGTGGTTCCTGCTGCTGTGCCTCCTGACCCTGTTTTGGTTGAGGGCAATCTGGAGTATGTGGTTGAGAAAATATTAGATTCTCATTTTTCTAGACGGAAACTCCAGTATTTGGTTAAGTGGAGAGGTTATGGTCAGGAAGACAATTCTTGGGTGTTTGCTTCGGACATCCATGCTAGGAGACTCATCCGTGCGTATCATAGAACTCATCCTGACCGACCTGGTTGCTCAAATGAGGGTTCGGTGACCCCTCCTCAAGGGGGGGGTACTGTTGTGAATGGGTTTGAGATGAGTTCTGAGCAGAGACTCCCTCTGGTGGTTACAAGCGGTACTGGTCTGTTCAGTGAAGATTGTGAGGACTGGGAGTCAGGTGTTACTGACTGGTCTTATATAAGGGAGTCACCTTCCCATCAGGGTTGCCGGTGATCAATTGTTCTGGTCTGAATCCTTCATTCCTGTTTCCCTTGTAGCCTGCTGTGTCGTGTCTGCATCTCCTGCTAACAGATAAGACATTTTCTTCTTTTTGTTTTTGTTGCTATATTTTTGCATTTTGTCCTGCACTTCTGTGGGGGCCTTCTGGGTCCCCTCCGGGGGGCTTTTGCCCTCTCAGTTTAGTTCAGCCACTGATGTTTGTGCTTTTGCTTTTTCCAGTTTTTTCAGTGGCTGCTGTTTTGATTTTGTTACACCAGAGAACTAATTTAGGTGGTAGAGGTCGTGTGATCTCAGGTGATTTGAAATTAGTAGAGTTGGTGCTTTTCAGGGTTTTCTGGGATTGCAGTAAGTACCCTTCCTATCCTTTTCTATTTAGTTAGTTTGGGCCCCGGCGTTTGCTCATGCTGTTTTCTTTCTGTGTCGGTGTTTCTTCTTGTCTGACTGCCATTGCTTGTTTGGGGCTTTCTATTGTCTTTGGGGTTCTGCTCCGGGGCAGATAGCTTTCCTATTTCTATCTTTGGGTGTGGTTGGTTTCTCGGGCTGTGACGAGGCGTCTAGGACCAACGTAGGAACGCTCCACGGCTGCCTCTAGTTGTGGTGGTTAGTCAGGGTACTGCAATCTCATAGATTCCAACTGCTCTGGTGTATTGCCTTTTTTACCTGAACTCCTCAGCTTCCGAAACATAACATCTGGTAGTTTATAGTACTGTTTTGCTAAAAGAAAAATGGCAGACCTGCTCTATTAATTTAGAATTATTTTAATGAAATTTAAAAATGACTTTTTTAAATGATACACCTTTTTAAATAAATTTGACAGGGCACCTAAAACATGGTGCACTATATGGAAAAAAGTATCAGGACTCCTCCACATTTCACTTACAGGAGCTTTTTGACATCTAATTGTAAAATCATAGGCTTTAATAAGGAGTTGGTCCCTATAACAGCTTCCAAGCTTCTGGGAAGACTTTCTACAAGATTTTGGTGTGACAATTTTTGCCCATCAATAAGAGCATTTGTTAGGTCAGACACTGATGTTAGGAAGAGACCGGGATAACAATTTCCATTCTAGCTCATTCCAAAGGTGTTGTATGGGGTTGAGGTCTGAGCTTTGAGTGGCCGGTCATGTTCTTCCACCAAACTCCCCCAACCATATCTTTATGGAGCTTGCGCACTGGGCACAGTCATGGGGGACAGAAAAGGACCTTCCCGAAACTGTTCCCCAAAGCTGGAAGTCCACAATTATCTTGTGCTGAATCATTAAGTTTTACATTCACTGGGACTAATAGGGTTGAGACCAACCTGAGAAAAACAAGCCCATAGCATTATCCTTCCTCCAACAAACTCTTCAGCTGGCACAACACAGTCAGGCGGGTAACGTTCTCCTGGTATTCACCAATCCCAGACTTATTCATCAGATGCCAGATAGAAAAGTGTGATCCATCACTGCACAGAACACGTTTCCTCCATAGTCCATTGGTGGCAGCTTTACACCACTCCATCCGACTCTTGGCACTGTGCTTGGTGATGTAAGGCTGCATGCAGCTGCTCGGCCATTAAGCTCCCGGCAGGGGCACAGTGCTGATGTTAATGCCAGAGGAGATCTGTTATGGTGTCAGCAGAGCATTGGTGACTTTTCTGCCCTCTGCTCCTCAGCACTTGATGACCCCGCCCTGTAATGTTACGGGGTCTCCGCTTTATGATTTAGTTGCTGTGGCTCCTTCCACTTCTCAATAATAACACTTACAAGTGATAAAGGAAGATGTAGGAGGGAACAAATATCATGTACGGACTTGTTACCCCGATGGCTCCTATTACAGGACCGCACTGGTATCACCACTGGCCGCACTGTTATATGTAAGTAAAGTTAGATGTGAGGGCTAAAAATCATTTTTGTAATTGGGTTCTCTTCTGTAGCCTTTGAATCCATCTAACTGAGAATCCATCACTCAGCTCGTTGTGATTGCTCAATTGGAGAGTTTCTAACTTTATTATCTGTCTTTTTTTACCTCCTTTCGGATGATTTGTGACCACAGACCACATCAAAGTTGAATGTGTCGGGAAACAAAGAACCTGTAAAAGCAAAATGGTGCAAAATTATTAATCAAAAGGCAATTAAAACATTTTTTAGCCCTAAATACATGCATTCAAGTAAAAAAAACACTTTAAATAAATGTTAATTATTTTTTAACTGCATATCAGCATAGAAAATCTGCAGGAAGTATGCTACGTGTGAATGCAGACTAAGGATTATTCATGAAAATGTATTTCCATGTGTGCTTTGCTTTCCGTATCGGCCAATCGCTGAATTAATCCCAGTGGGAACCAGATTATTCACTAGGAACAAAAAAAGAACAGTCCGAAGCTCACAGCGTAGGACTGAATAGTTCCTTATCTGCAAAGTAGCATCTGCTTCTCCTAACATTAACAAGGAATGACACAATGAAATGCTTCCGGCATCCATTCATTGTGCGCAGAGATGAAGGTAACATTCATGTCTTCATATAGAGACGGCATGATTTTGCACTGTCCATTCTCACATCATCAGGTCTGGGTAAGGTCTCGCGAATTGGTATTAGTATAATATAACAAAAACTTGATTCCAGCTCACCCAGTTGCTCCATGCTCATCCACCTGGGGCTCAGACACCGGCCTTGCCCTGGTCTCCCATCAAGGACAATAGAAAAAATTGGACTCCGGCTCAACAGGACTGGATTTTTCTTTTCTTTTTCTTTTTCCAAAGAAAATATAGTGGGTACGAAAGAAAATTGTCATGGTCGACATGACCTAGTCGATGCGTTTCGACTGCACTAAGCAGTCTTACTCATGAGTAAGTATAACATAAAAAAGAAGCAGTTTCTTAAAATGACTTGCCATTATGTGTATACAGCTCTTACGAAGAGCAATGGATACAAAGCATTTAAGGAAACCAGGATGGATGAACACAGAACTTAAACATGCTAAAAAGGAAGAAAGACATGTTTATCAAATGGAAAGAGGGAGGCATATCTAAAGAAGAATATAATGCTGTCGCAGAACCTGCAGGGCACGAATCAGAATAGCTAAAGTTGACAATGAATTAAGGCTTGCAAGTGACGTCAAAAGCAACAAAAAAGGATTTTGGGGATATGTCAAAAGTAAAAGAAAAGTCAAAAGATGCTATAGGATTTTTACAGGATAAAAATGATGAAATGGTAAGACAGGATGTTGAAAAGGCCGAACTTTTAAATTCCTATTTTGCATCTGTTTTCTCTCAGAAAGGAAATGTAACATCAACTGATCTTCACTGTCCTACTAAAGGAATAGAAGAATCCTTCAGGATATCTATAAACAGAAAGATAGTGAGGAAACACTTAGCTAACAGAAACAAATTCAAGTCTCTAGGTCCAGATGAATTACACCCCAGAGTACTGAAGGAGATAGCAGAAAAAAATTTTGAACCACTCTCCATAATCTTTGAAAATTCTTGGAGAACAGGAGAAATCCCAGAAGACTGGAGAAGAGCAAATGTTCCTATCTTCAAAAAGGTGAAGAAGGTGTACCCAGGGAATTATAGGATGATGAGTTTGACTTCTATACCAGGAAAGATCTTTGAACAAATTATTAAACAACATGTATGTAAGTACATGGATAAGAATGAAGTGATTAACCAGAGTCAGCATGGGTTTGTAACTAATAAGTCATGTCAGACTAATTTAATTTTTCCAGAATCACTGACTGGGTGGATCAGGGAAATGATGTAGATATAGTATATCTTGACTTCAGCAAAGCATTTGACAAAGTATCTCACACCATCCTTATTGAAAAAATAACTAAGTATCGAATGGACAAGGCAACTGTTAGATGGATTCATAACTGGCTTAGTGATCGGACCCAAAAAGTGGTCGTAGATGGCTGCACATCCAGTTGGAATAATGTCTCAAGTGGGGTACCACAGGGCTCTGTCTTGGGCCCTGTATTGTTCAACAACTTTATCAATGATTTAGATGAAGGAATTGAGGGTAAACAGATTAAATTTGCTGATGACACAAAGCTAGGAGGGAAAGCTAATACTAGAGAAGAGAGAGAGAGGATTCAAAAACATATAAATTAACTGGAGCAGTGGGCAGCAACTAACAGAATGGCTTTTACCAGGGAAAAATGCAAAGTACTACATCTGGGCAATAGAAATGAAAAGAGGATATACAGAATGGGAGGAATAGGGCTTAGCAACAGCACCTGTGAAAAAGACTTGGGTATAGTAATAGATGACAGACTGAACATGAGTCAACAGTCTGAAGCAGCAGCAAAAAAGGCAAATACAATTCTAGGATGTATTAACAGAAGCATACAGTCTAGATCACGTGAAGTCATTATTGACCTCTACTCCTCTTTGGTCAGACCTCATCTGGAATACTGTGTCCAGTTTTGGGCACCACATTTTAAAAAAGACATCAACAAACTGGCGCAATTTCAGAGAAGAGCGCCGAGAATGGTGACTGGTCTGCAAACCATGTCCTATGAGGAACGGTTACAGGATTTGAGAATGTTTAGCTTGCAAAAAAGAAGACTAAGAGGAGTCTTAATAGCTGTCTACAAATATCTCAAGGGCTGTCACATTGTAGAAGGATCATCTTTATTCTCATTTGTACAAGGAAAGACTAGAAGCTGTTGTGTTTTGGTAGCTGAGGAGAATAAGCAAAAACGGCAATACACCAGAGAGGCTGGAACCTATTGGATTGCAGTAACCTGAACTAACCACACAACTAGAGGTAGCCGTGGAGCGTTCCTACGTTGAACCTAGACGCCTCGTCACAGCCTGAGAGATAACTACACCTAAAGGCAGAAAGATGAAAGCTATCTGCCCCGGAGCAGATCCCCAAAGAAAATAGGAAGGCCCCAAACATGTAAT
>JARQOD010000010.1:24693154-24725052 GCA_033576555.1 Oophaga sylvatica | reverse complement strand
TCCCCATGCCTTTAAAAAATGCCAGCCGTATGATTCCCGGTAGTAGGTTGCAGTACCAACTGTTGGTTTTTTTTAGCCAAATTGTAAAAAAAAAAAATGGTGCCATTTTCTGGGGTTTGTAGCGCTACGGGCTGCTTTATAGTAAGTTCTCAATGACAGGAAAAAAAGTTATTCTGCAGGATCCCCCGCTGTGATGAGACCCATCGGTGCCCTGTGATCATGTGACAGTGGTGCCGATGGGTGTGTTTTGTGATGCGCTTCCTTTTTAGCGCAATTTAAACGTTGCTGTCAGGATTGACAGCAGCATTTAACATGTCAACAGCAACGGTTGATCACGTTTTGACCCGCTTTCTGTTAGATGCACATGTCAGCTGTTCAAATCAGCTGTCATGTGCGGGAAAATTGCAGGGACCCGAACAATGACGTATCTATCGTCATAGGTGGGTAAAGGGGTTTGATATTGCATTACAGGTTTCTCCTTCTGTACTTATTAGTCCAATGTCCCAAATATAGAGATTACAATAATTGGAGAGTGTTAAGGGGTTCCCCAAACCAATATTGACTTTCATCCTAAATGTCTCTCTACTTATTAAATCTATAATAGTGTTTCTAATATGGTTTAATTACAATGTCTCTACCCTCTAATCAGCTTATTTTATTTTTATTTTTATTTCTTTTTACCTATTTCCGTTTTGATGATGCTTTGTTTCAGAATCCCCAGTGCATTCTGGAATTCTCAAATGATACCTCATCAGAGGGCAGGTGTAGCGGTCACTGACACAGCCTCTGTCCCCACCCTGAAATGAAGCGTCATTAGTGATGTCCATTTCAGGGGCTGGGCTAGTCCCCACTGAACTGGGCATGAATTGGTTGTCAATTCTGATGCATTCTCAGCAAGAGCTTTGGTCTTACTGTCCTATATTTTACTCAGTGCACAGTGACAGTGCGCTCCCTCACCAGCTCTAATTAGAAGTGATGAGCTGGCAAAAAAGCGCACTTTAGACAGCATTGAAAGGAAAGAACAAGCAAGCAGAGACCAGCTCCACCCCACAAAACAGACAACACTTTCTGGGGTGAAGCTATTCTTTGCTCGCTGTGTTCTTGTGACACAATTCTGGAGCAGTTAGCTTGCTTAGCATGCCTCAATATCTCCTAAATGCTTGCAATGTAGGTGGCCCTAGCGTAGGTCATGTCAAGGTTGCGGATCAAGCCAAGTTTGAGAGGCTTGGCAACAAACTGTGCCCTCCTTGTACAGCCAGGTCCGCAGTGCAAAATCAGTTCTCTACAACACAGGTGGATAGAGGGTGCAAAAGGCCCATATAATTTTACATCCCAATGTAAAAAGACCAATACTACAAATGAAGCCTCATGGTCAAGGACTTCATTCCAGATTCCGAACTAGGGTCACAAATCTTGAAATTAGATCTCCGGTGAAGCATTTCTAGGTGGTGAATGGGGACAACCACTGAAAAGTAGTAAGGGTGCCCGTATTTTTTTGCATTCTGTTGCCCTTCTAAGAAATTGTGTGCACCAGAGCAAAGTAAAGCAACTATTTGGGCACAGAGTTATGAGTTGCATCTAAGTATGCAAATTGTCTCTTCGGAGAGAAAGAGGACTTGAACTCTAGTGTTATTTTTTGGAAGTGGCAATCCTACAGGTCAATATTGACCCTTTAACGAGCCTTACCACATTTCATAAAATCCAAACCAGACAAGTGTTTTGGGGTATTGCAAAGCAAGATTTGGCTCTATGAGAGGTCTCCTACTAGGGTCTAAGGCCTCTTTCACACTTCAGTCGTGTGACGTCCGCCCAAGTGTGAAAATGGCGGATCCGTCAGAAAAGTGTAAAAACGGATATAAAACGGATCAGTTTTCTGACGCATCCGCCAAGAAGTTTTCACCCGGAAATTATGAAATTTTCATTCCGGAAATGTAAGTATGCAAGTCCGGACCGAGGAGAGAGAGAGAGAGAGAGAGAGAGACCCCGGACAGTGTTGTCAGCATTTTCAATGGTTTTCTATGGAGGCGACGGATCCGCAGGCGGATTCCGTCAAAGACGGATGCCAGCGGATCCACCGCCCATAGGCAGCCATGATACAAAATGGCAGGAAATGGAGGACTCAAAAAAACGTTGCAGTGGACGTTTTTCTGAAATGACGGACGCCAATTTTTTGGCGGATCCGTCAAAAAACGGACCTAACGGACGACCTGTCACTAATGCAAGTCAATGGGAAAAAAACGGATCTGCCAAAAAAAACGGCGGATCCGTTTTTTTTCACATTTTGACGGATTTTGACTGACGTCGCACGACTGAAGTGTGAAAGAGGCCTAAGAGGTAATGTCTCTCCTTGTAGAGAGTGACATGACTGATATGCCAATAGTATTTAATTTCCCAGAGGAGCATTGTATGGCCTATAAGTCTCCTTACACTTACATGTCAGTCATGTCACTTTCCACAGTGCACAGAAATTGTTCCTAAAGTGGCTTGAAGGCTCCTCTGCCTCATTAGATGATGCCAGTGTACAAAATCGCTCACGGTAATTTGGATGCCCTGTTACAGATTTTGCATTGAGGTCGTAAAATAACCTATTCTACCGCAAATTATAATGGCGCAACTTATTGATTTCTAGCACAATGAACAGAAAAGGAATAGGAATTGAAGATAGAAAGCTAAATGCTTCTGGATTTATCCACACAACTGGATTATAATATATGAAGCGCAAACAACGATTTTACCAGCAATGGAAAGTTTCTGGAGTAAATGGAACGCAGCAATTAGACTTACAATGTGCAATGATTACATTGATATTGACTGAATTATTACTGTGCAGACTCTCTGGGACCCACAGATGTGTGCTAGGTTATAAAAGCATAATGAACCTGAGAGAGGCCTTTGGAGAGCAAAGAAAAATGCGTTTGGTTTGACTTTCTACTGCAAAATGGCCAGTTGTAAACTAAAAAGGAAGAATATTAAATGAGTATATAGCGGTTCACGATCAGGCAGGAAAAGGTCTTTGAAATTGGTTCACAAAGAATTATTAACAGGGGTATTTCTCTAACAGAGGATTTTTTAGAAACTTTGCAGATTTTAAGCCCCGGACTTTGATCAGACAAACATTAAAGCAAATATATTTGTTACATGTAAGCTGTTGTCTTTTTGCATATCCTATTCCACACGGCAAATTCAATATTGATGAAGAATTTTGCCAACAGAAGAAAATGGATGGAGAGTTAGCGCATGCAGTAGAAATAAAGTCATAGCACAAAATTCTTAGGTCAAGATGAAAAGTTTGCCTGACCCTCCAAAAATAGACTTGTTCTTGACACTGGTGGTAGATATAATAAATGGTTGATGTAAAAAATTACAGATGAGCGAATGTTTTGAATTTCAAATTCACCATAATTGCCAAATTTTTCCAAAACTTTAAACGATTTGCCACAAATTAGAGTCTCCAATTGCCCTGAAATCAGATGTGCAACAATCTAAGCTCTTCTAGGACTGTATCAAACCCAATTCCAGTTCTTTAACGCAAACACAGCCATAGTAATGTCCAAGTGACCTCCACGCATATGGTTATGGGTAATCAAGTGGTAGCCTTTCTTGATTGATAAACGGTCACACACTATCTGCACAGTTAATTTAGTGAGTTAAGAATTTTCCCCCGCAAACTCTATGGCATACCTGTGGGCTGTGACGTCATCTCATTATCCAGAGTCACCACAAAAATGGCTGCTGAATTCCCTGCCTCAGCTTTTATACAGGCTAGGATAGTCCTTCCTGATTGGCTCTTCAAGACCATTTGATATGATAGCTACAAGGCATTATAAAAAAGCAAATTGAATCTCAAATCGTTTGAATTTGCCAAACTCATTGAATCGCAAAATATTTTACACAAATTTGCTTCACATCGAATCGATTTGCTCATCTTTAACAAATATCAATAAATGGAAGCTAAAACGTACATGGCCTACAAAGAAATGGGTTTACAATGAGATTATATACCTTAGACACTAGTAGTGGTAGATGGGATTGGATGACAGTTTTAGGGGCCGAACGCAGAAAATGACAGCTCATTACACCCCCATCACTTGAATCTAAGCAGGCAAAGAACTATATCGTCAGAAGAAATCAGAACTCTGTTTTTCTTGGTTCAGTGCTTTATTGGAAATCCACATGCACAAATAACATACAGTGTGGTCTTCAACACATCTTTTTTGTTTTGAATACTATTCCTTAATCATAGATGATCTATGATTAAGGAATGCTATTCTGAAACGCGTCAGATGTGTTGAAGACCACACTGTAGGTCCTTTGTGCACATGGATTTCCAATAAAATATTGAACCAAGTTAAAAGAGTACCCACTTTCTTCAACCAATAATTTAGGAAGGTTGGTGGCAAGTGTTCTTCACTCGGAATCAAACCCATAACATTGTTCAGACAGATATATACCAGCAGTGTCCCGCTCACAGTTAAAACATGCTCAACTTGCCATTATTTAGGGTCATTTGGCTCAATTCAATATGTCAAATATGGAAATGTCCTCCAAAGATTATCGGGCAATGCCATAGTTCACAGGTCATCGGTAAAGTGAATCGGTCTTAATTAAACACTATGTTCAAGGACATGCCTACCAAGAATTTCAACCATTCAGAAGCTAAGGGACCCTAAAAAAACAGAGCACTGACCTGGTTAACTGCACTGATTATTTTAATGAGTGATTAGAACCTGGATTGACTCTTCACAAACCTTACAATAACATGAGAAATTTATGAATGGGTCATGGAAAGAAAAGGGGGCAAACAAGGAGGAATTCCTCACTATTTAAATTTTTAATTTTAGTTGATTAATGTTAAAAAAGTTTAAAAACGTTCATGTCTGAAATTTCCTCCTGATTAATGTCCCATTGAGGAGGATCGGGGAACGTCGATATTCCATAATGTTGATCTGTGGAGTCCACGCTGTGAGATGCCCAACTTTCTAACACTGATCTCCTAAAACCTATGACCAATTCAACATTTCAGTAAAGGGTTGTGACTTGTTGGAAGAAAAAAAGGTTCATTCAGATCATTAGTGATTTTCTGGTACAAAAATTATCTGTCCGTGTCTTATCAATGATTTTTTTAATGGATTTTCATCAGAGTTTGGTTTAAGATTCTTCAGTTTTTCTCTCACAAGAAACAAAAGAAATCTCCTCCACCTTCTTCAACATGCGGATGGCATCCAAGTACTGTCCAGTCTTTTTGAGGACCTATAGACTTTCATTGTTGAGTTTGATCCGACACTCAAAATTGGACGTCTCTACGATTGTTCACGGAAAAATCATGGACAGGTGAACGACCCCATTCACCGATATAGGCACTTGTATGCAAAAAACGGACATCTGTATGAGCAAGACTCAAATATTTAAGACCATTCTACATAAAAAAAAGGTTTTGCTCCAAGTAAAGAGAAAAGAGCTGCATTAGTGCACGGAGATAGGAAAATTAATGTTAGTGAAGCAGAAATAAAAGTAGATTTGGAAGCTGCTACCGAGGTGTAAATATCAGTATTATAAATCAAAATTAAAAGGATTCAGTTCAACAACTGCAAATCGGTTTCTTTAAAGGCTTCTCCAATTTAAATTATAAATTACAAGATGACCACCTCCAAACCCGAGACGCAACCATAGACTTGATCTTCATGGCAGGCACTGGACATAATATTAATTCATCGACCACATATCAGATGGCTTTCGAGTCGGAATTTACTGAAGCCAATGGGAACTAATGAAAAGGCATTTTTCATGTCTGTTACATCTGACGTAGCACTAAGTTGCTTAATGAATTGCATTATAGATTCACTTACAGGCTCATTAAGGATTTACATACTAACATTTTAAATGATACACCAGAAGATGAATTATGAGGACCGGTGGGAGTTGACTTTCCTCATAATATCATAGCCAGACATTACACAGAATCCATTGGTGTTATAATGTGATATGGTCAGTTTCATATTACTGGACTCCATATAATATACAGACAAAAGTATGAGCCTCTTCCAAATTACACCTACGGAGCTTGTATGACCTCCCATTCTACATCCATAGATATTAATATGGAGTTGGTTCCTTCAAAACCATAATAGTTCTCGCTCTTCCAGGAAGACGATATACAAGATTTTGGAGGTGACTGTGGTCATTTTTGCCCCTACATCCAGAAAAGCATTTGTGAGGTCAGAGATTGATGGTGGAAAGGTCGGACTCACAATCTTTGTTCTAGTTCATCCCAAAAAGTGTTGGATGGGGTTAAGGTCAGGGCTTTGTGCGCCTGGTCATGTTCTTCCAACAATCTCCCCATCTATGTCTTAGCACAGTCACGGGAACTGAAAATCACCTTTCCCAAACTGCTCCAGGAAACTTAGAAGCTACAATTGTCCACAATGTCTTGTGCTGAAGCATTAAGTTTTCTCTTCAATGGAACTAATGAACTAAGGCTGACCCGTGAGAAGCAAGCCCATAGCATACTCCCTCATCTACCAAACTGTACAGCCGATAGAATGCAGTAAGGCAGGTAGCATTCTCCTGGTGTCACGGGTTTAGCGCGCCAGAGTGGACCTAGCAACAGTCGCAGATACATTCATCAAATGCCTTCTCCAACAATAACCACCAACAACCTCTAGCCATGCAGCATAAGCTAGCTCTGACTATGAGTGCTAGCCAGGACCCAGAATATATAGGAGAGGGGAGTGGCTAAGAGTGAACACTTGAGAGGCTTCATGCAGGAAAGCTTCCGAGAGCTCTCAACTGAGCCGATTAACCCCTGCACTGCTAAAAGAAACTTGCAGTGTTTAATATGAAAGTGAAGTGCTTCTAACCAGGGCAGGAGTTGGAAAAATCAAACGCTGTGGTCTTTTGGCTCCTCTCTGTCGTGGTAAACCCGTGACACAACCGCTGAGCTCAGTGACTGGCTAGAGTGTTGATACACACGCTTGACACCTAGCTAGTGCAAGATCTAGGGAGGGTAAATACCTGCTAGAATTATTCATTTACGTATTTTACACAATTTGGAGGACAAAAAAGTGGAAAACTCCTTTAAGCGCTTTAATAGCAGTTTGAGTAGCTTCACTTGTTTGAGCAGCAGCAAGCTGTGGACACTTTGGCCCCTGAGGAGAAATTATTCTAAAGAACCACAGTTAACTCATAGAAGGGGGTTGGCTTTGCAATTGAATTGTCAGTGAGCCCCCTTCATAAGCAGTTCTTTTTATGTGTCAAAATCTAAAAAACAAAGCTGGAAGTGGAAGTTTCAGGACCAGTGTGGATAACTTAAGATGAGCACAACTGATGGGGCCTGTAGGCATAGAGCACAAATTAAAGGGGTTGTCCTGTCCAAATCAATAAGTCTGCAGTCACGCTCTGTGACTGCATATTTATGACTCCTTGACCGGTTTCAGACCCGGGAATGGAGAGTATGTACTGTATGTGTTATACATACTCCTGGCCAGTGGGCACGGCCTCGCTGCATATACATGCATTGAGAGAGGCCGCACTCCGTCTAGTGACATGGCCGGCCAGTGGGCATGGCTGACTAGAGTTTGCAATTTTGCTCCATACAAATGTATGGAGAGCGAGGGCGTGCCCACTGCCCCGGTGTATGTGTAATTCATATATACCCACTGGTCCCGGGTCTGAACCCGGCGAATCCCCGCAACACAAAGTGCATGCACTGGGGGGGATTCATAAGTCTGCAGTCACACACAGTGTGACTTTTAAAGGAAATGCTAAGTAATGGCACCACTGTCCCAATAATACCACCATATTGTTCCTAAATAATGAATTCCTCCCTTTTAAATGCTTCTGACTTTTATGAAAGTGTCCATAGGATATATTGGGTCTGACGTTGGCCAAAAGAGTATAAATTTGGCTGACATTCGGGCAGTATAGATTGATATATCTTTTTTACTGTTTTCAAAAGTTAACTCTTTTTAATGCAAAGAGATCTCACTAAATATGTATATTTATTTTTTTACAATGGGAGACAACAAGTGATTTATGCAACTTTTTATCTAACATCTTTATCTTCATAAAATCTGTAAAATCCACATTGTCGGATAGAGCTTGTAAATACAAGCAATTTTGAAATTTACTGCTTACTATAATTTTCAGCCGTTTCTGATATAGTAACACTTTTCTTTTGCTTACAGCTTATTGCCATGAAGACTGACCACAACTGCTAGACAGCAGAACACGTGCAGTGCTTACAAGATTTTTTTATCGAGCTTGTAATCATTGTTTTGAAGCTGTCCAGGATCGTTGAAACCCAAGGGTACCTGCTATTCCTGTTCTGTTCCAGAACAGTGCTTGCAAGCCAGATAGCAGCAGTGGTCGGTCTCCTGGGCAACAAATTGTAGACAAAAGAAAAGTGTTAATATCTCAAGAACGGATGCTAATTTTATTCCATAGAATAAATGATAAGGTGGCTGGTAGTCTAATCCATAGAATAAAAGATAAGGTGGCTGGTGGTCTACTCCATAGTATCAATGGTCAGGTGGCTGGTGGTCCCATCCATAGCATCAAGGTTCAAGTGGCTGGTGGTCCAACTCATAGTATCAACGATAAGGTGGCTGGTGATCCAATCCATATTACCAAGGATAAGGTGGCTGGTGGCCCAATCCATAGCATCAAGGGTCAGGTGGCTGATGGTAAAATCTATAGCATCAATGATCAGGTGGCTGGTGATCCAATCCATGGCATCAAGGGTCAGGTGGCTGGTGGCCCAATCCATAGCATCAAGGGCAAGGTGGCTGGTTGTCCAACTCATAGTATCAATGATAAGGTGGCTGGTGATCCAATCCATATTATCAAGGCTACGGTGGCTGGTGATCCAATCCATAGCATCAAGGATCAGGTGACTGATGGTTTACTCTTGACGTCATTGCTTCCATTCCGGCAAGAAAGATGGAGCGGCAACGCTTGAGAGAAGAGCAGACTCTAGGGGTAAGTACTCCTTCTTTGCTTTAGAATCATCACTTTCCACTGCTTAATTTTATTTAAAAAAGACCAGAAAACCCCATTAAGTTATTAAAGGGTCTTTGTTTTAAAGACAACCTCGCTCCATAAGCTCTGTTAGTCCCTACGAACATCACTGAAGCAGGGGCTGCTTCAGTGGAGATGCACGGTTGTCCACCCCTAGCCCCCTGCAATGTCATCACTTTGTCGGGGGCGACAGAAGTGGGACCAGGACGTCTAAATTTCTTAAAAGGGTTTTATGAGACAACCCCTTTGATATATTAAATAATAAGAAAAAATATATCTATGTGTGAAGGTATCTACTGTATGTCTACGTATAACCGGCCAACTACTCTCACTAGTTTGCCTTCACTCGTAATGTCTTCTCCTTCTTTGCATTGTTTGTAATCTACCCGTCAGGGTCTTGATTTCTCCATCAGTAAGTTTGACTTTTGATGTCTGGTCAGGAGATAAAACATTTTTCTATCACGGAAAACAGTCTAAACAAAGAACCGTAGGAAAGTGGGAATTGTTTGAAAGGGGGTGATAAAAAATAGCTGCAGGCTTCATATTCACACATTGGAGGCCAAGTAGCAAAATTTCTGTATGACGGCCCCTCTCCTGCTGACATACTTATATCCCCTATTACATTATTTACCTCTTATAACATAACACTCCATTAATGTTCCTCCAAGTCTTGCTGTTTTTCAGAGTTCAGGGATGAAAAAAAAAACATTTCTCCGGAGAAGAATTTCCCGCTGTTAGTGACTCTTAATATACTGCTCGGCAGAAATCATTATTGAAGACAGATATGTGGCCATTACTCCATGGCTCATTTTCTGCTTCAGTTCCTGGATTTCTGGGGTATTGGTCTCCAGTGAAATTAGTAAGAAGGCGTCAATATTCGCTTTATTGGTAGAGTTGGTTCCCTGTTGTCACCTCGCAGCTTATGTATTTTAGTCGCCATAAAGAAAGCAGTGCGGCTTTCGTTGGGGTTCCTTTCAAGCAGGAAAGGGGTCTTTTCTCGGCTAAGGAAGCCAGATCGAAAAGAGTTAACGCATTTCGAGCAAAGCCCTCCCGGTCAATAAAACGACCGTCCGCCGCAGCTACATCACAACACGCTCAGCGAGAGAGGAGGAAAAAAAATTTGCTTTTAACACATGTTCTGGGCCGAGGCTTCAGATTTCTGAGAGTGTCAGCCTCTAAATATACAAGCTTAGTTTTTTGTACATCAGAAATATAATGAAGCCTTGAGAGACACTAGTCTGCCAGGGTTTTTATGGCGAGATCCAACGCTGCATTATCTGATGCGTTTATAGAACACAGCGCGCTCTAGGAAAGATAACAGGGATCCGTAGCTGAGATATTCCCTTTAATATCAATAATATCAGAGGCTGCTGATAGAGCCGACATAATAGCACAGCTGCTTACGGGCCACACAGGTGCTTTCTTAAAGAAAAAGTGAACCTTTAATTACTAGACTTGTTTCTATAGGTATATCTTCCAGTCCATGGAATAAAATTGCAATTGGGCCCAAGTGCAGGGACATAACTGGAGTGATTGCAGTTGTACTTGGGGCATTTGCATCATATATTTGGTCCAATAGTTTTTTACTGTATGTCTGAGAACTATCTTATAGGTTGTTGCTAGCTACCTGCCTGTTCTGACCAGCACAGATCTCTGCCGGCACAGAGCGTCCACTGTTATGTTTAGGTAGCTGAGGAGAAAAAGCAAAAACAGTAATACACCAGAGAGGCTGGAACCTATTGGATTGCAGTAACCTGAACTATCCACACAACTAGAGGTAGCCGTGGAGCGTTCCTACGTTGATCCTAGACGCCTCGTCACAGCCTGAGAGATAACTACACCTAAAGGCAGAAAGAGGAAAGCTATCTGCCCCGGAGCAGATCCCCAAAGATGTAATGGCGGTTAGACAAGAAGAGGCACGGACACAGACAGAAAATAGAATGAGCAAACGCTGGGGCCCAATCTGTCTAGACAGAAAAGTACAGGAAAGGATTCTTACTGCAATCCAAAAAAAACCCTAAAAAATACCAACTCTTCTGATTGCAAAAACACCTGAGATCACACGATCTCTACCACCTAAATCAGATCTCTGGTGTAACAAAACTAAGCCGCAGCCACTGAAAAAACAGGAAAAAGCAAATGAACAAATAACAGTGGCTTCAGATAAACTGAGAGGAGCACAGGCCCCCAGGAGGGGACCCGGCTGACCTCCACAGAAGTGCAGGGAACTATGCAAAAAGCAAGCAAAAAAATAAAAGCAGAAAATATCTTATCTGAAAGCAGAAGATACAGGCAAGACTCAGCAAACTTCCAAATGAACCAGGAACCACAATTGAGACAAGAACAATTGATCACCGGCGACCATCATGGGAGGGAACCTCCCTTATATCAGTCCAGTCCGTGATCCCAGATTGCCATTCCTCGCTGTGAGGTTCAGTACTGTCTGCAACCACCAGAGAGAGCCTCTGCTCAGAAACCATCTCCAGCACATTCATAACAGTCCACTAACCGCTCTTGCTGGAAACTCTGCAGCTTCTTCTTACAAGTTGACAAAGCTGTGGCTTCTCTTCCACTCTGTTGATGGGGCGTGACTGCTGATGTCGTACTGATTGACAGCTGGCTCCACGATGCCTAGCTGCGGGGAGCCGGTTGCCATTTAGCTTGACGACGGCAGTCACACCCCATCAACAGAGCAGCTCAGAAGAGGAAGAGCTGCTTTGTTGACATGGAGCAGCTGAATCACCGGCAGGAGCGGTCGGTGACCACTCTGAGCCGGCACCAGATCGAACAAGCTAGCAACTACCTGCCTTTTAGTTTTTTTGGCTCACTGTGAAAAAAAATTATTTAGTCCTGGACAAGCTATTTAATAACTCTTGACAGTTGGTGGCTGATGTCATACTGTTTGACAGCCGGTTCCTCGCTACCTAGCTGTGGGGAGCTGGCTGTCATTTAATTTGACATCGACAGTCACACGCCATCAACAGAGCGGCCCGAAAGAGGAAGAGCTGCTCTGTTGATGTGGAGCAGCTGAATCACTGGCAGGAGCGATCGGTGATCGCTCTGAGCTGGCGTCAGAACTAGTTAGCAACTACCTGTCTTTGTTTTTTGGCACACTGTGAAGAAAATAATTTTGTTCTGGACAAGCCATTTAATGACTCCTGAGAGTTGAGGGATGATGTCATGCTGATTGACTGCTGGCTCCCCAATACCAAGCTGCAGGTAGCTGTCTGTCATTTAGCTTGACATTGGCAGTCACACCTCATCAACAGAACGACTTGGAAGAGGAAGAGCTGCTCTGTTGACGTGGAAGAGCTGAATCACTGGTAGGAGCAATCGGTGACTGCTCTGAGCCGGCGCCAGATAGAACTAATTAGCAATACCTGCCTGTTATTTTTTGGCTCATTGTGAAAAAAATTATTTAGTCCTGGACAAGCCGTTTAATGACTCTTGAGAGTTGGGGGCCCTGTTAGAAATTTTGCATAGGGTCCATGCAAATCTTATTTTTTTCAGCCGCATGACAGAACAGTGTGCGATATGCGAGATGTGAAGATGTGAAGATTCACAATCCTGCAGGCAAGAGGCAGGGGAGCAACTCCTTTAATGCAGGAAGCAGGAAGTTAGGAGGCAGGGGAGCCGTATGCTCCTGAAGATAGGATCATAAGAGCAACCCTTTAATTCCTAGCATCTGCTTTTAGTTTAGGAGCTGTGGAAAAAGCATTGCTGCACATGTTTTTGCCAAAATAAGGGATTATATTAAAATTAGGTTTACACTTTGACCGTTCTTCTGGTAAAATGATGGACACTATGATGGAATCTCATGGACCAAATCAATGGAGCTAATTAGTGTCTGTTTAGAGACTGGATAAATGATAAATGGATAATTACTGGGGGTATAAGTACCCAGTAACTCAGCACTAGTGTTATCTGTGCATGCTCGGGTGCTAACCGCGTGCCTTCGGCTTGCTCGAAAAATATGGCTGCACGTCTCGCGTCTGTTCGACAGCCACAACACATTCAGGGATTGTCTAACAAATAGGCAATTCCTACATCTGTCGGACAGCCGCGAGACATGCAGCCGCGGGGACTCGAGCATACTTTTCGAGCACGCCGAAGGCACTCGGTTAGCACCTGAGCATGCTCGGATAACGCCTGATCACTACTCAGTACATCTCTACAAAAACTAGTGCTTGCTCTGCCTGGTGTCAGTCTTTACTGTGTTCTTTTTTCATTCCATCCGTGAACTAGAAAAGGTTTAACATCAGTCAACAAGGCAGCACAGACCTCCTGGAACAGCTGTGGATTACGCTACAAGCCCGGTAATGGACAAAATCACCGACAACCTCTGGTATGATCGCACGTGTATATTTATAGCATGCTGAAGAAAGACGTAGTAGGCAAATGTTACCATCAGTCTTGTGGTCAGAGGGGCTGCGTACAAAATACGAAACCCTGCAATGCTTGTTGTTCACCATTTATCTACATAGGACGATAAGCACAATAAAGATGGAAATGTTACTGCGTTCAGTCACTGGAAATGAATGATGGTAGAGCAGAGGGCCTTGGTAGCGACGTCTCCCTCCAGGAAAGTAAAACAAGGTAAGGAATGTGGAATATTTTACATAATAATGACGCAAAGGTTCAGCAAAAACACTAATGGGACCGCCACATTCATTACATATGTAATTACAAAAATCCACCATCTTAATCATACATTTTGAATATTTAATTTGTTCACATATCATATCTCGGTTCAGATTTACTAAATATGTGCGTTACTTCATGACAAAGCGTCCACCAAGGGTAGCAAGCAGGAATCAAATTTTTAAAGAGGTTGTCCCCCTCTACAACATCCATGAGCCACAAAAAAAGGAGACAGGACATGATTCGTCCTGTTAAGGGAGATTTATCAAAAGCAAAAGAATCATTTGTTTGAGATGAAAAACTATGCTCTTTGAACAGCCACCCTGATGGAGCAAAAGAAGGGCTGCAGGCGATCAGGGGCTACTGGTTGGCTGCAGCACTCAAGTGACTTTTCCCAATTTTCACCCTATCATCCCTACTTTATCCCTGAACTCTATTGCCACTTTAAAGGGAATCTGTCTACAACTTTTGCCAATTAATCTGACAGCAGCATGATATAGGGTGTGAGAGCCTGATTCTAGCATCATACCACTTGCTGGGCCGCCTGCTGTTATTTTGATAGAATCACAGTTCTCTGCTGCAGATCTAGCAGAGATTGGAATGTTGAAGCCCCTCCATACACCTGATTGGAAGAATACTGCCAATCAGTGGTGGAGGCGTGGTTGGACTAGGTGGCAGGAGACTTCTAGTCCTGTAGTGATTAACTCCTGCTAATAAAACACTGATTTAATTGAAACTGCAGCAAACAGCTGAGCAAGCTACACATTGCTCGAATCAGGCTCTCAGCCCCTACATCATGCTGCTCTCAGATTACCTAGAATAAACATGCTAGCATAGTCCCTTTAAAGGTGTTGACTAAAATTAAAAAATGGCTTTTTTTGGCAACTTTTTTTCATGCTCTGTGTCTGTGGCTGCAGCATTAATTTCAATAGGGCTTAGTAGCAATACCAGACACAGCCTATGGACAAAATTGGCGCTGTATTTGACATACAAAAAAATATACTGGAGATCTGCTAAGTTAAATTTGCCAGAATTCTTGAACAGTTTGGGTCAAAAATCTAATATACGTGCCTCATATCCTATCTATCGTGTCATTTAGACTCTCCATTGTCAGTGAGGTGTGATTTAGCAACAAAAATAGCATGGATTGGCCTCTTTGCCAAGATTTTGGTGTAAATTTTTGGCCATAAGTAACCAATTAGTGATGTACATTCTGTAAAACCTAAAGATGCGCTAAATGTATGATCCGGCATGAGTCACTTTCAAAAACTTTTGAAATTTTCATACTATGTTTTCCCCATGTCTTTAAATTGTGCCATGTTAAAAAAAAAAGAAATAAACAAAATTAAGAAGAAAAATCAAATATATGCAAAACATTAAAGTAAAAAATTAAAAGGAATAAAGAATAAAAACAACACAAAAGTTGCCTAATATTCCTTATTTGTCCGCCTTTTAAAAGATTACTAATGAATGAGCCTGATAACGGGACCTCCTAAATAAAGGTCAAGAAAATTCCAGGCAAAGGCAGGAATAAAAAGTTCATTATTTCCTTAATGAAGTGCCCTAATTGCGCTTCTTCCAAAACAGAATCCAAAACACTATCTTCGCACGCCAAAAGTTTAATAGCATGGCTGACCTCTCCCTTCGCGATGCATTGACCCAGATGCGGTGCATCCTCAGCTCTACTGATGAGCCTTTGAAAATATGAAACCTGTAAGCAAAGGATGAAAAACACTAATAGAAGAGTATTTTACTTCTCAGAGATCAGGGGTGAAGCAAGAGATGAACGTTTACGCTCTCTCCCGTCTATTATAACTTCAAAGGCAGACTGGTTGTTTGCCTGGAAAATGTTTGCCAACAAGATATTACGCTACAATAAAAGTAGACAACGGCAAAAGTATATTTTTACAATTGATACGACATGGTAATACCATAGGCACAATACTAGACAGATCTATGCACCAGAAAATATCGTTAAGAACCTTCATACCACGGCGTTATGTTAGGAGGGATTCTTCGGAAAGTGCCAAAAAATAGATAAATAACTCAAAGAAATATTATAAAGAAATTCGTATATACTTTTAATTGACAAATTACAGTTTGTTTTGTCTAAGGAGATAATCATTATAGAATTAAAATGTCCACCACCTTGTTAAACTGAGAGAAAGCAGTCATTAAAGGCTAATAGGGCAATTGTCTGTGAGCATGGGCAGTACGTGGTTCTGCTGCTGTGACCTCGAGACCGGGACTTATACCATGTATTGCTATTCATCAAGACGCAATGGACAGCAGTATAAGCAGCCTCTTCTTACCTCAGCACGCATGGTGTTTCCAGTATTGGGTCAGATAGACAGGGTGGACAGCAGTTTGAGCAGCCTCTTCTTACCACAACACCACTGGTATCTCCATTCTTAGATCAGATTGACAGGGTGGACAGTAGTGTGAGCAGCCTCTTCTTACTTTAGCATCCCTGGTATCTCCAGTATTAGTTCATATAGACAGGATGGACAGCAGTGTGAGCTGCCTCTTCTTACCACAGCTATCCTGGTATATCCATTATTAGGTTAGATAGACAGGGTGACCAGCAGTTTGAGCAGTCTCTTCTTACCTCAGCACCTTTGGTAGCTTCAGTATTAGATCAGAATTAAAGGGTGGACAGCAGTGTGAGCAGCCTCTTCTTACCTCAGCATTCATAGAGTCTTGAGTGTTAGATCAAAGGGACCAGGTGAACAGTAGTGTGAGCAGCATTTTCTTACCTCAAAATCCCTGGTATTTCCAGTGTTAGATCATAAAGACAGGATGGACAACAGTGTGTTTGGACTCTTATCACCTCAACACTCCTGATGTCTCCAGTATTCTATTATACAGAATGGACAGCAGTGTGAGCAGTCTCTTTTTACCTCAGCACCTCTGGTATCTCCAGAATTAGATCAGAAAGACAAGGTGGAATGCAGTGTGAGCAGCCTCTTCTTACCTCATCACTCATAGTGTCTCAAGCATTACATCAGAGGTAAAGGGTGGACAGCAGTGCAAGCAACGACTTCTTACCTTAGCACCCTTTGTACTTCCAGTATAAGATCAGAAAGACAGGGTGGACAGCAGTGTGAGTGGCCTTTTTGTACCTCACAAGTCACTACCTCTAGTATCTCGAGTTTTAGATGAGTAAGATTAGGTGAACAGCAATGTGCACAGCCCTATCTTAACTCATCACACATAGTGTCTCAAGTATCTGATCAGATAGACAGGGTGGACAGCAGTGTGAGCAGCCTCTTCTTACCTCAGCACTTTTGGTATCTCCAGTATTAGATCAGATAAACATTGTGGATGGCTTTGTGAGTAGCCTCTTCTTACCTCATCACACAAAGTCTTTCAAGTATTTGATCAGAAAGATAGGGTCAACAGCAATGTGAACATGCCACTCTTTCCTGATCAGCCCCGTTACATTCAGTATTATATCAGAGTATCAGGGAAAGATCTGTCAGTCAAGGGAGTGGGCGGGAAGAAACTGCTGGGGACCTGCCTTTTTGACTAGTTTGGTCGCTGGTGACTTTAGAGCACATCATTTCAGAAGCATACATTAATGGCTGAAATTGTGAATTGGTGCAGCATGTATCCGATGTCAGGATCCCTTTAAAACCATTTAGGAATTTATTTATAGTGACATTTATTCTAATTATAGTGACTCTTCTTTTTTGAAGTTTTGCCACCTATCAATAGAAGAATGATGAGTTCTTCAACCTTATTACGTCTTCTTGCACACATATATAGTGTTGTGTACTTTCTACGAGCCCCAGACTTTGCGTACATGTATATGTGCAATAAACGCAGTGGATTCTGACAAGTTTTCCCACAATATCATCTCACAGACGGTCATTATAGAATGACCTTCCCAAAAAGCCTTTTATTACAAATTATGGTCTAGGATTGGACAGTAAGGTCCACAAACATTAAACAATTCTTCCACCAAATTTTCATGCATGCATCTATTCTGATTCTTTATAATAAAGTAATTTACATTTTATGGACACCTTTGACAAGGAGAAAATTATTATTACAGCTGTTAGTGACTAGCTTTAGTTAATAAAATTGAATTAAGTTTCAGTCTTCCATCTTCATTGCTGCATTCATTTTCAAGCCCCTCGAGATACAGTTTGCAGCTTGATCCAATTTTCTGATATTTTTCTTGTAGGATTGTGTCTCTCAGTAATATAGGCTGGATGTGAGATTTGTACTGTTTTCTTCATTAGTTCATATACCAGCACAGCTTCTATCCTTCACCTAGTTCCTCTTCCTGTGCATTTCTGCTTTTCTACAGATAATTTTCTCTACCCTCTCTTAGATTGTACATACGTTCTCACCTGTCCACAGTGAAGTGCAGCATGCAAACATACAGGACGTAGCAAAGGTTATTATGACCCTTAATGGACCGGCTTGATAACTTGAAATAGAAGATTATCTCCCAAGCTTTGTTTTGTGCCGAGGTATCCAAGTGCTATGTTATCTGAGTAACTTTTGAAGACCCATCATGGATCCATCAGAGTCCAAATTAGGAAGTTTATTCCTAAACCAGACAAAACGGACTATTTATCTGACATGCCTGGTTATCAGAAGTTCTGGAACTTCCTGAGAAAACCAAGTTAAGCTTGGGAAGGAATAAAAGCTGCTGAGACCGAATTAAAATAATATAAATCAACATCTCAAACCACCAAGAGACCTATGATCAATGATCGGGTCGGATCGCAAGGTGACTTTTTCTTTAAAGTAACCCTTGCTGTCTGCAAGGAAGACTTTTATTACCTCTCTTGCATTGTTGTTTTGATACCTTAACATTATCTTACTAGACTGTAAAATATAAACTTATCAAAAACAGATTTCAGCCATACAGCGATCACTCACATCAGTCTCCGAGTGCCCCAAGAGGTCACAGTCATAAATGATCATTTCCATTTCTATCTTCTATGCAAGTGTGCACAGTGGTGCTTGAAAGCTGGTAAATTGTTCATAATTTTGTACAAATTTGACCTAAAATTTTCACGAAAGTCCTAAAAGTAGATAAAGAAAGCAAAATCAAGCAAAGGAGTCGAAAATATTAGACTTTGTCCAATTTCCTACTGACGTAATTATCAAGAATGCAAAAAAAAATGGAAACATTTTAAAGTTAGCAATTATTTGAAGATTTTGCACCACACGACTGCAAATTGTACCCTGATGGGACAGAATGAGGAATAATCGCATCATGCACATTTACAATATATTTCTATCGAGGTATGATTTAAAGAGAAATGGTTGTGTGTATACGGCAGGGTTGACCCATTTAGGCAAAAGGGCAGTGCAAGTTGTCAGAGTGGACTCACAGTTCTTTAGTTAGTGCAGGCACTTCATAAAGAGATAATCCTACAAAAAACTTGTGGGCCCATTCATCAAATAGTTTTTTGCCAGAACTTTTTGAAATGTCACATAATGTTAGTAGATGCACACAAATTTTGTGGCTTTTGGCATTTTTACTCCCTGATGAAGCTTGATGCGAAACGCATGTCGGGTGCTTTTCTACCTCTATGTGTTACCGCTGTATTGTCTCTAGAAATTTTATTTATATTTAATTGTCTTGCATTTGACTATTTTGTTTTCCAAAGTTTTTATTAACATTTTGTATATTTTAACAGTCAACAAATTAACTTTATCAAAGCATATTGATATTTTCGCCTTACATCTGTTCTCCAAGATGATTTGTGAAGAGGGGAAATGGGAAGGGTCTTTGGGAAAAGGGGTAATAGAAGGGTAAAGGGAATGGGTTGAGGGTAGAGAACTCAGAATAAATAACTTTACATATTCTAGGCAACACATATTAAACAAGTGAAGAAAAAAAAATTGAATAAAGTATCCTGAGGCACCTGAAACCAGTAAAAAGGATTAGGGTTATGTTTAGGGTTTGGGAAATATTGAATTCCAGTGGTTCCATTTCTTCTCATATCTATTAATGCAGCCGTTGATCCTTGCGAATTTGAGGTCCAAAGAGTTATGGATGTCAAGTCTGTCGACAACGTCAGCAATTTGTGGGGTATCTGGTTGTTTCCAGTGGAAGGCTATCAGGTTTTTGACTATTAGTAGGATATGTACCAAAACGTATCTCTTGGAAGGATGAATGTCTTCTAGTCCCAAAGATAGCAAGGCTGTTTGTGGAGTAAGAGGGTAGTCTTTTTTAAGGAAATTATTGATAAGTAGGGAAACCTGATTCCATAATAGTGCAATCTTTGGGCAAGTCCAGAAAATGTGGAGCAAGTCTCCTCTGGAACCACATCCCCTCCAACATAGGTGTGAGTGGTCGCTGTTGATGCGTGCTAATCTTACTGGGGTGAAGTACCATCTAGTTAGCATCTTATAAAAGGATTCATGAAGGGGTAGTGATATATTAGAGGAGTATGTGTATTTCATAGCATCTTCCCACTGCTCTGGACTTGTTGAGATCTGTAGATCCGTTTCCCACCTGGACATATAGATATTTTTTTGGAACTTATTGTCCTTGTTGAAAAGAGTGTATAAGTATTTGGTGCTCCAGAAGACCCTATGCCCTATATTACTGAGTAATAAGTGTACAGCTTCTGCCTTTGTAGGCACTTTATGGATGAAGTTTTGAACATGTTCTTTTAGAATATAATAGTGCATAAAGTCCGATGGATGAATATTAAATTTTAGTTTAATGTCGCTAAAACTAACAAAGTTGTTATTCACATAAATATCACCGATTTTTTTATGCCTATTTGGATCCATCTCTCTGGGATTTGAAATTTATAGATGGTTGCAATCAGGGAGAGTGGGAAGTTACTTAAGTTAGCTAGTTTATTATGTTTCTTAGGTGGTCTAGCAATTTTGTCCCATGCTTGGGTTGCGGCTAAGAAGATAGGATGAAGCAATTTATAACGATTTAGTTGGAAAATATGATTAAGTAAGCATTCTTTCAATGAGCGGTAATTGACATGAAATTTTTCTAGTTCAATCCAAGCTGGAAGCGTGTTCTCCTTTACCCAATATATGCTTTGTTTTATTAGATTTGACCAAAAGTATGCCTGAATGTTTGGTAATCCAAGTCCCCCATTGGATTTGCTCTTAAAGAGAACATCCCTGGCCACCCTTGCTTTTTTCCCATTCCAGACGAAAGAGAACACAGAGGATTGAAATTTGTTTAAATAAGAGGTCGGAAAGTTTAAAGGTAGTGCTCTAAAGACGTAAAGGATTTTAGGGAGTACAATTGATTTGACTGCTAGTATTTTGCCTGTCCATGTGAGACCAATTTTGCTCCAGGATTGGAAATCTTTTGAAATAGTGTCTAAGATGGCATCGCAATTTGCTTTTATAGTAGAGTGTGATTTTTTAGTGAAAAGAATTCCAAGGTAAGAAATCCCTTCATCCTCCCAGGTGAAGTCTGTTAATCTTTTCAAAATTTTGTTAATAGGTCGCTTACGTTGAGTTGTAGCAGTTTTGATTTCTTTCTGTTTATTTTAAAAAAAGAAATTGAAGAGAACAAATCTATTATTTTTAGAAGAGAAGCGGTGGAATTAATGGGGTCTGATAGGGTTAGTATCATATCATCGGCAAAAAACTTATCTTGTATTGTCTTGTGGGTGTATCGATACCTGAGATTGATGTATCTTCTCGTATCATTTCTGCCAGAGGCTCGATGGCAAGGGCAAAGAGAAGTGGTGATAAGGGGCATCCCTGTCTGGTCCCGTTGCTAATGGGGAAGGATTTAGAAAGATTATTATTGATGTAGATCCTAGCGCTAGGGGAGGAGTAGAGTGCAAACACCGATGACAGCCAATCTTTGTTAAAGCCGAAATGGAATAAAACTGATTTTAGATATTCCCAGTTGATTCTGTCTAAGGCTTTTTCAGCGTCTAAAGATAAGATAATTGCTGGGCATTTGGTAGTGTTAATCCTGTTAATAATATTTAGCAGTCTCCTGGTGCCATCTGATGTTTGCCTCCCCTCTATGAATCCCAACTGATCTCTATTTATTAGTTTAGGAAGGATTTTTTCAGTCTGTTTGCTAGGATCTTGGAGTAGATTTTTAGATCAGAATTAATAAGTGATATGGGCCTATAATTTTGAACTTCTTCGGGATCACTTTGGGGTTTGGGAATCATTATAATAATAGCCTCCAACATTTCTTTGGGAAAGTGTCCGCTAAGGGAAGCCTGATTGAAAATCTGTTCTAAGTGTGGGCTAAAATTTCTACAGAAGTTTTATAATACTCGTTAACAAATCCGTCGGGACCTGGAGATTTTTGTGACTTAAGACTATGTATAGTTTCAGATATTTCAGAAGAGGTAATGTGTGATGTTAAAGAACTCAGATCTAATGGACTTATTTTTGGAAGTTGTAGGTTTTTGAAAAAGTTTTGAATATTTTTGGTATCTGGTAGGGGAGACGATGGATCAAGATTGAGATTGTATAAGTTATAATAGTAGTCTGCAAACGTGTCTGCTATGTCTTTGGGATGTTGTTTGGTGATACCTAAGTTATTTTTAATTTTGTTGATTCTATTTCGAATCCTATCTCGTTTTAGTTTTTGCATCATGAATTTTGTGGGCTTGTTTAGTTCTGAGTAAACTTTAAATTTTGATGCTTTAATTACTACATCATAATCATCTAGAATGGCTTCTTTCAAATTTTGTCTTAGTTTTAGTAATTCTAAGTGGATTTCTGGGGATGGATGTGCTCGACTATTTTGGAGGTTTTCCTTTAGTTTAATTTGAGATTGGATATTCTTTATTTTATCTCTTTGTTTACGGATGTGTCTGGAAGAGATCTGTATCAGTTTACCTCTGATGACCGCTTTGTGCGCGCACCAAATGATAAAGGGGTCTATCTAAGGGGTTTATCTGATTTGTTCTCATCAAAATAAAGTTTTAGAGTTTCCTCAACCTCTTTTTTATATTCAGGGAATTTTAATAGTATGGAGTTACACCTCCAGAGGAAGGTATTTTTGGAAAAAGGGCCTAGAGTTAATTCTATTAGGACCGGAGAATGATCCGAAATTGATTTATTTAGGATAGATACTTTTCTAACTTTGGGGAGAGAAAAGATGTCTGTTAATAAAAGGTCAATTCTTGATGATGTTTTATGAACATTGGAGTAATGAAAATACTCCCTTGAGGAAGAATTTAAACATCTAAATGTGTCATATAGTTCGTTATTAATAAGCCATTTATTGAGTGAGGGTGCTAAATGACGTGTAGTTGAGGTGGAATCAATGTTCCCGTCGGGGACAATGTTGAAGTCACCCAGTAGATACAGTTCTCCCTTTCTGTGAATCTGGATTTTTTTTATTAATTTGTTAAGAAAATTCAACTGTTTTTTATTAGGTGCATAGATGTTTACTATGGTACAAGTTATGGAATTTAGTTGGCAAACCAAGATGTGAAATCTTCCCTTAGGGTCGTCTATCTCCTCAATCAATTGGAACGGGGTTGTATTTTTAATTATAGTCATAACACCGGCTTTCTTTTTCGGGCCAAGAGATGAAAAGATATGTGGGTAGTTTCTGTGAGAGAAAGAGGGATGTTTACCTTTGATGAGTTTTGTTTCCTGCAGACAAATGATATCCGCTTGGGAAAGTCTGATCTCCTTCCACAGGGCAAATCGCTTCCAGGGACTGTTGAGCCCTCTGACGTTGTACGATATTATTTTCAAGTGCATAATGAGAATCAAAAGGCTGAAAACACACTCAGGATAATATTAATGAAACAGTAAAAAAAGAAAGTAAGGTAAAAATAAATAAATAAAATAATCCAATTAAGAAAACTTAGCAGTAAAATACAATAATAGAACAACTGTAACGAAATCAAGTCCCAGTAGAGAGTTCTCTTAAAGGATCCACACTCTCGATGGGATCTCTTTTGAAGTGGGGAAAAGTTTGTGTGGTGATTGTTCACCAAGATTCCCCTAGTTGAAATGAGGCATTATAAGAGTTAAGTGGTCTTTCAATTACTAGTTTCTTTTGGAGTATAAATGAAGCTAATCAGTAACTTAACGTGGAATATACCCACTATTCAAGAAGAGATATTCAGGTGGGAGATTTGAAGAACTCCATGCCTTCTTCTGGAGAATTTATTGCAACAGTCTTCCCTTGTAGTGAAACAGCAGTTTAGTAGGGAAGCCCCATCTGTATTGTATATTTCTTTCTCTCAAAAGGTTGGTGATTTCTTTAAAGGACTTACGCATGTCCAATGTATGTTTAGACAAATCTGTGTAGATTTTTATTTGGTTATATGGATCGGGAAGAGAGCCATTATCTTTAATAAATTTTTGAATCCTCTCTTTTGTACCAAAAAAAGCATTCGAAGGATTGTGTCTCTTGGCTTTTCGTTAGGTATGTTATTAGGTCGTGGCAACCTATGTATTCTGTCAATGCATAGATCTAGATTTGAAAGAGACGGGATAGCTTTTTTGAATATCGTCTTTACGAAATCTGAGAGATCTTGCTGTTTAACTTCTTCAGGAATGCCGCGGAGTTTCAGGTTGTTCCTTCTGTTCCTGTCCTCCAAATCAGCCATTTTTATTTTTTAGATTGTTAATTTCTTTTTTTAGTTCCATGTTTTGGTTTGTTAGAGTCTCCATTTTGTTTTCCACTTCAACAATTTTTTTCTCATTTTTTTCAAGCCTTTGGGTGATGCCTCGGCAGACACCGTCGAATGAGGTCTGGTATTTCTCAAAACCAAGTCTGAGTCTTTCATCTATAAGATTTGTGATCTTTTGGAAAAACTCTTCTTCATGACTCAGTTTGGATGTCTGTTGTTGAGGATTAGGGCGATCTTTCTTATTCCTGTGAAATACTGGTCCTTCATTTGGAGAGGCGTCCTCCGAGAATGATTCCAAATCAGTGCCATCAAAGATGTCCATTTCCTCAGGGGCTCTTCTTTTTGCAGAAACAGAAGTATCCATGTTGTCTGTAGAAGTGGACTTAAAGGATGTTGGAAGTATTGGGTTCTTGTCTTTTGGGTCTGGTTGGGATAAATTAGTTTTGTTTTTGGGCAGTTGTGGTAGCATGCTTCTTTGTGAATTTGGTTTAATAAAGCTGCTATATTGATGTGCCGTTTTATTAGGTATGAAGTCATCCCCTTTTTGCGGAGATCTTGATTTTGTCGGACTTAGTGGGTTTGGGGAGTCTTCAGGTGGTCTGGCAAAAGATTGTGATGGGAGCTGTTTGTTTTTCTGAGATTTTTTAGATTCGCTCCTTTGTTCCATTGTTTTGGCAAGACGTAAGTCTCTCTTTTGGATTAATACTATAAATTTAGTTGATTTTTTTTTTTATTATCCCTCAAAGTAGTCAGATAAAGGGGCAATAATAGCAGAGCAGTGAAATTTGTTTGGAAAGACTTATAGGACGTCTTTCTTAATATTTGCTGTGAGTTTGGTTATGTTAACAAAACCCCTTTAAATTGTCAATCAAAGGGGCAGTATATGTATATCTCAAAATGACGTCAAAATCCTCTATATGCTGGGAAATTACAGATTCAGTGAATTATGTTGAGGACAAGACTTGCAAGAATTTGTAGCCTCATATAATTAATATTATACAATTGTGTGAAACAAATTCTCCACCCCTTTAAATAAACTAGACTTCGTTGTGAGTGATAACGAGATTTCTGCTTAATAGCACAGCAAAATCCTTTAAATATCCAGAAAGTCAGTAAGGGTTATGTAACAAGAATTCAATGGTAATCACACAACCAGATTTAGGTAGGGATTGTAAATTTAGAATATTGTAAATTAACCGCTTTAATTCTTATAGGGAACAATAAATAAGTAATTTTAGCACTGGGAGAGAATAAGCCGTGGTTTTGATTCTCTCTGATATCAGCTTTTATCACTCAGCTGATTCGCTGCTAGTACTGTGTTTTATGTTTATAGAGTTAAAACAAAACTCGTATAATGACTCTATACCTTCAAGTTTGTGTAAAAATAGTAGCTGGTATGTAATTAATAAACTATTCCTGTGAGCTGTTGCTCAGGCTGCCGCTGTTGTCTGCCTGTATAATTGCCAGTATAAGTAAAACAGACAGGATAGGATAGAGTTAAATCTCCATAGTAATTGTCCGAGTTAACTTTAGATTATGGTATGAAGAATAGTAAATTTGAGCTGTTGGTGGTTTTTTTTGTGGGTTTGACTGTTTTCCTGCCACTCCAGAGCTCCTAGAACTCCGTATGTTTAATGGCCGGCTTCTTCTCCCCACACGCTCAGGTTTTCCCGCCCAAAGTCAGTGAGCTGTGAAACCTTATATGGCGCCTCTTGTCAGTGACTGGGAATTCCCACTGAGGTGATTTTTACCTCAACGCTTTCCTGTGTAGAGACACCAGGACCGGCAACGGAGGCAGCTGCGTGTAATTCTGTCTTTGTTCCTGGAAGGTGCAGTTACTTTTCTGTCACAAGCAGTAACAAGATGGCGGGTCCTGTGCTTAAGATAGTCCTATGTCTTTAGTAGTACTCTGTGACTTCTAAGGTCCCGTCTTCTTCTTGTAGAAATATTGCTGGCTCCTAGGTGTTGTTGATTTTAGAGTCCTCTATTAAGGAGAATGAGCTCTATTTCTGGGGCCTCAGCAACAAGATGGCGAATCCAATATGGTGACTAAAGGCAGGCAGGGAAGACACCTTCTTTACAACTTGATATCTCCTGATTCCTGTCAGCTAGGGACTCAATCCTGGTCTTGTTTTAAAGCTTATAAGCTAAGTCTGCGATCTGAGTCCGCAAAACTTGTTCTTATACCTCAATTTAAGCTTTTTTGTTGCTTTAAGGGGAATCTTAGTCAGAGCTCCAAGCTCCTGCGACTTTACATGCCCAGAGCTAGGCCATGCCCCCGCATTTGACTATTTTGGACTCAAACTTAGACTTGAGTATCCATCCTCAATGCTATGACTTCATGTTTTATATACCTTGTTATTTGATCCACCCTTTTGCTCTATTTAAGGGGATGGTAGAAGGTGTCACACCCATCTGTCTTTGGTATATACAGTATATGTTTTAACCGTCTTACTTTGTATGATAATTTCATTGCCTTTTTTAATATTTAGGTGATAAAAATATAAATTATATACTTTTTCATATGTTCAGCCTTGCACATTGCTTCTATAGGTTTTTCATCTATCATCAATCTTTGCCGACTCCTACAACTTTTTGTAAGAAGAGAGGATTTTACCTGGAAGAAGTATTGTAAATTAGGACAGAAATTTACTTCCTTCCACAATCAGAGTATTTTCTAGATAGTATGTAGTCACAGAAACCAGATGACTTGATCCATTTTAACAGTCCCTGAAAAAGAATCACTGTTTATATTTTGCTTGTCCATTACTGATGTGCAACATTTTTTTTATTTGGACACGTGCAGGAACTCCATGGAAGTATTTTGACTTAAATACTGCAACCTTTTGCAGAAGGTTAGATCTTTCTCTCATATTCACAGAAATCTCCGTATATACAGTATCTACCCTTGTATCTCTTATTTTTACCCATTTTTCTTTAAATCAAACCTGTCGGAAGTATTTTGCGAAGTAAACTACAGGCATTGTCATTTTGGCAGAGTTAAACTGATGAAAATGATACCTGTGGTGAAGAAATCCGTCTTGTGGTTCTTGTGTAATCAGTGTTAGTAGTTTTCAGTAAATGATATGCCAGTGCTCGGGGGCGGGACTGTAGGCAGAGTCTTATCTTGATGCTCTAGGCCAAAGAAACCAAGAAAAGACCTGCCCACTGGCCCGTTCCGAAGCACATACATGTTCCTCATCATAGAGATAGAGAGAAAGACTGTTTAAGTTTCGGGGACGCAAGTGTACAGGTCTCTTCTTGGTTTCCCTGGCCTAGGGTAGGAAGATAAGACTCTACCTACAGTCCTGCCCTGGAACACGAGCATCTCATTAACTGAAAACTTCCAACACTGATTACACAAGAACCACAAGACGGATTTCTTCACGTCAGGCATCCTTTTAATCAGTTTAACACTTCAAATCTGACGTAGAAAAATCGTGATGACAGGTTCACTTTAATTGAAGCCCTTATTCTGAATGAATTTTTTTCATTCAAATGACCTGATGTTAGCTTGTACAATTTTATATACCAGGGGCAAAGACATGAGTACCATGGAAGTAGACCATGCAGCTGCTATAGGGCAACTGGAGAAGGGACTCAATTTTTTATTTTAGTTGGTGATAAAAACTTTTACAGGGATCCCTTCTCCAGGGGTGCAGGAGTAAAGGAGTGGAAGATGACCATAAGCCCTGAAAAGATTTGCTGTTATTATGACATAAGCTATATTTTTTAAGATGTTGCATGATATACTGTGCTTAGATGACTCTGATGCAAAGTTTTGTGATTTTACAATTTAGGCTATGGTTTATTGTAATCTCTTTATGTGAAAGTTATGGGACAATAAAGCCCTGCAGCTGGTAGGCAACTTGGTAGGGGGTTCAATTTAGTCTTCAGTATTGAATCCACAAGAAGAGTGTAAAGAGAAAGGAGAGACCTACTAAGTGCAATACCCCAGCAGTGAAGGAAGGTAGGTGAATACTATTAACTCACCTGAGGCAGTTGTGTCACAACACTGATATACGTATATGAATTACCCTCCCAATGCTGCAGCTACCACAACAAATTCTTGAAGATGCCAACAGATACCAGTAAGCCAAGAAAAATAAAAACAAAAATGTAGTCTAAGGAGCACTGCCAATGTGGCAAAATCCAAATATGTAGAAAAACAAAGTTTCTTTATTCATGCAACACTTCAGAGTATGCTAACAGTCCTCTTCCGCGCAGTACTCATGACCTTGGCCTGGAATGTCTAATCTTCTTTCACTAATGCTCACAGGTCCGGTCTACACATTGCCTCAGCCCCAACTTCTCCTTTGCTGCCTCAGGGTTCCCACAAACCAAAAGCTATAATTTCCTGGGTTTTCTACTCTGTACCCGCTGCAGATGAGCTCTCTTTTCCCTGGAGTGGAGTGCAAAGTATTTTAATAAAGGTTTGTGCATTCAACCATTCATCCCTTCTCTTTTGCCCTAGCACTCCTCAAGACTGAGGTTTACCTAAATGAAGGGTCTGGATAGTCGCTCTGATTGCTATAAGCCTGATGATGAAGTAGGCCTTTTGACTGTGAAACACATTGCATGAAAAAAGAAGCTGTTAGGGTCTACGGAACGCACCTAATAGATATTGTAGAGAGGTGCGTTCGCAGCCCAGGGTCCACCGTGCAGGCGAAGCCCGCTGCTAGTAAGATGGCGAAAGTAGCGAACTCTGTTATCCCGCAGAGTCGCTAAAATAAACGCCGTAGTGCGCTGTGGCAGTAAGTGCGAACTCTGTTAATCCCCAGAGCCGCTAACGGGAATGCCGCAGCGCTATATGGCGGTAAGTACAAACTCACTTAGCTTCAGTGAGCCGCAAAGTAAAACGCTAGGGCGCTGAACAGCGTTATAAAGCGAACCCTGTTGCGTCACAGAGCCGCTGAGAAAAAGACTGTGTCCTGTTAACACCACAGGGATACACAGATAACTGCTGTGCAGTCCGTGATCATGCAGACAGCAACGCAATCAAGCAATCTCCTCACCGGAGAAGCCAGTATTCTAGGGGCTTATTTCAGCCAAGCCCTAACCACGTGCACCCAAATCTCCTCACCGTAGGTGCCGGTATTCTAGGGGCTTATTTCAGCCGAGCCCTAACCACATGCGTGCATGATCACACTGGCGCATAGCACATAATGCAATTGATACTAGCGCTTGGCGGCCCAGTCATGCCACACTTTTTTAGTAACAGCTACAGGACCTTCCAGAAACAGGGACCAATGAAACTGTTCCAGAACACCAGTAGTCACAGGACCTTCCTGGCGGACCAATAGGAGCTGCTGCAGTACCTGAGCATGTGACCCCTGATCTCCAATGAGAGATCTCACCCTGGGCATGCTTAGAAGGGGAAAACAAGGACTTTGTCCTAAAGACGTCTGCTCGTCGCTAACCAGTACTGGCCACAATAGCAGAGCCTGGAGAGGAATCAGTAATCCTCTGCACACTGTTAGACTGGGCGAGACGCTGGGACCGACGTCTAAGCTGAGCAGGATCCACTGTGGATGGGGGACCGCAGCGGGACTGGTTCGAGACTCCCCTTGTGCAGCAGCGGGAACTCGAACCCTAACAGAAGCTTTATTATTTTTATACACAATTGGATTATCCCGTCATTGGCATTTTTCATGAGACCACGTTTTTGTATTCATTTTTCTTGGCTTACAAGAAGAGTGTGACAGTCTAGTCCGCACAGTGTGCATGTGTGTGTGGGAAGGAGAAATAATGGGAGCATGAAAGTAATTGGACTGAAAAAGTGACAGTTTTGATCCCAGACATGGCTGGAATACTCTTGAAGTAAGTGGAGCAGAGAGAAAACCCCGGAAGTTGTAGCTGTTGGGTATGGGAACCCTGAGACAGAAAAGGAGACGTTGAGGCAGAGGCAACGTGTAGACCTGACCTGTGAGTGTTAGTGATAGAAGATTGGACATTCCAGGTCAATGGCATGAGTACTGCTTAGAAGAGGACTGTGAGCAGAAAAGAGAAGAGTGTCTGGAGGTAAGGAGAGCTCAGATCAGAAATGTCGCTCACGAGTGCTGTGCCACAACATGTAAGTCTTAAGCCTGCGCCTATGCAGAGGATGTAACCCCTTAGTTTTGTACCTGCTACAAACTGTACATATGTTTCATCAAGTTCCACAGTAAAATCAAGTTTATTTTTTAAAGTGGACTGACTCATTCCTTGTTTATACTATAAATTCAGGGTTCCTATGCCATCTTAAAAATATGTGACCTTTGAGAATAACATCTGCTGAGGTTAACAGCACATACACACTCGGAGGAAACCATTTCACTTGTGCCTAGTGCTACAATGAAACACTTCGACCTTTGAGATCCTCACTTGAGAAGCTAAGCCAAGAACCAGCGATAAGAGATGGGGCAAAAAAAGTATTTGGTCTTCTTATTTTTGTATTAATGAAAAAAAGAGAAAATCACTCCCTGTGTGAAGCGGCAACCGCATAGGACAAGGTTCACTTGTTGTGCTGGACAGCTGGACAGGCAGAACACTGCTATAGGGCACAAAATGGAGAGTTCTTCTGATCAGCTGCCACAATGACCATCAGTTGTCCACCTTCACCGGGCAGGAGCTGCACCCTTTGTACTGAATAAGCACACTCTTGGAGGAGGTGTATCACAGATGGCTTTCCCAATCGGTTGCCGCACTGACCGCCATTTCCACACCCTCCTGGGCCGGAGCTGGAGATACAATTCAGGAGGAAACAGAAGGGAGCAGATATGTTCTAGGCGCTGAGATGGAGGAGACTTGCCTATTCACGAGATGAGACATTTAATGGCATATATCGGTGGTCTCATCTTGTGAATAGGCTGGTCTCCTCAATCATAGCACGCAAAACATATCCACGCCCTTCTTTTTCCTTTTTCCTCCTGAATTGTATTTTTGGATTAAGGATTTGGTTATAGAACAATTTCAATTTTTGCCAAAGTTTTCTATAGAAACAAAGAACAGTTTAGTGAAGACTATTTTCTTATCTCCTTGGAAAATTATTGAATTTTTCACATTTTTAACCCTCTAGTTACCACAATTCTTTAAGAACAGATGCACAGCAAGCAAGGATCCAAGCCCCAAAGAGGTTAATTCCTCCGCCGGCTCCATGAGAGGCGGATTATATTCCGTGTAAGAACTCCACACTTCAGGAAATGTGGCTCAATGCCACCCTCATTGTCCAGCCACAGATTTTACCGATGATTAATAACAATGCGCCAGAGGAATTTTTTTTTCCTCCTAAAGAAAGGCTAATACATTTTGTTAGAGAGACGGAGAATGAAAAAGACGAAAGGAAGAAGAAAAAAAAGGACACAACGGCAGCGCTTGCAATTTATGGATTTTCTGGCTTAAAAGCTTATATTTATATCTGTCGCTTTGGCACCTAACGACAAGTAAATCCCTTTCTTTGCAGCTCCGTTCGCTTCCACAAAGAGGTAAAAGCTTGGAGTCACACCAGTTCACAGTATGAGTTTATTACTTTGTATTTCATTCCTTGAAATAGTAACTCTTAGCCTGATCACAGCGGCTCAATACCCGGCTCCGAAAAATGTGTTTTGCATATTGAAATGTATTGTATGCAAATCACCTGTGGACTTAACCCCTTCATTTCAAAGCACTCGAAAAAAAGGGGGAGGG
>JARQOD010000010.1:24638629-24693054 GCA_033576555.1 Oophaga sylvatica | reverse complement strand
CCTTTCCATAAAGCAAAGGTGATAACTAAATGGCTCAGGGAACAAAACATAGAGATTTTGGGTCCATGGCCTGGAAACTCCCCAGATCTTAATCCCATTGAGAACTTGTGGTCAATCATCAAGAGACGGGTGGACAAACAAAAACCTAAAAATTCAGACAAAATGAAAGCATTGATTGTGCAAGAATGGACTGCTATCAGTCAGGATTTGGTCCAGAAGTTGATTGAGAGCATGCTAGGGAGAATTGCAGAGGTCCTGAAGAAGAAGGGTCAACACTGCAAATATTGACATGCTGCATTAACTCATTCTAACTGTCAATATAAGCTTTTGTTACTCATATGTTTGCAATTATATTTCTGTCTGTGATAAAAACATCTGTCAAACACACATAAAAACCAGAGGGCAGCAGATTATGTGAAAATATAGTGTCATTCTCAAAACTTTTGGCCATGACTGTACACACAGAGTGGTAGCGTATCCACACACAATCCACACATAAATGATACTAGCCCACCCGCGTGCGTCTCGGAGACCCTTTTATATGATCTGCTCCTGACCAGTCGGACAGGACCTTGCTTGTGGGCCAATCCGGAGCTGCCACACCACCAGAGCAGCTGACGACTGACCACCAATGAGACGTCGCCACCTCATGAGCATGCTCACTAAGGTGATTTCTGGACTTAGCCTCCAGAACGTCCGTTGTCCGCTGTCTAGCGCTGGTTACCATAGACTTGGCTGGAAAGCCAACAGTAACCAATCAAAAAGCACGATCCTGAGCAAGATGCTGAGACCGACATCTTTGCTCAGCAGCTCTCACAGCGGCTGAAACTGAAAGGGAGACCACAGCAACAGACAAGGCTTGGGATCTACTCTGTGCAGTGGGAGAATCCTAGCAGACTGGATGGAAGAATTATTAATTTAATCATTAATATATGGCAATACTTGAGATTTTTAACTTCTTCATCCTTTATAACTTGACATACCAATATTTCATTGTTGTGGACAAAACATTAAATCCTGTTTCAATTTTTTTTCTCGTAGTCACAAAACATAAAATGATATCAGCAGAGTAGGACTGAGGTGGCAAGGGCCCACCAGTAACATTGACCCTTGGGATCCACTCTTCAGCTACATGCAAATGTTACATTACCCCCGTTTACAAATTTACCTCTGCTTCTATATAATAATACACTGGGTAGTTGATAAATCAGTGATGAGATCCAACCATTGTCTGTACATAATGAGTCAGGTGTATTCCAGTGTATGGAGGAGTAGGGGGCCCACCAGAGGATTTACCTGTTCCCCTGTGGGCGAGTCCGAGCCTGCATATTAGTTGCGCTCGCACTAATTACCAAAAGATGAGCAAGATATATAATTTACAGAACTGAAGCACACTGAAAACTGGGGACAAGCTATTGAAGATACTTTTTTTCACACCATTGATATGGGTGCTGGGTAATGAGTAGATTAACCGCAAATGTTACCAGAATTCCAAATATCTCTAAATGTCAAATTGCTCCTCAGGTTATATGAATATTTGTATTGGATGTACCTAAAGGAGGCCTTAAAATCTAAGCAGATGGTACGGCTATTATGCAGTATTCATTGTATGCCGCAATCTGCTGCTGTGCCGGCTTACAAATCATCAAGCGCTAATATGAATTGTGTACGGTATTAGCACCTATATTAAGTGCAGCTGTTGCTCCTTAATAAAGTATTGCCAAGTCCTTAATGTGGTCTTACTGGCACAGATGCCCAAAAGGAGGATGTGGAAATATTACCGCGTTACCAGACATATACATCTACAGTAAGGAGGCATGGAAGGAAAATAGAGCAATGCTAACATCTAGTGGTCAATCGAGGAATGGAGACTGCTTAGGATGAGTTACAAGCAAAGTTACATTAGTAAATTAATGAAAGGGAACTTGTGAAGGGGATATACTCCCACAATGGATTACAAGAGCTTTAGCAACCCAATAATAACATATTTAATGGGGTTATCTACCACTGCGGAAAATATATATGTTGTTTTGCTTAAACCTAACGATTAAAGCAAATCTCTCCATCCTAAGCCGTCTATATGGAGCTGCAGGTCATAGAAAGATGAAAAAAATGACACCTTGATATCTGCAATCCGATGTCTTCTTCAAGAGAAATTCATAATTTTCTTAATATGTAAATGAGCTGTTAAGATCTATGGGTGGGACATACATCTTCAAGAGAATCTGTCTCGAGAGCTTATGGTAATTGAAAGGAGGCGTTACCAGTGTGAGACATGTAATGACTGACCTTCTGATCTCCTGATCTACATGTCTAATACTCGTAACTCACCGTTCATTTACATTAAGCTCTGGAGGCAGATTCTTAGGGAGACCTATGTCCGGCCCATAGATCTTAACAGCTCATTTACATAATATGGAAAACATGGATTTCTTTGGAATTAAACATCGGATAGCAGATATTAAGGTATTATTTTTTTCAACTTTCAATGACCTGTGTGTCCATATCAATGGCTCAGGAGGGTTGATCCAACGGATAGATACCATGTAACTAAATTTTTTTTTTTGTCCAAACTTTTCAAGGAAGGAAAATGTTCAAAGCATTATCTGGGCACTTGGGCTTAAAGCACCAGTCCAGGGCTTTGTTTTTTTAGCGCTGGAGTGGCGCAACTAATCTAAGGTTTTTGATGGTAGCCTTAAACTCAACCATCGCCATCTTCACCTTCTATTGGCGCCGCTCTGGTCCCATAGTGCCAACTTGTGGCCGCAACTTCTAACTGTCCAAAACTCAGAAGTAACGGTCACAAACTCTCAATGCAAGTCTATAAGAACCAGAATGAAGGTCTCATGGACTTGCATGGAAAAGTGACTTCTGTCTTGATCGAGCAAACATTGGACAACCTGCAGGAGACCAAAGGGAATCGACGGTGATAGAAGGTGAAGACTGCGGCAGGTAAAAATGAGAATTGGGTAAGAGATCTTAGGTTAGGATCACCACTTCAGAAATGCTGGTGTGGCGCTTTCATTAAAAACTCAAATAGGTCCAATTACCGTGTTTTAAGGTAAAAACACCCTCTTCAGATAAACGACCAGAGATAATGATAACAGAAGTGTACATGGTTTAAATAGAGCAAAAATGGCACCAATTTTTCAAAAATTAGCATCACAACAAAAGTGATCGAAATAATATCCCACTAACAAAGTTCATAGGTATATATGAAATCAAAACATGAAATACAAAATATAACTTGATACAATTGTATAAACGGTGATATATATAATCAGTATGTACGGACCTTGTGGTCCAACCCATGCTATAGAAATTAAGCTGGACTGGGTACCATGAGCAGCAACGCAGACTTAATTTTTCACTCAAATTATCCCTTCTTGTATTGTTTTCTTAACTGATTCGTACTTTGTTTTTTTTCTGATATATTCTTTTAGATCTGTTCATTTTCCAATTTTTACCCAATACCCCACAAGGAACCATTATGGGACCAGCACTTGATAATTTCTTTTGCTGCAATCAAGAGCAAAGACGGATCTTATCTTACCGAGAGGAGAATTGTGCAGTTGTACAAATAGGAGGAAACAGAGCGTGAAACTAAACAAAATAAAATTGTGTTTACCGATGTAGTTTTGCATTATCCCTGCGCCAAAAAAAAAAAAAAATCATTTCAATGCCCCATAAAACTGGACTCTCGCGGACCCTCATCAGTGTATTCCCCCAGGCTAATGGACTTTAAAAAAAAATCCAGACAAGGGCCATTAATTGCATGTGAATTATTGAGCAGCGGCTATTGTGAATCATTGCAGCATTACGCAGTTCTGATAAACCAATTATTTTAACTGTGAACTTTCCTTAATTAAAATATCACGGAAAGGAGGAAACAAAATGCCAAGTCTGCAGAGTGTTCCTTATTAAAATACGTTCCTTATTCTCCGAGGGTTCCAAAAACAATATTGGGATCTTTTGTTTGTTTTCTTTTAAGCTTACCTGTAGTTGCAAATGAATTGTAATGTGTATATATTGGATGTTTTCTAGAGAAGAGTGAATCTTTTGATATTCGATTTCAACAGCTTTGACATGTGTGTAACACCCTGGGGTCTCCTAGGACTGTAGTGAACCCTTTTTTAGTTATAGTACGGAAGTGAACCCTTTTTTAGCTATTTAATTCAAACTCAGCCCTAGTAGTGTCCAAGTGACCTCAACGTAGATGGCTATGGGCAAACAGGTGTTAGTGTGTGCAAGACAACAGTGAAAAACAGCTGTCTGTATTGTGTATTCAGTATTTTAATGACCTTCTCTCTCTCAGTCTCTTAAGGCTAAGGTGTGAGCTATGATGTCGGGCCACTATCCAGATTCGCTCCAAAAAAATGGCTGCTGCATTCCGTTCTTTGGCTTTTGTATAGTTCTTCCCTGATTGAGGGCGATATATCATGTGAACTTTTACATTACATTTAAAAGAAAATATAACCTGTGAAAGGTGTAAATTTGACCGGCCCAGCCAGGGCCCTGACCAGAATCTCTTGAGAGACCTGTAAATGGCTGTCCACCAACGTTCACCATCTAACCTGACGGAATTGGAGAGGATCTGCAAGGAAGAACGGCAGAGGATCCCCAAATCCAGGTGTGAAAAACTTGCTGCATCATTCCCAAGAAGACTCATGGCTGTACTAGCTCAAAAGGTGCTTCTACTCAATACTGAGCAAACGGTCTGAATACTTATGACCATGTGATATTTCAGTTTGTTTTTTTTAATAAATTTGCAAAAATTTCTACTTTTATGTTTTCTTCAGTAAAGATGGGGTGCAGAGTGTAATGAGAAAGAAATGAACTTTTTTTGAATTTACCAAATGGTTGCGATGAAACAAAGTGAAAAATTTAAAGGGGTCTGAATACTTTCCGTACCCACTGTATATATATATATATATATATATATATATATATATTATATACATATATTTGTATGGGTAATTTTTGTAAGTTGAAAAAAAAGAATAGTAGACATAATACAAATCTGGAGTTCATCTTTTTCAAAAGCATTTTGCATCATAACAAAACCCTGTCAAAACAATAAGCGATTAATAGAATGATAACGATGCTGCGAGAATGGATCCTCATCATAATGCGAAGGCCCTCCTTCTCCGCATCAACTGCAGGACAATAATCTGCAGATAATATTCGTCACTCAAATATAAATGACCCAAACTACATTTCACTGGCAAGACCTGCTATGACCACATTTTAATCCATATATAGTCCCCTCGTGCCTTCTTTCTATGGAATTCATTCTCTTTGTGTATCCACATCATTTTCCCACTGCTTACTGATCGCCATTTAATTTAATGGTAAAGCAGAGAAGATAAGTTTATGCGTGTCCGGCAGGGCTGGTGTCACGTGGTAATGTGGCCCTGGAAAAATGGGGGGACTCATTCAACGACTGTGCGCGCCTCTTGACACTTGCTGGTTGCCGCTCTGTCTCCTACATTTCCAAGAAGTTTAGCAGGAACTCTAGGAGGCCCCTGTCTGGTGGTTCTCCCTATTCTGAGAGTTCAGTATTTAAGTTCGGAGGCCATGAACAAACCGGCTAAAAGTGAGGTAGTCCATTGAGGAACACCACGTTCCTGAGGCACAGCAGCACCCCAGGAGGGCTGCGCTCGAGTGTCTGCTCCCCAGTGGCTCTCCATGTCCTGAATATGCACATAATCTTAGCGCTCATCATCCAGAATGTCAAACAGGGTGCGCTGGCTGGAAAATAAGGCCCGTTTGTGTTGGAGGTGGACTTCGTGGACACCGAAACCTGGGGGAAGTGCACAATACACGGTGAGCACACAGTGAGAGGATCAGGCACGACGTCAATATGCTCCTCCTCCTCACCACTCATTGGGTAGGAAGCACTTGAGTTCGGCACTGAGTGGTTAGCATGCAGCAGTCATTCAGTTTGATTTTAGAATAGGAGAGATCTAATCTAATGAAATCCTGACCTCCCTAAACAACCACGATCGCACATGGAGTAAGCGAAGCACATAGCGTATAGTAGGTATCGTTGCGACTAGAGGTAAAGTAGTAAATGCTAAGAAAAGGTGCCACAGCGATATATTACCCGCGGGACGGACAGAATGGTCCGAACGATTCCGGGGTCACAGAGGAATCGTCGTGGCAGCTGGCACGAACAACATCGCTAAGGGATCGCAAAATGACTTTACGATCCCGTCATATTCATGGCACCTTAAGACACAGAGGATCAGTCACTGATAAAGAATTCAGCACAGAGGATAAGTCAATGACCCAGCAATCCAGAACAGATAGTGAATGACCCAGCAATCCGGCACAGAGGATCAGTCACTGACCCACCAATCGGGCACAGAGGACCAGTCACTGATTCACCAATCCGGCACAGACGATCAGTCTTTGACCCAGCGATCTGGCACAGAGGATCAGTCACTGACCACCAATCTTGTACAGAGTATCAGTCATTGACTCAACGATCCAGCACAGAAGATCAATCACTGACCACAATCCGGCATAGAGGATTAGTCACTGACCCACCAATCTGGCACAGAGAATCAGTCATTGATCTAGCAATCCACACAGAGTATCAGTCACTGACCAGTAATCCGGCACAGAGGATCAGTCACTGACAAACCAATCCGGCACAGAGGATCAATCACTGACCCACCAATCCAGCACAGAGGATCAGTAATTGACCGACCAATCTGGCACAGAGGATCAATCACTGACCAACCAATCCAGTACACAGGAAGGATCAGTCAATATGGGTGATGTAAGTGGTACTGTTCCTTTAAAAACAACACAGTTGTGTTCTTGGAAAAGCTAGGTGATAACCAATCTGGCTGCCATTATGGTGTCTACAGAAGTTGTCAACCAACTTCTTACATCATGAATAGAATATAGACTGTGTAGTGAAAACTGACACAGACACAGAGCAGAGGGACATGCTGGATATTCCTGATTTGATGCTTGCTGTAGGATAGACATGCCAATGTAACAGATCTGAGCTTGTCTACTGGTGATATTACACAGGACTGTAGGTAAATCTACTGCTCAGAGTGCAGAAACATAGGTGACCGTTCCTAGACTGCCCAAACTACATGCAACTGTAGCAAACCCTCAGAAATATTTGTCCTGCACAGGTTTACAGTCTTTCAATGATTAAAAAGGTTCCCATGCACTGGCAGCAAGCAGAGATCCTGACCACTATGTGTCTCCCACAATGTGCACCTGCCTTCTGTACAGTGCAGGGTGCCTGTTAAGGGGACGGTTGCACCAACTTTATTAAATGATAGGGAGCAACCGAACCCTGGGGTCCGCGGTGCAGCTAGAGATACTGCGGCCGAACACCCCTCGAGAATGAGGGTGACAACTAGCAACAGAAATATAAAGATCTTGCCTGTGAACTTCACATTAAGCAAGATATAGAATCTGCACTATCTCCGTTAACTTCACGGGAGTAGTGCTGAAGACTGGCGTAGACGTAGCCCTGTTAACAGCACAGAAGCTACTTGCCAGATATATGAGATCTGCACAATGTGCTGCAGGCTGGCATAGATGTAGCCTGTTAATAGCACAGAAGCACTTGCCAGATATTAGATCTGCACCATGTGCTGCAGGCTGGCGTAGATGTAGCCCTGTTAATAGCACAGAAGCCACTTGCCAGATATTAGGAAGTGCATGCGACTCGCGCCAGGCGTACGTGCTGCCAGCCTGTGTGCCACCGGACTGAGCAACTCTCCTTTAGTTATCAGGCTATGCACAGGATACGCGCCCCACAGTCTGCTCGGGGTGTATAGCTGCCCATTTGTCAGAGACAGACTGCACTACGATCGCTACCTGCATAGCATTCATTAACCTGCCTGAAGGACCTGTGCTAATTAGCCAAGCTGACTATGGCATCGGCAGGTCCCGGAGAGCGAAAGCTAGAGAGCATGTGGAGCCCAGATTCTGGTACGTCACACACGATCACTACCTATTTAGTATGATCTGACCGCGCCGAGGACAGACAAGCTATTTAAGGGCTAAGCTCCGCCCCCAGCCATCTCATCAATTGCATCACCGATGACGTCATCCGTGACCAATCAGGCGATGCCAGGTCAGAGGATCAGCTGACATTAACCACCAATCACGGTTCGCCATGTCACGGATATGCTCAGTGCAGGCATTTCTGGACTTGGGCTTATAACAGCCTTTTCCTGTCGTGTAACCTAGGTTTAAGGCTACTATGCACAAAGATCTAGTAACAGCTTGTGCCGCTCGGTTATTAGCTAGGCATTGGGATCGACAGCGAAGCTGCGCAGCATCTGCATTGGGTAGATCTGGATGGGAAACCACAGACTCCTCAGATCCAGGTTCAGATCCCGCCGTCGCCCGATGTCTAAAAGTGCCCCCTATTACCTCTCATTGGTCCTCTCTATTGGTATTGTAGAATTTACAATACATATCAGTCATGTGATGTAAGAAGTGAAATCTTTGACATTGTATTATATCTATATTTCACTGCTGTATGTGTGCATCATGAATCGTGGTACATGTTAAAAGGGCCCACTGAGACTCTTTTGCCCAGGGCATACGAAAACCTTGAGCCAGCGCTGGTGTCCAGCTTTATTCAGTGCCTTGAAAACCCAAAGCAAAGGTGCAACTATTCTTTTCTACTATATATTGTGACATCAGTGGCCAAGAACTGGAGGGTAGATATGTTTTTCTGAGGCTATTCACTGAGGGATTGTTTCTGTGTCTACCTCCGCGTGCAGCTGATGTGAGCTGATCTACCACAGTTGGTGCTGGAAGTGAGGTTAATTTCCCCATGAAACACTTGTGACGGCTGCAGACAAACCGCATGTCCTGGGTAAAGGTGTCCATAAGACTGGAAGTGACATCAGACAGCATGGAGTAGCTAATCAAACACCTGTTTCAGGTCCAACAACAGCAGCATCAACAGCAGCAGCAGCTGGAACAACAGGAAACAAACTGTTGGTGCAGCAGGTCCAACAGCAGCAGTGACAGCAACAGGAGATACTTACGCAGCAGATGGAACTCCTCTCAGTGGCCGTTTGTGGGAGGCGAGCAGTCCCTCCCCCAAGTCCAAGTGATGACACATACGTCTGGAAGGCGGTAAGATGAGCGATGCAAAAGATGACCCCAGGCTATGGTATTGAGGAGCATTTGACTGTGTTGAAAGGGCAATAGAGTGGGAGAAGCTGCCGCCGGAGCAGTGGGCAGAGTTGCTGGCCCCCTATATAACCTGCGAACCCCAAAAGTGGTATTATGACCTGGCCTTACAGAATGCACAGGAGTATGCGAAGTTAAAAATGGAAATATCGGCATGCTCAGGAGTGACTATGTCGGTCCAAGCTCAAATGGTCGCTCCCAAATGTTTGACTTGCTGCATCTGGCACAGAAGTGGTTACAGAGTCCTTCACCCCAGCCCACATGGTTGTGAAGGATGGATTTATCCACTCCCTTCCTAGGCTGGTGCAGACCTGGGTTGCCTCTCACAAAAAGAATGTATGACACAGCTTATCTGGATGACATCATGATCTTCAGCCACCTGCAGAAGGTCCAGGCGATACTGGATGTGCTGAGGAAGGCAGGGTTTACCATAAACCCAAAGAATTGTGCCATGGGAATAGAAGAGGCAAAATACTTAGGCTACATTGTCGGAAGGGACGAAATAAAGTTACAAGTAAATAAAGTTGAGGCAATTCAAAATTGGCCGCAACCGGTCTCCAAGAAGCAGTGTTGGACGTTTCTTTGAATTGTGGTATACTATCGTCGATTTATCCCAAATTTCCCCATGATAGCCACACCCCTGACTGACCTTCTTATGGGCACAACAATGTCAATGGCCACATGGTTCTCTGAAGGAAAGATGGCATTCCAGGAGTGGAAGCTAAAGCTGTGTACGCAGCCAGCCTTGATCGCACCTAACTTCAGTAAGAAATTTGTGGTCCAGACATATGCCTCAGAGGTTGGATTGGGAGCTGTGTTGTTCCAAAAAGTAAATGGGGAGGAACATCCCATCTTGTATCTAAGCAGGCAACTCTCTGCCTGTGAGAAAAACTATGCCATTGTTGAAAAAAAGTGCTTGGACATCAAATGGGCAATTGACACCCTGAGATACTACCTGTTAGGCAGGAAGATCCGGTTAGTGTCTGATCATGAGCCCCTGAGATAGATGAGGGAAAGGATGGGTAAGAATGCCTGAGTGACTAGGTGGTTTTTAGAACTCCAGGACTTTAGTTTTCATGTGGAGCACAGGCCGGGGAAGCTACACGGTACTGCACATGCCCTGTCAAGACTTCCCTGTTTGTTGACTGAAGATGCCAAAATACCCTGCTTTGCGCAGAGAGGGGAGATATATGACAAAGTCATTGGCAAGTAGATATGTTTCACTGAGGCTATTAGCTTCAGTGATTTGAAATTTAGACGTTTGCACCAGCACACTAAGTGCTGAGAGGGGTTATTCGGCCATTTTAAGGGCTGGGTTTTATGTGAACAACTAAAGAGCCTGTGGGAGTTTGTTCATCATATCTCCACCCCAAAATGGGGCTTAGAAGGTAAATAGTCAGCCTTCTATGTCATTAGATGTTCAGTATGTCTGGAGAGGCTACCTCCAGAGTGGTACTCGTGTTTATGCTAAACTAAGCCATGTGTTTTTGGTAATCCTGAGCAGGCGGATTCCTACAGCTAAGCAGACTGGATATCATTTTGTTTTGACCTACTGTTTTGCCTGATGGGCCATGTTTATTTTTACTAATAAACTAGTGGAAGATTTAAAGAGACAGCGTTCCTGTGTCTACCTCCATGTGCAGCCGAGTGAGCCAATCTACCGCAATAGATAAACACCATATAAAAATTAAATTTAAAATAATCACTTTATGATAAAAGGCGAAACAATGAGAGAGTCAGCCACCACCCTGCATACTGGGCAACGTCACTGGTTCCGTGCATAATAATGTCCTCTAGTGCCAATCTGTTAGACAGCAACTTTACAGGGGTCGTCCAGGACTTTAACATTGACGACCTATCCTTATAAGCTCCTTTCTATATGATGATGGAAGTGTTGAAGGTGGACTGGGAAATTGGTCAGTGTTCACATCCCCTCGGGGGCAGGTCCCTGCTTTGTGTCACTAGCGATCCTCCTCCTTTGTAGCATGTGCAGCATCTGCCAGGCTCTTCACTGTCTCTTCACCCTCCCTGCAGGAATTCTTCTCTGCCAGTACAGCTATTCAAAAGATAAGTTGGCAGGTAGGAGACATTTTGCAAGGCTCCTGTTCAGCAGCCATGGAATGCTAATCTGACCTCATATCTACTTACTATGCACATGAAATGTCTATATTGTATCCAAAGATCTGCTTCCTTACCCTCGGCCCACTGCCCTTTGTTGTGCTCCACATTGGGTTTTGCAAGTTAACCGATGTGGATTAATGGCATCATCACCCTAGACCTCCACATTGGGTTTTGCAAGTTAACCAGTGTGGATTAATGGCACCATCACCCTAGACCTATTTAAGGCCTATGTCTTGGGATTGACATAGTCTCTAGACCTCTATGATTAGTGTGTTCCACCTTCTGTACATACTGTGCTTTACTTGCTGTGATCCCTGGTGGATTCCACTTAATCCATCCTGAGTCTCCTTGTGTGCCAAGTCCTTGCTGCCCACCTGCCTCCCAGCTGGCTGTATTTATTTCCGGGGTCCGAGTTCCCACCCAGACCTGGGACTCAGAGGATCCACCTCACCTGGTAGGTTAACAAATGTTCTGCCAAAGACATTGTTTTGATTGGATTGTATCCTTAAAATCAGGAAATCTTTTCCAAAAATCCTATTTTTGCACTGACAACTTTTGATAGGCGCCTTAAACCAATAGTGACAAAAGTTATTTTTATTATTGTTAAACAATTGTGCGCTTACCAGGATGTCATTGAGCATTTGGGTGATTGCATTGTACTTTACAATCTGTTAACTGACAGTGGTGTGATCAATAAATTCTGTTGTGTTGTTCTCTTCTTGGCCACGAGAGGTCAGAATGGAGACACCAGAAAAGCTACTTTCACCATACGAGACATACATTTCTGGAAACTTTGCTTGGCTTTTGTCGATATCAGTTCTAAAGTTATTTAGATATAATAAACATCAAGTCAAATGGTTGTATCTGGACCTGATAATGACGTTGATAGTGATATCAATTTATGCATTATTTTTTATTATCATTTACACACAAGAGTAATAACAGTTTGCACTGATGACAGTATTAAGGGAAGCGGGCAAACCCCTTTTTTTTACATTAGTCTGGCTAGGATTTGTGATGCCTCTTAGATATGGAGTCTACAGTCATGACCGAAAGTGTTGGTATCCTCGAAAATGTTACACAAAATGTATATCTCCCCAAAAAATTATTGCAATTACACATGTTTTGTTATACACACGTTTATTTCCTTTGTGTGTATTGGAACAACACAAAAATACAGAAAAAAGGCAAATTGGACATAATTTCACACAAACCCCAAAAATGGGCCGGACAAAAATGTTGGCATCCTCAATTTAATATTTGGTTGCAGACCCTTTGGAAAAAATAACTGCAATCAATCGCTTTCTATAACCATCAACAAGCTTCTTACTCCTCTCAGCTGGAATTTTGGAGCACTCTTCTTTTGCAAACTGCTCCAAGTCTCTCATAGTTGAAGGCGCCTTCTTCCAATAGCAATTTTAAGATCTCAAGATGGGTGTTGAATGGGATTTAGAGCCAAACTCATTGGTGGCAACTTTCTGAAATATCCATGGCTTTATTTCCATCCATTTCTGGGGGCTTCTTGAAGTATGTCTGTTGTCATTGTCCTGCTGGAAGACCCATGACTTAGGACGCAAAGGCAGGTTTCTGACAATGGGCACTACATTGCAACCCAAAATCTTATGGTATTTTTCACATTTCATGATGCCTTGCACACAGTTAAGGCACCCAATGCCATATTAATCACAGCAACCCCAAAATGTCTTTGAACCTTCACCATATTTGACTGTAGGTACTGTGTTATTTTCTGTGTAGTCCTTATTCTGTTTTTTTTTACCAAAAAGCTCTATCTCTCATCTTTACAGATGACACTTTCCCAGAAGGATTTTGGCTTACTCACGTACATTTTGGCAAACTTCTAACCTTTTTATGTCTCTGTGACAGCAGTGGGGTCCTCCTGGGTCTCCTGCCATAGCGTTTCATATAAGTCAAACGTTGACCGATAGTTAACGCTGACACTGATGCATCTGACCCTGCAGGATAGCTTGAACTTCTTTGGAACTTGATTGGGGCTGCTTGTCCACCATCCGTACTATCTTGCATTGCAACCTTTCATCAATTTTTCAGCCACCTCCAGTTAGATTAGCTACAGTGTCATGGGTTGTAAACTTCTTGATTTTGTTGCCCACCATGGACAAAGGAACATCAAGATCTCTGGAGATAGACTTGTAACCTTGAGATTGTTGGTATTGTTCAACAATTTTGGTTCTCAAGTCCTCAAACAGTTCTTTTCTCCTCTTTCTGTTCTCCATGCTTAGTGTGGCACACACAGACACACAATGCAAAGACTGAGTCAACTTCTTCCCTTTTTATCTGGTTTCAGGTGTGATTTTCATATTGCCCACACCTGTTACTTGCCACAATATATTTTGAATATTTTGAATGTTTATAGTTTGTTACTACCCTGGACTTTTGTTAGTATCCCGCATCTCCTGATGTTTAGTTCATGACCTTGGCTTGTTTTTCTGTTTACCCGACAGCCTCACATTCTGTCCATGACCTTGACTTCCTGGTAACAACCCAGATTGATGACCCTTCTCTCTGACAGAACGCTCCACCGGTCAGCAGCCACCACGTGGAAGAAATACAGGGGCACATGTGTGCGTCTACATCTGTATATACAAATTAAAGAGTGCAGACAACAGTTCACTTGGGACCTGCTAAATGAAGAGGCTTGTATAAAGCAAGATGAATAACAGCATCCATGAGAATATATAAATAATACATGATACCATTATATGAACTCTTACTTGATTTATAGAACTCAAAAAGACATAGCAAAGAAATTATGACCTTAGTTTCGTACAACGTTCCAAACATTCTCCTCCATACAATATAAAAGAGAACTGTCTTCATTAAAATATGGAAGCAAAACTCATTCGAGCCTTCTTTATATAGTTGTTCCTGCAAACGTAGAGGTAAAACAGAACCTGCATTGTGTGGGTGAGCACTAGAGAAGAAGCCAAAGCGTTACTTTCAAGATAGAGAGGTGCCCACAGGTAGCCAGCCCAGGTGCGCACCATCAAAGAAGTCCTTGTGTTTTCCTACAGGGGATTATTACCACCGCAGCTTTATTATAATTATTAAGCATTACAATACAAATAATGACCTCAATAAAGACAGTTTATTCCTACAATATCCTTTCTAGGCCTACAAAATGTGTCATGCAATGTCAGTGGGGATGGACTTTTGGGTTGAAGATGTTTGTTAACTGTTAATCTCTTTAACCTATTATCCTCCTCAGACCCAGAAGTCCGAGAAACCGTTGTACACTACAGTGTATGCGAGGTCAAGGAGGATATATCCATAGACAGTCATTAAAAAAAAACAAGCCCCCATTAATAGTTCCATATCTTCTACCCAGGATTGAAGGATCTAATATATGTTTCTACTTTTCATGACAATGAAGCAACTCCTGACACTGTAGTTCCTCTGGAGAGGGGAATCGGGTACAGTTCCTCCCACACAGTAGTAAAGGGTATGAAAACAAGTCCCTCTAGGAGCTGCAGGATCTGTCTCCACACTATACCCACCGTTGTGAAAATAGATATTGTTCAAATATACAGCAAAAATCACTGTCAGACCATATCTAAAAGGGAGGATCATTAAAAAAATGAGGACAAAGTAGGAAATGCTTAAAAACTTGTTAAAAAAAAACAACAACACTCAGGAGCAGTGGGAATAAAATAAAAGCAAAATTTAGCAAATTTTGTCCTCGTAACAGGTCCTCTTTAAAGGGACATTCAGTCTCTTAACAATAAATAACTATATCAGTATGTATTTTTTTCTGAATATACAGCTTTGTTTCTTCTATAAAAACCCCTTAGGTGTACTGTAATCTGCAACCACACAAAGGAAACTACACAACAAGAAGACCATTAAGATATCAGATCAGAGCCAACAAAGTGAGGAATGTTCTGTTACTATTAAAAACAGCCTAAGGGAATCTAATCTAATGAATAAACCCCTAATTGTGACTAATCCAAAAATATAAATCGTAAACTGTACCCCAGCCATGTACCCATCCAGTGGAGACTTGCGGTTCAGTTGTGGTTATAAATGGGATCATCAAACAACTTTAAAAAAAAGAGATATTACTAACACGTTAAATGAGAAGGTGAGTCACAGACTTATGTTTTGGTGGTGCTCTAGTTAATTAAAAAAAATTTTAGTAAGAAATTCTCTTTAAGTTGGAAAATAATTGTGAATATTTCAGAGAAAAGAAAGCTATAAAATCAAACAAAATATGCCCATTAATTGTTACGAACCTGTCTCGTGTTACGTCTGTGCCCGTACCTCAGCAAGACCCTTAGGGGGGCCTTTGTCCTCAATCTGTGGCCTGCAGTCCTGCTCCTTCCCCTGCTTCCTGGCGTGCGGCCAGCACATTCCCTGGTATGAGATTAAGGTCACGCGCGCGCGTTCTATAGGTCTCTTAAAAAGACAGCGCAAATTTTTCAAAAAGTAATTAACCAGTGATTTCTTTGTGTGCACTATTTCTGGCCCCTCTGCCATAGAGAGGGCGCCGGAGCAACAAGTATCTACTGTTGCTAGCTTCCGGTTCTGCTGCGTTTGTGCCTGTGTTTTTGCAGTGTTCTGCCTTCTGACTCGCTTACACTATTTGTCTCCTCAGACAGTTACCTGTTATCCAGCTGTCCAGGACTACGTTTATACGGACAACGCCACCTCTGTTCCGTTCCGCCACTCAGCCATCCAAAACTCTGGACAATGCCAGTACCAGCTAAAACCCGAGAACCTTGGACTTGCCAGTCAGTTCTAACATATCTGTTATATCTGTTTACCTGTTGGTCCCACTGGGACAGCTGCCACGTGTCTGGGGTCTAACTGGATGTAATGTATGTAGTACAGTTCATATAGCGTCTTGTGCTTGGGTGCGATGAAAATACATGAGACACAGGTTTGATATAGAAGGTCTTGTATTACTTCATACAAGTGGCAAAAATAGTCACACAGTTTGCAGATACAGAAGTAGGAGACACAGCAGGCCAGAGTAACTTAAGCTCAGCAATCACTCTCCACAACAGGTTTAGGATCTTCTTCTCTGTTACCGTAAGTCCATGCAAACGTGGATCTTTCAAAGAGCAGGGTTCCAGAGTCCACAAGTGTTCAGAGTTCCTCAGTAGAAATAGCTGGAGTACATAGTCCAAGGCTTCCAGGAGTCAGGTCACAGGTTCACTGCAGACTAGATTCTGAAGCACTGACTGCCCAGCTGCGGCCGCTCAAGAAGCAAGAGGGAGAGAACCAGGGCGGGAACACGAAAGCTGAAAACCCCACACCGACTGAGGGCAAGATAGCTGCAGCAAGACAGAAAGCAAAATGGCCGACGGAAAACCGAGCCTCAAGAACATGTACAAAGAACCTTACATTACTCCCCCCTTAGGGACAACCTCCGGATGGCCTCAGACCAGGCTTGTCTGGGTACCTCTGATGAAACTGGCGGAGCAAACGAGGAGCATTAACGTTATTGACTGGTTCCCATGAGTTGTCCTCCACTGGGTAGCCCTGCCATTTAATCAAATATTGTAACTGATTTGTGTATAACCTGGAATCTAGAATTCTTTCCACCACAAATTCTTCCTGACCATCGACTAGCACTGGGTCAGGGCAAGGAGAAGAACGTCCAGGAAACGTATTGGGTGTTGCAGCCTTTAGTAGGGATACATGAAAGACAGGGTGGATTCTCATAGTTCTAGGCAATTGAAGACGACAAGCAACGGCACTTATAATTTTACTGATTTTATAGGGTCCAATGTACTTATGTCCCAACTTAGACGATGGAATCCTTAACTTAAGATTTCTGGTTGACAGCCAGACCAGGTCTCCTACCTTGAAAGCTGGTGCAGGTTTACGAAATTTATCTGCTGCTTTCTTGTACCTTTCCTGAGCCAATTCCAGATTCTCCTTTAGAAGATCCATATTCTTCTGTAAAGACGTGATTCTTTCGGCCACTGCTGGTAAAGGCGTTTCTATGGGAAATCGTGGAAGAATGTTAGGATGATAACCTAGATTGGAGTAAAAAGGAGACTGCTTAGTGGAGGCGCTCTGAGAGTTGTTATAAGAGAACTCAGCCAATGGAAGTAGATCCACCCAATCATCCTGTAGGTGGCAGATAAAGCAGCGGAGATACTGCTCCAGAGTTTGATTGGTTCGTTCGGTCTGTCCATTAGTCTGGGGATGAAAAGCAGAAGAAAGGTTTACTTTAATGTCCAATGCTGCACAGAAATTTTGCCAAAACCTTGAAGTGAATTGCACCCCTCGATCCGAAATAACCTCATCCAGTACTCCATGTAAGCGAAACACATCTTTAATCATCAAATCTGATGTCTGTTTTGCAGTGGGTAAGCCGACACAAGAAATAAAATGAGCTGCCTTTGTTAAACGATCAACCACCACTAGAATGGTGTTCTTCCCTTGAGAGGTTGGTAACTCCACAATGAAGTCCATAGAAATGGATCCCCACGGGCGGGACGGGGTGGGAAGAGGTTGTAACAGACCAGTTGGTGAGGAGCGAGGTGTTTTGCATCTTGCACAGACTTCACATGAAGTGACATAGTTTAAAACATCCTTCCTGCAAGTGGGCCACCAAAAGAAACGAGAAAGAAATTCCTGTGTCTTTAGAATTCCTCTATGCCCAGCTATCTTGGAATCGTGAATGAGTTGCAATACTCTCAATCTGACTGTTTCAGGAATATACAGACGTTGTCCCAGAATCCACACACCATTCTTAAAGACAAGACTTACGTCCCTTGGGGGTTGTGCCAACAAGGAATCCGCATGGTATGCTTCCTTGATGTCCTTAAGTAGGTCTTGATTATGAATCACTCCCAGGAATCTAGAGTCAGGAAGAATAGTCTTAGGAGGAGCAAGTGGACGGGTCTCTGCTGAATGAATCCGAGAGTGCATCAGCCTTTCCATTGCGCGATCCTGGTCTATAAGAAATGACAAAATTAAATTGGTTTAAGAAAAGATTCCAGCGAGCCTGGCGAGGAGTCAGGCACTTAGCCGACCTGATAAATTCAAGGTTACGATGGTCTGTCAGGACGACTATTTGCTGTGCAGCTCCCTGAAGAAGGTGTCTCCATTCTTTGAAGGCGGCAATAATGGCCAACAACTCTCTATTGCCCACATCGTAGTTCCTCTCAGCCGAAGACAACTGCTGGGAAAAGAAGGCACAGGGATGCAAGACATTCTTCTCACCTGTTATCTGAGAGAGTATAGCTCCAACGGCACAATCTGAAGCATCCACCTCTATTATGAAGGCAAGTTCGGGGTTGGGATGTACCAAGATAGGTGCGGTGGTAAATTTATCTTTTAGACAAGAAAATGCTTCCTGGGCTTGGGGAGTCCAGGAGAACCTAGACTCTTTCCGGGTAAGTTGGGTGATAGGTGACACTACCTCAGAGAAATTCCTAATGAAACGTCTATAGAAATTGGCAAACCCGATGAAGCGCTGCACCTCCTTCACATTTCTAGGACTTGGCCAATCCTTGATGGCTTGGGTCTTACTTCCATCCATACTAATTCCTTGTGTAGACAGTACATACCCCAGAAATTGAATTTCGGTCCTATGGAATTCACACTTTTCAAGTTTGATGTAAAGATGGTTTTTTCTTAGACGTTCCAAGACCATTCTCACATGTCCATGATGTTCCCCTGTGGAGTTAGAAAAAATTAGAATATCATCCAAATAAATCACCACGAATGTATCTAGGAGATCCCTGAAGATGTCATTCACCAAGTGTTGGAAAGTGGCTGGGGCGGTACTCAGACCAAAAGGCATAACTAGATATTCAAAGTGTCCATAGCGTGACCTGAATGCAGTCTTCCATTCATCCCCAGGTCTAATACGGACCAAGTTATAGGCCCCACGGAGATCCAGTTTAGAGAAAATTTTGGCATGCCGCACTCTCTCCAATAACTCAGGGATTAAAGGCAATGGATAACGGTTTCTAATAGTAACCTTATTGAGTTCCCTATAGTCTACGCAGGGTCTCAGAGATCCATCTTTCTTCTTCACAAAGAAGATGGGTGCACCTGCAGGAGATGAAGAGGGGCGTATGAAGCCCTTGGCTAGATTTTCGTCTATGTAATCCTTTAAAGCCTTTAGCTCAGGCCCCGCCAGGGGGTAGATCTTACCAAAAGGTATCTCTGCTCCAGGCAATAATTCAATTGGACAATCATATGGACGGTGAGGGGGAAGCTGGTCAGAGTTCTTCTTGTCACATAAATCCACATAGTCCTGGTATACAGCTGGTAGTTCAGGGACTGACATGGTTCCTTTAGGAACAGAGCAAGCTGAAACTTCTGGACTCATCTGTTTCTCTGGAAAGTGTAATTCCTTGGTCTCCCAGTTAATGGTAGGGTTCTGAGCCTGCAGCCATGGTAGCCCTAGAATAATGGGAAAGTGGGGAGAAGAGATAAGCATAAAGGACAGTTTCTCTTGATGATCTTTACCCATAAGGACCCTTAAAGGCTCTGTTTCCTGATCCACTGGTCCAGAGGTCAGCAGGGAGCCATCCACAGTTTCCATCTGTACTGGAGTAGCCTTCTTCACTGAACGTATCCCCTGTTTCAGAGCAAAGGAGACATCCATAAAATTCCCACTTGCCCCTGAGTCGATCATAGCAGAGCTAGACACTCAGACTGAGTTAACCCAGAGTTTGATGGAAAGGAAGCAATGAGAATTGTTTTTCCTACAACTCAGCTGGGACACCGCTGAGGAAACTTGAAAAATTGCAGCGTTTACACAGTCATCGTCCTCAGAAGTAACGGAGTTTAAGTCCGAGAAATCAAGATCTGTTGCTGCAGATCTCTCTGGAGCCTGAGGCTCGGACCTGACAGATCTCCTCTCGCAACACTCACAGTGAATGAGTGCTGCAGTAGTCTTACGAGAACGGCTGGGGCAGTTTATAATGAAGTGCCCTGACTTACCACAATAGAAACATAGATTTTCCTTAAAACGATGTTCCTTGCGTGCATCACTAACCCGTCTTTGTAAAGAGTCTACCTGCATGGGTTCAGGTTCAGGTTCCCGTGTGATCCTACTCAAAGGTTCCTTAGCTGGGGAGGAAGGTAGGAAAAGGTTAGTGCGATTGCTTTCGAACCATCTCTCTTGCCTGCGTTCAGTCAGGCGAGCATCAATACGGATGCAGAAGTTAATAAAGTCACCTAACGCAGTGGGAGGGTCGGCACGAGCAAGTTCATCCTTAATTAGTGGAGACAACCCCTTTCGAAAAATAGATTTTTTGGCGGAACTGTCCCAGGTGGTATCAAGGGCCCATCTCCTGAAATCCAAGGCATATTCGGCTACCGAGTGCTTACCTTGGCGCAAAGTTAACATGGCTGCTTCAGCTGTTGCACCTCGATTGGGGTCATCAAACACCTGCCCCATGGCTGAAATGAAAGCATCAAGATGATCCAAACATTCATCCTCAGTCTCAATCAGAGGGTTTGCCCACATCAAAGCCTTGTTGGTAAGTAACATAATTATAGTAAGCACTTTAGATCGTTCAGTGGGAAATTGTGAAGCATGTGCAGAAAAAAACAGATTGCATTGGTTAATAAATCCCCTGAATTTTTCACGTTCACCGCCAAAACGAAAAGGGGGCAACTTGGGAATCCCAGAACTTGGGGCTACGGCAGGAGCCTGGACTCGCTCCTCTAGAACCTCAATCCTGGCTCGCAAATCCTGGGCAGTCTGTCCAAACACTTGCAAATTGTGATTAGTGAGGTCCTGTAGGTTTGTAAAACGGGTTTTTATAGTCTGTAATTCTGCAAGGATATTATCAGTCACTCCGCAAAGTTCCTTTATGCGGGCCTCCATTTTCCAGATCTTTAAGACAGGAGTACTGGAAGGAGAGGAGAAAAGAAAAAAAAAAAACAATAGTGTTTACCTGTGGTAACACTGCAAAGAGAAAAAAAAATTAAGGGAACTGCTCACCTGGAATGGTTGTGAGAAGTCACAACCACTATCATCACAGAAAGTTCAACCGGACATCTGATATCCACAGTTACAGCAGACACAAAAGAGGAAAGAGAAAAAAAAAACAATAGTGTTTACCTGTGGTAACACTGCAGAAAAAAAAACTTAAGGGAATTGCTCACCTGGAATGGTTGTGAGAAGTCACAACCACTGTCATCACAGAAAGTACAACTGGACGTCTGATATCCACAGTTACAGCAGACACAAAAAGAGGGAAGAGAAAAAAAACAGTAGTGTTTACCTGTGGTAACACTGCAGAAAAAAAAATTAAGGGAATTGCTCACCTGGAATGGTTGTGAGAAGTCACAACCACTGTCATCACAGAAAGTACAACTGGACGTCTGATATCCACAGTTACAGCAGACACAGCCTTCCCAGACCCAGCAGACACTAACGTTTTGGCTTCAGAATCTTGTAATGTATGTAGTACAGTTCATATAGCGTCTTGTGCTTGGGTGCGATGAAAATACATGAGACACAGGTTTGATATAGAAGGTCTTGTATTACTTCATACAAGTGGCAAAAATAGTCACACAGTTTGCAGATACAGAAGCAGGAGACACAGCAGGCCAGAGTAACTTAAGCTCAGCAATCACTCCCCACAACAGGTTCAGGATCTTCTTCTCTGTTACCGTAAGTCCATGCAAATGTGGATCTTTCAAAGAGCAGGGTTCCAGAGTCCACAAGTGTTCAGAGTTCCTCAGTAGGAATAGCTGGAGTACATAGTCCAAGGCTTCCAGGAGTCAGGTCACAGGTTCACTGCAGACTAGATTCTGAAGCACTGACTGCCCAGCTGCGGCCGCTCAAGAAGCAAGAGGGAGAGAACCAGGGCGGGAACACGAAAGCTGAAAACCCCACACCGACTGAGGGCAAGATAGCTGCAGCAAGACAGAAAGCAAAATGGCCGACGGAAAACCGAGCCTCAAGAACATGTACAAAGAACCTTACACTGGAGGTAGCACCTGTGTCCCCCAGACATTCCATTCTGACCCTGTTCTAGGGGACTTACTACGGGTGTCTGGGGCTCACTTAGTCACTCCCCCTTTGGAGCCCCCAGACCGTGGTCCCGAGGTTCCACTCTAAAAATAAAAGACGAATGTGAACTTCACCTTCTGTGCCTCCGCTTCCTTACGTTACATCTCGACTGGGCTCCATTACCTTCCTCTATGGTCGATGCCATTTGTTGGGCTCCACATCTGGTCTTACAAAATTGCCTGGCAGGTCTCAGTGACATCATCTCCCTATGCCTTTTAAGGCTCAGTTGGACACACCCCTATGTCTGACTGTTGGGACAGAACTTGCTGAGTGTTTGAACTCTGTTAATATCCGGCTTCTTCTGTTGCAAATATCTTCTTAGATTTTTTGTGATTCAACAACTAGTACCTACAGCTACATAAGACCAGCCAGTCATCCCATCGTTTACAAGGACGTGTGCATAGACCCATAGATTATCATAGGTACAAGTGCTATCCGTAAAAACCACGCATAGCACTCGTCCAATATATCATCGGTGTGTGTGTGCGAGCCCTAACCTTGAGTCTGTATATTCACCATATTCACCATAAAATAATAATAATTTTTGAAAGCATTTTAAATATTTTATTGTGAAATTTACAACTTGATAAAAAAGTTTTTTAATAATAAAACATAAAATAAATATTACAACATTTTTGCTATTATACATCATACCGTTGATTTGACATTTTTTTGACTCCTCTACAAAGAACTGACTTCCTTTAGTGCCAAAGGAGTTACAACATTCATTCTTACATAAAATAAAACTAATAATTAAAGAAACATAATTTTTGTCTTTTTTTCACACGTACTCCAGTTTTAAAAAGACAAACCTGACTTTATTTTATTTTCTTTCCTATTAATCTATAACGTTTTTTATCTTTATTAACCCGCTCGGACTATATTATTTTACTATCATATGAAATTTGTTTTAGCAAAATATTATTTTAATATGTTATGTAAAATAAATATAATTAATCATTATTGTATTTGACATCTGGATTATTTAATATCCATTATGGTCCCTGGTGGTCCTGTGTATTTGGTTTGTATATATTCATGATTTTTTACTGTTTCAGGGATGGATTAAAGGGAATCTGGCAGGAGGTTTTTGATATGTAATCTGAGAGCAACATGATGTAGGGGCAGACACCCTGATTCTAGGGATGTGTCACTTATTGGGCTGTGTGTTGCTGCTTCAATACAATCAGTGTTTTATCACTACAGGACTAGGTGTCTCGTGCCTCCTGGTCCAACCACGCCCCCAGCACTGATTGGCTGCTTTCTGTCAATGTACAGTACACAGAAAGCTGCCAATCAGTGGTGTGGGTGGGGTTATACAGCGCTCAGCATTCCGAGCTTTGCTAGATCTACAACAAGGAAAACAGTGATTCTATCACAACTGCTGCGCCCAGTAAACTAAGTGATACATCGCTGAAATCAGGATCTCTGTCCTTACAATATTATGCTGTCAGATTACATACCTGTAGTAAAAATCTGCTGACATATTTGATTTAAAAAGGGGAAAAAAGGTTCTCCAACACATACATAGAGGGCACTACCTGGCCAGACAAGTAAGGGGAATTTTAAAAAATCTATCTACAACAATCTAAAAGTTTTAATATGAGGCACAAAAGATTATTACTGACTCATATGTTTACTCATATTTGAAAAAAGTTTTTTGATTTTTTTGTTTTTGAATCCTAACTCTTAATATTCTTTTAAATATCCCTTTAAGTAAGGCCGGTGTTCATGGGCCAAGTTCATGGGCCAAGTGCGCACCTATGTGACTGATGAGTATGGATCAAAAGATATGTAGACAGTTTGGAGATCGTGGTGCAAACTCAGACCCCAAATATTGGACGTGTGAAATCGCTCTTATTTGCATGGTACACAGAAATATAATAAAACTTGTACATTATGCGACCAAGGAAGGGGTCACCTAAATATATTTTTGACCTGGGCTTTTACCAAACTCCCTCCCTTCCCCAAAAAAAAGCAAAGCAAAAAACCTACATTCGGCTACAGAATAGGACATTGTGTTGCGGAGGAGCGGAGGGAAGGTGAGTAGAATCATTTATTTAATTGGTTAGGCCTCTTTCACACATTAGTTTTTCTGTGTCAGGCATAATCCGTCGAATACCTGAAGGGACGGATCCGGCGCTGAAATGAAAAAACTGATGCAACGGATCAGTTTTTTTGCTGGATCCGACCTGAACTTTTGAACCTGGAAAAAGAAGTTTTGCAGCAAGAAAATGCAGGTAAGAATGTCCGAACCGAGGAGAGAGAGAGAGACCTTGGTTTCCAGAATCCGGATCAGTCTTTTGACGGATTTCAGAAAAGACTGGTCCGGTTCCATAGACTTCTATTATTTCCGGACGCCTGATGCGCCGCTTCAGGTACTATCAAGCGGCTCTGGAAAAAAAAAAAACGTTGCAGTGGCCGTTTTGTCCGGCCGCCGGAATGTACATTTCCGCCGGATCAAAACGGATGCAATGCAACGACATCAGGCACAATCCGGCGCTAATGAAAGTCAATGCTAAAAAAACGCATCCGGTACCGGATCCATTTTTTTTTAACAACACACCGGATCGCGCCTGAAGTCAAAAAACGAATTTGTGAAAGAGGCCTAAAGAACAGTGGCAGAACGGGGGACATATAAACCAGGATGGGGGGACATATGTACCAGGATTGGGGGCATATATACCAGGATGTGGGACATATAAACCAGGATGGGGGGACATATGTACCAGGATTGGGGGCATATATACCAGGATGGAGGACATATATACCAAGATAGGCTCAGAATGGGAGACATGTATAACAGATTGGGCCCATGATGGGAAACATATATACCAGGAAGGGGGACATATATACCAGGATGGGGAACATATATACCAGGATGAGGGACATATATATCAGGATGGGGGACACAAATACCAAGATAGACCCTGGATGGGAGGCATATATACCAGAATGGGGGACATATACCAGGAAGGGCCCATGACGGGAAACATATATACCAGGATGGGGGACATATACCAGGATAGGCCCATGATGTGGAACATATATACCAGGATGGGGGACATATATATCAGGATGGGTGACATAAATATCAAGATAGGCCCAGGATGGGAGACATATATACCATAATGGGGACATATATATCAGGATGGGGGACATAAATATCAAGATAGGCCCAGGATGGGAGACATATATACCATAATGGTGACATATATATCAGGATGGGGGACATAAATATCAAGATAGGCCCAGGATGGGAGCCAGGATGGGGGGCATATACCAGGAAGGGCCCATGACGGGGAACATATATACCAGGATTGGGGACAGACATACCTGGAAGGCGCTCAGGACTCAGGACATATATACCAAGATGAAGGACATATATAACTGGAAGGGGCCCAGGAAGTGGGACATATATAACTGGAAGGGGCCCAAAATGAAGAACATTCGTACAAGATAGGGGACATTAGTACATGTCGGGGAAGGGAGCAACAAGCATGTCCTCCTAAATCTTATAGGATTTTTTTCACTAAATTTAGCACTGGACCATCGGACTCTAGATACACCACTGGGGAGTCATCTAAAAATATTTTGTTACCAGGGGCCGCTCCCAACTTGATCTGGCTCTGAGAACAATAGATGTAGAGGTAGTCGATTATTCAAAATTCTCCAAAAAACAAGGAAAATTATAACAAAAACATGACAAAAACCTAAGTACGATTTCAATAATATATGTTTCTATGTAATAAATTATAACATTTTGCATTGTATTTCATTTTACAGAATAAAAATAAATTGCCGATTAAGATCTCCATTAAGTCCCCAATATAAGTGTCCAAAAGCAAAAAAAAATAGGAAAATAATGAAAATAAATGTATTTTTTATTTTTTTTTGTACTCCAAGATGTTCAAGTTAGTGCTGAGTAAAGTAATCATGGAAATGAAACGTTACATTTACTGCTTCAGCGAAACTAAACTTCATTCATCAACGGTAACTTGTGGTATTTAGCGGAACGCCATAAATATACTTTTTATTGCCACTCCTCATAAAATTATAGTAGGATACAACCATGTCTGAGCCCTTCTGGTTTTGGCAATTGCATTGACTGTTTTATTCCTTTTATGTCTATTTTTTCTCTTAACAGAATTTTGAATTTAAAGGGGCAAAGATTGAGTTTTAAAGTTGCAGGTGGATGACTTCAGTGGTGGAAAATAAAAGATTTTTAGCCAAGCCTAAAAGATCTGCATATGAAAGAGATGCCTAAAATGACAAAAAGAGATGTTTTTTTTTTTTTTTTTAGAAACAGCGCCACTATAGTCTATGGGCCATGTATGGTATTGCAGCTTACTTGTATTCAAGGGAATGAGCTGCATTAAAGGAAAAAAAGAAAATATTTATGATTTAGCATGCACGGAAAACCACAACTCGACTTTTCGTCGGATGGGAGAAAAAGCAAGTGGGATGTACTGTATTTCAGCTCCTGGTAAAAAAAAAGATTTCTTTATTCCATATAAATGTTAAAAATTACATCCAAGGCAAATGGAAAGTGACGCGTTTCGAAAGTACTAGAACATTATTTGTCAAAGTGTTGTTGCAGTTTTTGTTCCAAAATACCCCTGAATCAGCTGAAAAATTTGCAAAACAATTGCCTTTGTATCAGCAAATCTGGACCTAAATGTGCATGATCCTGCATATTTCCCTGCTGAATTTTTGCAAATTTGCTGCTCAAATTATCTGCAGTAAATGGCAACATCTGTAAATCATGGAGTTAAAAAAAATCCAGACAGCTGTAAACTTCTAGAACTCACATAAGGCAGAGTTTCCACATTGGGAAACATTGTGATTTTTTACATTTTTATTGCTCTATTTCTTAAAAAAACAATAATTTTTGTCTCAATTTTTTTGAGTTTTTGATATGTGGTTTTTGACTCCTTTCAGAGAAAATTCAGTGAACAAGACGTCTTTTAAATGCCAGCATGGCTGCTAATTTTGTGGTATAGGAAGACACTTTAGGAAAGCAGTGTTTTACTTAGAGCATCTTTAGGGTGTGTTCACACATTTGTTTTTTGGTTACGTTTTTCTGCTTCTCTTTTCTAATTTTAGCTGCGTTTTACAGGACCAGCAAAGTCTATGAGATTTCAGAAATCTCATGCACACAGCTTGTTTTTAGAGCATGTCACTTCTTTCAGCGTTTTTTCAGCTTTTTTCACCCATTGAAGGTAATAGATGGTGAAAAAAAAGCTGAAAAAACGCTGAAAAAAACCACAAGTATCAGGTTTTTCTGCGTTTTTGTGCCAAAACCTGACGAAGTAGAATCAGACCTTTTTTGGCACCAAATTTTATCGGCATGCACAAGAGACAAATGTAGCATGAGAAAAACGCAGCAAACAAAATCACCAAAAATGCAACAAAAAACAAGAAAAACCTGCTTTTTTGTGCAAGTTTCTTACTGCCAAGAGAGCAGGTTTTGCTCCAGAAATAAGCACAGCTAAAATCGTAATGTGTGAACAGAGACATTTTTTTCTCCATCTTCTCATCCAAGAGAAATGGATCACACTATGATCACTCTAATCAAACTTGTATCGGAGTTTGATCAGAGTTTCATTTGCATGATCGGCCCGATTCTCTCGGATGAAAGAATATACCGCTGTCTACACCTGCTCTTTGTGTGATAGTTTTACATACTATATATATATAAGTGGATGAGAATGGACAAGAATCACTTCTCATAGTTGCTTTACAGCTTTCGAAACCTGAAGCGGTTAAAAGAAGGGACAAAAGACGGAACATTTGCACAGAAAGTCGTTTTGACATTGCTCCGTATATGTTCATTCTTCTTGGCATTTTTTTTAGAACTTTTTAAGGGGGATTCTGGGCAGAAAAAAAAATGTGTGTATATATCTTAAAGCTTGTTGAACTCATTGGCATGTAGTTTTAATTTTTCCTTTTCAGAGTGAACAGAGTTGTATTTCTATCCTATAAAAGGTGTGAAGGGCTGCATGACATGACCCTAGGGCAACTGGTCACCTCCTAGGATTAGTTGAGCCTTGAGCATATGTAAGGACTCTTTCAGACATTTGTGATCATCAGTCCGATCTTGGATCTCAATGCACGGACAGGTCGCGCGTCTCCCAACCTGAGAGTAACAGCTTCATATATTTCTATGAGGCTGTCACACTCAGGTCGAGAGATTTGCGGCCTGTCATACCGATGATCATGGACTTCTGAAATGGGGATGAGATGAAGCTCCAATTCTTCATGATTCCCGAAACCAACCTTTGGGCTACCTCATATTAACACTCTTACTTAAGATGTAAAATATATATAAAATAAAACATCCTGGTGGAACCTTCTTTGAGTTGAAGTTTAGAAAAGGGACATTGACCAAGAGGTCATCTCATCACACAGTATGCATTGATAATAAATAGCCAGATGATGAAACTCATATTGTGTACAAAGCCATGGAATTACGGTATTTGTCTTAACCAAAGATAATTATTACCAAATTTGTGCCAAACTTTGTGCAAAATCTGACGACAATCCACATTTCCTGCAGCCCCATTCACACGCAACAGTAGAAATAAGCTGCATGCTACTTATTTCACATGGTAAGACCAAGTATTGAATAACAGGTCTAATAGATCTAATTCTGAGGTGGATCCTCTGTACTCCGGCAACACATTTACAGTAAAACACAGCAGACATTCAAGGCTCAGACCTAAAAAAATTGGGTTGAGGACTTGCACAGAAAGTTGAAGTGTTCCTTGGTATGTTCACGTCTCCTCTCAATATCCCATTTTGCATGTGAAAATAAATTCAAAACATAAGTTCTCAGGACAAGCACCATAATTGTCCAGCAGCAAGGTGAGGAGGACCATCCATAACGTCAAGAGTATGCATGTTGTAACCACACTTTTTGTCTGAGTGAGGTTTCTTGCCATTGTACACTGAGGGTCCAAGGAAGGAAATCTAGTCTGACATTTGACTGAAAAGGTAATAGCACCTACATGAAAGCACCAAAATAGGACCATCTTTAGTCCGGATTCAGACTGAAGGATGAGATTTATTCTGAAATCTCAGAAAGATGAGATGAGATCTCAGAAATATCTGAAATACAAACTCCATTAGTATAGATCTCCATTTCTAAACTTTATTATCTATTCGACCACCACATCAGTTCTCGTATGGTTGGATCTGTGTCCAGTTTGTAGACCATTCACTGAAATTGAGTTTGGCTTGTGAAGAGAACGATCTGTAGATTTCGATACTGTCCATCATAACATCTGCCACACAAGGTTTGCAAACCAGGATTTCATCCTTTGGTAGATGTCATAGACATCCAGTTATATCCACTGAAAGCCATGATATTTCAATGAGGGACATATCCATCTTGGTGTTCTTCAGGATCACAGCACAGATTTCTCGGAATCGAATTTCCTAATTTCAGTATTGAGCTTGCAGCTTGAATGCTCCTAGGAACTTTTAATCAGAGATAAGTCTGATTGTCTGGAACTTATCTGTGACTTTCCAGACGCGAGATCAAACAATATTCCATAGATGATTAACTTAAGATTGCATGAATGTCTGCTTCAGAAGACAAGTAATGGCCAATACCGGAAGGTCATCCAGTGTCACTGTAGTGTTTCTTTCTTGTACATGACCTGCAACATTGCTTCCCATAGAACTTATGGTTGCAGACTCCATGTTGAGGGACAAGAGAGCACCAGCTGAAGTAGTCCACACATGATGGATCTTCTGCAAAGCAAGAAAATGACACCTGATGATATGATGTTTTAGCTACATAATTTTAAAGAAAACTTCAGCCTGATCCAAGTGTGTCGCTACAGAGTCTGACATGGCTAGCACTGACTGTTTAGGAACACGAGCCATTGACAAGGAGAATAGTAAGAACCAGTTGTTTATTAATTTAAGCAGTTTCAGAAATATTAGCAGAGGAACCGAAACATCCAAAGAAATAAATGAAGTCTAAAAAAATATGCTGCAGAATTGCTACCTATAGGGAATACAAGTATTAAAAAAAAAGACAGATAAATTGGGAGAGTTGAGAGCCTCTTTAAGGGGGACTTGTCACTAGATCAAAAGTGGTCAGGTTTTACTTGAAATTTATCCCTACTGCTTTGTTGGGTATTCCACTTTTTTCTTTTTTCAAAAATGTCATATGGTTCCAGAGATATGGGTCATTTCATTTAGTGCTATTTCTTATTGTCTTTACAAGGGGGCGGGGCTCACAGGGAGAGTCTGCAATGTAGCCTTAAGACACGCCCCAAATAATCCTGTGAGACACACCCACTTGCTAGGAACCATAAGAATTGGCACTAAATAAAAAGACCAATAGCTCTGGAACCGTATGGTGGATTTAAAAAATGAAAAAAGCAGATAACTCAGCAGAGCAATGGGAACAAAATAAAATAAAAATGGTCCTTTTGAGCTGGAGACAGGTTTTCTTTGAAGAGAAGGGCAACCTTTGGGAACTGCTCACAATTTCTTCTTCTGAGCGGAACTTTCTCAGAGAGTAGAAGGCAGGCATGTGAAAAGGAAAACTATGCATTCAAATGGATAGAGACAATTGACAGGCACAAACAAACACTCATAATAAATTGAATAACATTATCATACAATGTTGCGATAATGCTGCCATATGGTGACATAACACAAGCCACCATAAAGTACCCAAAAGCACTGACAAATGGGATTGTGGGAAAGAATTCATTATAAGGCCGGGATTACACATGCGAGGAATACGGCCGAGTCTCGCATGTTAATACCCGGCACTGCCGCCGGCCTCGAGAGCGGAGCGTGCGGCTCCATGTATTGCTATGCGGCCGCACACTCCACTCCCGAGGCCAGCAGCAGTGCCGGATATTAACATGCGAGACTCGCCCATAGTCCTCGCATGTGTGATTCCGGCCTAAGCTGTCATTCTGGGTTTGGAAGCCCATTGGGAGATGTTATACTAAATCTTTCCCCACAAACCCTTGGATACTTCTGCTGTATAACCTGCTGCCTTAAAATTGATCAGCAATGTCAAACTGACAGGTTCCCTTTAAATGATAAATTTGCATGATTGTATGCATAATGAGAGTGATATACAGAATAATGTTCAAGCATAATAACTCCATGCAGAGCAGTAGTACTACTAGCCTTTAACAGAAAATCCTCTCCTCTTCTCATTTTTTGCAAGAATTTCCCTTAAGGAACAGTCAAACGGCAGCATAACTCGTGTGAGGATGGCATTGAAATCCTCGAACTGGCTGGCAGCTCTCCCGACCTGAGCTTGACAGCTGCAGAGAAATACATGCTATCACGTTCAAGTCAGGAGAGCAGACAGACAGTCTGAGGATTGCGATACCATCCTGGCACGAGTTATACGGCCGTCTGTCTGTGCCCTTTAAGTCATAGATGCTTCTCTTCACTTAAGGGGTAACGTTTCTTTTTGCGGAGAGTGACATGTCAAGCCCGACATGCCAAGGTGAGGAGACTTTTGAGCCTTGCAATGTTCGTCTGAGAAATATGCAAATTACCTCTTTAGAGTGGAAAAGGACTAGAATACAGTGCTATCTACTGGAAGTAGCAATCCTAAAAGTCAATACTGACCTCTAACGAGCCTTGCCGCATGACTTAGGATAAAAGCCAAAACCAAACTCTCAATTTGCAGACACTGTTTCAGTGTACTGCCCCTCATCAGTGCAAAGTGTGAGATCTGGTTTGGCTGGGTTCTTCACTTAGACTGTGAATCAGATAATGGGATGATAACATCTCGTTTTCCTGCAGGCTGTAAAGCAAGATGTGTTCTTTAATAGGCGTCTGTTCTGCTGACATCTAGTGGCCAACTCCCAAAACAGCAGAATGACTTAATTTATTGTACTTTTTTGTGTGTATAAGAATAAAAAAAAAGAGTTTTAACAATTTATATTTTAACAAAAGTGACTTTAAAAACACATTAGCCTATGATTGATCTGCCCTGTCTGCATTTTGACAGCTCAGTGTGAACCTGTAGGTTAATGCCTGTGTCTTTATAATTACCAGCTCATTAGTAATAATGTATTTAACAGCGCCCCAGATTTTGTTTCTTTTCCTACTTAGAAAAGCTGTCACTCATATATATCAGGAGTTTGGCTAAGAAGTTGTAATTAAGTAAGCCACGGTTCACTTGTCGGGCAGATTGCACAATTATATATCCTAATTTGAGCTTAATGATAAAATTGAAGACCTATATGTTAAAAAAGCAAAGGCCCCATTATATTATATATTATCAGCATTAATTTTATATTTCAGCTTCGGTGGCCTTTCCCTACTTTCAATGCACATGAAACCATAGGACACTAAAAACCAAACCAGAGGTCCTTTGTGGTATATGTCATCGACATCATGAATGGCCAACATATAGATTGCATATCTCTTTAAAATGATTTTCCATTTTCAGAAAACCCTGCCCCTAGGCTGTGATTCATTTCCTTATATTTTTAAATACTGTGCTTGGTTCACCCTCCCCGGGTCCAGCTCTGAGTCTCCGCCCATCACTCCTAGTGTCTTTTTTTCTGTGTTTTGTGCAAACAAGGGCTTGGATTTCCCTTTTTGAGCTGAACATGGACGGAAGCCCTACGCACCGCCTCCTACCTGCTGTCATCTCTTTTGATTAGATGCCCCGGCGCAATGTTATTGCTGTGGCATAAAGAAAACATGACGTCATGCCAGGTCACCAAATCAGAAAAGGAGCCGGGATGTCGAGAGGCAGAAGGAAGTAAGCAGGAACGGAACACTGACCGGCCCATTGGAAAAATGTATTCTCTCACCTCTACTTGCTATGGCATCTAACATATTTGCATATGCATAAACATAACCAAAAAGATTGGGGGTTTATGTTATCAAATAGACATTTTTGCATACGCTAAAAAAGGAAAAGGCAAAAATGGTTAAATGTTTAAGGAAGAAATTCAATAAATAGGAGAAGCCGTCATGATAGTCTGGGCTGGACGGAGTAGACTGTTAAAATGAGTGACTACAGTCAGAAAATACCTTAAAGAAGTAGTCCTGTCATTTATACACAGGATAGATCTCTGATACTGGGAGTCCTAACGTTCACTAGAATGGGGTCAAAAAATGTGGGGTTTCCCTAACAAACAGGTAATCCCTGCATGTGTTGAGGCCAACTAACAGGCTCATTCATGCAGCCGCAGGGACTCGAACATAATATTCGAGCACGCCCAAGATATTCTGATAACACCCGAGCATGCTCAGATAAGGCGTTATCCGAGCATGCTCAGGTGCTAACCAAGTGTCTTCTGTGTGCTCAAAAAATATGTTTGAGTCTCCGCAGGTGCATATCTCATGGCTGTTTGACAGCCGTAACAAGTTAGACAATCGTTGCAAAGGGTTGTGGCTGTTAAACAGCCAAGAGACATGCAGGTGCGAGGACTCAAAGAGATTTTTCGAGCACGATGAAGACACGCGGCCAGCAATCGAGCATGATAAGATAACACCTTCTCTGAGTGAGCACGTTCGCTCTTCACTCTTCAGAACCAAATTAAATTCCTTTTTTTTTTTAATAAATACCTTGGATTCCTGAAGTTGGACAGAAGTTCAGTTGCAAGCTTGGGAAGTTGTCGGCTTTTGATGAGGCAAACAACCAACCGCAGGTCTACCTTGATGAAGGCACTGGACAACTCGTATTTGCATCCCTCCGCCACATGTAACCGTACACTAATGAGAATGGACATATGTTATGATTACATTCTTTATACACACATTTTATATATATGTATATATATATATATATACTATAATATATATATATAGGTATATTTTACTTTTCTTGAATACCATTTTGTCAAAAAAAGTTTTTCAAATAAAGGTAGAAAAGATTTACCGGCTGCCATGGATAGGTATTCCATACATAAAATGCACTGTAGGGCGAGTGTACGGGGCAGGGTTTGGTGTTGCATGGCTGCTCCAGGGGTACGTTCGCTTTTCTGACACTACGACATCTCCTCTGAGGAACGGTGACAAGTTTGCCATGATTGTCTTGTTCTCCACACTTCAGTTCTCGTTTCTTGACACCGGGACCACATGTGGCTGAACACTGTGCAAAAATGAGTGAAAAAAATATCATTAATGCATAAAATATTAATTAACTGTCTGCAAAATTAATATGCAATTCCTTTTTTTTGTAAAAAGAATATGATTACTTGTGGGATAATATTTCAATATCTAAAAATTGTATGGATTGTTGGCAAATATTTTAGTTGCATAAAAGACTTTTACAATATGTAACCTTCCCACATTCATCAATAATACAGGTGCTTCTCACAAAATTAGAATATCATCAAAAAGTTAGTTTATTTCAGTTCTTCAATACAAAAAGTGAAACTCATATTATATAGAGTCATTACACTCAGAGTGATCTATTTCAAGTGTTTATTTCTGTTAATGTTGATGTCATTATCTCAGTAAATTAGAATACTTTATAACACCAGCTTGAAAAAATAATTTTAAAATCCGAAATGTATGTTCAGTAAATGCACTCAATACTTGGTCGGGGCTCCTATGGCATCAATTACTGCATCAATGCGGCGTGGCATGAAGGAGATCAGCCTGTGGCACTGCTGAGGTGTTATGGAAGCCCAGGTTGCTTTGATAGCAGCCTTCAGCTCGTCTGCATTGTTGGGTCTGGTGTCGCTCATCTTCCTCTTGACAATACTCCATAGATTCTCTATGGGGTTAAGGTCAGGCGAGTTTGCTGGCCAATCAAGCGCAGTGATACTGTTGTGTGTAAACCAGGTATTGGTACTTTTGGCAGTGTGGACAGGTGCCAAGTCCTACTGGAGAATGAAATTTCCATCTTCAAAAACCTAGAAACAGATTTGCTTTAAAGTGGTACACAGGGACACTAAGAAGACAAAAACAATTTTAACCATGAGGGTTAATCAATTGCTTGCTTTTTTTTACTTCATTGGGGAGGTTTTCTGACTCCTGCCAATCATGGCAACCTCAGCAGGAGCATAGATATGTGTTATCGTGTGTTATCGTCTGTTTTCTGCTAAAAATCTGTCATGTGTAGGGATGAGCAGACTGGTGGCAGTTCGGGTTCATCGGGTACCGACTGAACTTTAGACTAAAGTTCAGGTACAGTCCTGATACTTCTGGAACTTAAACCCGAACACCATAGAAATAAATGGGGACTTGAACATTGGAGCTGGAAAATACATCTCTCTCCTTCACGATCTCTAAAACAGATTTCCAGGAGAAATCCGTGTTCGGAGTTCACACTGGACACCAGGTGTCCGGAGTTCAGCACCGGACAACAGGTGTTCGGAGTTCAGCACCAGACACCAGGTGTTCAGGTACAGTCTTGATACTTCTGTAACTTATCCCGAACCCCATAGAAATAAATGGGGACCTGAACATTGGAGCTGGAAAATAAATCTCTCTCCTCCACAAACTCTAAAACAGATTTCCAGGAGAAATCGTGTTCGGAGTTCACACCGGACACCAGCTGTTCGGAGTTCAGCACTGGACAACAGGTGTTCGGAGTTCAGCACCAGACACCAGGTGTTCGGAGTTCAGCACCATACACCAGGTGTTCGGTATGAACCTCAAACTTTACAGTTCGGATCCGCTCATTTCTAGTCATGTAGTCAACAACATGCAAGGACTCAATGATCGCTTTAACAACTGTTTACAAACGGTCTATGTAAAAGAACTCATAGTTTACATGGCTAGATTTCTACCCGTAATGACCACTGATCACCTATATAATAATTTCATCAGCATTCATTTAGGGCCCTTTCACACAAGCTAGTGCAAACTGTATGATAATCGAATGATCGAGAATAATCCTTTAATCTTCTGCAGAGCAGTTCCATCTGTGGCTGGTAGTTGAGTGAAGTGGGTCTAAAATATGCTTTGTCCACCTGCACACATGGCCGAAGGGAGAGGCTTCTGCTGCAGTGCTGCAGTCAGTTGTCTCTGCGCCTGTCCCTCATCTCCCTCCGCCGCTTTCCTCACTGAGCAGGCGCCAGATTCCTATCCCCACAGTGTGAATACATCATAACACACTGCGGGGCGGGATCTGGGGCCACCGATACACGAAGCGCCGCCGGTGACGTCGCAAGAAGAGGAGGCTGGGGCCGGAAATAAGTGGGGGATGATTGACACCGCTGAGTGTTGTCAATGGGTTTGAGATGAGTTCTGAGCAGAGGCTCCCTCTGGTGGTTACAAGCGGTGCTAGTCTGTCCAGTGAAGATTGTGAGGACTGGGAATCAGGTGTTACTGACTGGTCTTATATAAGGGAGTCACCTTCCCATCAGGGTTGCCGGTGATCAATTGTTCTGGTCTGAATCCTTTATTCCAGTTTCCCTTGTAGCCTGCTGTGTCGTGTCTGCATCTCCTGCTAACAGATAAGACATTTTCTTCTTTTGTGTTTGTGCTATATTTTTGCATTTTGTCCTGCACTTCTGTGGGGGCCTTCAGGGTCCCCTCCGGGGGCTTCTGCCCTCTCAGTTTTGTTCAGCCACTGATGTTTGTACTTTTGCTTTTTCCAGTTTTTTCAGTGGCTGCTGTTTTGATTTTGTTACACCAGAGAACTAATTTAAGTGGAAGAGGTCGTGTGATCTCAGGTGTTTTTGAAATTAGTAGAGTTGGTGCTTTTCAGGGTTTTCTGGGATTGCAGTAAGTACCTTCCTATCCTTTTCTATTTAGTTAGTTTGGGCCCCATCGTTTGCTCATACTATTTTCTTTCTGTGTCAGTATTTCATCTTGTCTAACCGCCATTACATGTTTGGGGCTTTCTATTGTCTTTGGGGTTCTGCTCCGGGGCAGATAGCTTTCCTATATCTATCTTTAGGTGTAGTTAGTTTCTCAGGCTGTGACGAGGCGTCTAGGACCAACGTAGGAACGCTCCACGGCTGCCTCTAGTTGTGGTGGTTAGTCAGGGTACTGCAATCTCATAGATTCCAACTGCTCTGGTGTATTGCCTTTTTTGCCTGCACTCCTCAGCTACCGAAACATAACAGCTGAGGCCTCTGACACAGGGGGAGAAGACGTACCTCCCTGACACAACAGAGGTATGTCGGACAGATTATAAAAGTGTATATTTCAGCGTTCCTAGTGATCAGAAACATAAGAGCCACCGTCACAGAATGCAGCCTTAAGCCCGGGTCTCACATAACGATACACCAGCGATCCCGACAACGATATGCACCTGTCAGGATCGCTGGTGTATCGCTACATGATCGCTGCTGAGCTGCCAAACAGGCAGCTCAGGCAGCAATCTGGGACAGCACACTGCGGGTAACATCGCTTAGTTACCCGCAGTGTACATTGGATACCAGCGCCCTGATGCAGGGAGCTGGTATCCAAGGTACACAGCGGGTTTCCAAGCGCTGCGCTGTGCCTGGAAACCCGCTGTGTACCTTGGATACCAGCTCCCCTGCATCAGGGCGCTGGTATCCAAGGTACACAGCGGGTTTCTAGGCACAGCCCCCGCCTGGAAACCCGCTGGTACCTTGGATACCAGCGGATCGCTGCTCTCCCGCCTGTCACACGCAGCGATGCGTGCCTGTCAGCGGGAGAGCAGCGATCAAAAAAATGTCCTGACATTTCAGCGACGATCAGCGATACCCAGCAGGGGGGCTGATCGTCGCTGAATGTCACACACAGCGATAACGCTGGTGAGATCGCTGCTGCGTCACAAAACTAGTCAGCAGCGATCTCGGTAGCGATATCGCTATGTGAGACGGGCCCTTTAGTGCTGCTGATGGTGGCTCTTTTACTTAAAAAGGCCCTGGGGGGCTGATAGGTTCCCTTTAAGTATTTGATCAATGCTTTGTATGGGCAGAAACAAACTCAACCTAATACAACTACATGATTTAATTTGATGAAAGCAGAACCCATAATATTTCTACATTGCCCAATCTCAAGAGTATAGGATTTTTTAACTTCTCAGAGGACCTATAAAAAGTGTACAGTTTTTGTCTTTATTTTATTTGTGTAATTCCCCTGAAAATTCCAGTTTTTATTTTTTGTAAATCCACCATACGGTTCCAGAGATATGGACCTTTCTATTCAGTGCTAACTTTTATGATCTTTATCAAAGAGGCGTGGCTCATAAGATAATTATTCAGAACTACCCAAAGACACGCCCACAGAGCAACTGTGAGCCTCGCCCCTGAGTAAAAATGCTACACAATAGCACTAGATAAAAAGACCCATATCTCTGGAACCGTATGACGGATTTACAAAAAGCAAAAAAGAGATTAATCAGGAGAGTGGCTAGAATAAAAAAAGAGCAAACATTGCCTACTTTTGATCTGGTTTCTGCCAATTTTTTTGCATACTTACATCACTAGCATCTTGAGTATTTTGCCATTTTGCTACTCTCATTGGTTGCTCCTTATGGCGACAAGTGTTCTGACAAAGACCAATAAAAGTAAAAACAAGTTTTTCAAATGTGCTTAAAAGATTTTATGCGGGTTACCTCGGTCCATGCAGATATCACCCACTGCAATTTGTCATTCTTCTGGCAGCGTGCTAGTATACAGCTCTCGGTGGACTCTGGCTTTGAGCTGGCTGAGCATAGGTTCTCTGGAAGTATTTTATATTTCTCCGAGTTGACACTTCTGCAATAAACTTCTCGTTTCTTAATTCCCTTTCCACAAGATCGGGAGCACTGGAATAGATGAGGAATGCCATCTGTCAGACATTAAGATGCATAGCTCATGGACAACGATTACAAGAACATGACATTAGCAGGGCTTACTTAAACGGACGTATATCAGAGGTGAACACCTTGGGTCTTCGGGGTTAGTATGAAGCCAAGTCTAAATTTTTATAAACCTAAAAACTCCCCAAATAAATCTGAGGGTGTCAGTCATCAAACAAGACAGCTTGGCTGATGCGCCTCTACTTAACGAGTGACAGCTATAAGACCTGGATTATTACAGGACCTTGGAGACCGAAGCTTGTGTGGCTCAAGAGAACAATACTAATTTGTCTAAATTTACTATCTAAAATTTTATTTTGTGCTTTTATTGGGCCAGGATGTATTCACTGTGTTATGAATCTTGTGCTTTTATTGGGCCGGGATGTATTCACTGTGTTATGAATCAAGTATATGGCAACCATTAAAAGAACACTAAACTTAGAACGCATTGAAATACAATTGCACTCACTGTTTGTTAATCTGCAGCATTTTCTGCATAATCTTTGTCCATCAACCATCCGCAAGATAGAGCATGATCATTAGAGCGGAGTCCCCCACCAATCCAGAAAACAAGGCTCACAAAGTCCCCATGTATAAATGGAACAGCAGTGAGCATGTGCGACCACTGCTCGACTGGAGGTGTGATCGTACATGCTCATTACTTCTCCATTTGCATAGAGGACTTTGAGACCCCTGGTATCACAATCAGTGAGGATCTCAGGGGTCAGACCCTTAAAAGTCATACATTCTGTAGATAGGTGACATATGTTGCCAATTGTCCCGGACCTATGAAAGTGTTGTGTTAACGCGAAAAGGTCATCGTCCACTGTTCTCCCTGCGGCCCCTGCACAACGTGTCCATGTCCCGATGACGGAATAAAGAAGTCATTTATAAGGAAATGGTGAGTGTCGCTTTTCTTTTACTCAGCACTGACAATATATTGGTTATTGAATAACCCCTTTAAACAGAAAGTATTCTAGAAATTTTGCAGAGGACAATCTTGTCCCATCTTATAGAAGACCAGTCACCAGGTCAAAGGAGGCCTTCTTTTAATCTTATCTTATCCCGGCTGCTCTCGTGATTATTCTATTTTTTTTTATTCACTATACTTTTCCAGAGATATGTTTTTTTTTATTTAGTGCAAAGTTGTATGGTCTTTATAAGGGGGAGTGGCTCGCAGGATCCTCAGGGGCGTGTCTATAGGTTGCTCTGCATTACTACCCTGTGAGCAATACCCCCTTATAAAGAACATGAAAAGTATCACTAAATAATTAGGCCCATATCTCTGGAACCGTACGGCAGATTTTAAAAAAAGTAATACTCAAGGGGAATAAAATAAGAGCAACTTTGACCTTTGGATAGGTCCTCTTTAAAAACCCAATATGTAATAACTGTCTGATAGATGCGAGTCCCACCAATGGGATCCACATTCTTAGAACGCGACCTTGTTGCATGCAATCCGGAATACAGAGTTGACATCTCTTGTACAGGAGTCCTAAAACTTGACAATTAACCCGCTCAACAATTTTTGTAACTCCTTTACAAATCAGTGGAGAAAACTGCTCATGTATGACCACCTCTCCAAAACCTGCAGTGCGTCATGGACCTGTTCTTAAGATAGATGGGTACCCCAGAGGTGGAAAACGTCCCTATCAAACAGTTATGGTACATCCTATTGCTATGGCATAAACCTTAAAAATGGGAATAACCTTTAATCTACTGTTGTTACGTTCCATATTTGTTTGGTGGCTGACTGAAGACACATGCTCCTAGGAAAAGCTTAGATATATTTTATTCTACTGTAGACAGAGCAGAGGGGAGAAGCTCCTGCTGCAGCAAATTATCTTAAAGTCACACACAGGACAGTAAAGAGGATTTGAAAAATGACTGAGCTCCTGAGAAATGTTAAAAAGATTTATTTTATATATTTCTTAGCTTTAATTGCAATTTGAGTCAAAACTAAACAAAATAAAAGGAAGAGATTAAAATACGAAACTTAGAGATTTTTTTTAACGTGCATTTTTTACAAGTTACTACCTTTTAACTAATTACTTGTCTTTACAGGACAAGTTTTTTGCACATTGCATTTAGTGGATACAACTCTTGCCTAAATCACAGACCCAAAAGCAATATTTCAGAAGTAAAAGACCTAATTGGATTTTAGTGGCTATCACTTACAATGGATTGTCCAGGATTAAAAGACCATGGCTGTTTTCTTCCAGAAATAGCACCACAGCTGTCCACGGTCTATATTATATATTTAAAACTAAAAGATCTGAGCTGTAATACCACACACAACCTGTGAACAGAAGGGGTGCTATTTGGATTCCGCTTAATGCTTAAAAACACTACAAAGAATACGATTCAATTAACGTATCTCTGTGTGATACAATTTTTGCAAAGTTCCTTGAAATCAAAGAGTGAGAACTAACACTGAGAAGATTGGGACTGTCAATGAGCTTCTATTATTATAGTCAATTTTTCATCCTACCTGAGACCACGGACCGGTGCTCCATTCTGCTGGACAGTCCTGAGTGTTGCACTGCTGGGCCTGGATAGGAGTACTCACTGGGCAGTTGGAGTGTCCAACCAGTTCCTCACCCTGCATAGTCTTTCTTTGGAGGCACTGAATAGTCCTGGTCTGTTGGCCACCACCACAAGAAGCGCTGCATGGACTCCACTGACCAGCTGACCAACTGTAGGAAACAATAAAAATAGCAACGTTTAGGATGATAGATAGATTCACTTTTCCAAGTTTCCATCATTGAAGGCTACTTACAATGCTGGGCATGGTTGGGTATTGCACAATTTTGGTTCCAGGACAGGTTTGCTCAACAATCCGCACATACTAGAATTAACTTGAGTTCGAAGTTCTTGTAAACAGACAAATTTCACATTCATTTGACCTTAAAAATATGGATAAAGATAATTAATACTATATAATCAAGGGCTATGTGTACACGTAACTTTTTGAGGAGTTGTTGGAGCAAAAACTGAGCGGAAACTTTCAAAATTTCAAAACTCGTCCAAATCTTGGAGTTTGCGCTCAGTTTCTGTGCCAAAAACTCAGCAAACAGACTCCTTCGTCTGCCAATCATCTATTCCAGAATATAGAAAACTCAAGAAATAATCGACCCCAAAAAGTTGTCTTCAAATTTAGTTAATGAATTAATCAAAGGGGTTCTACAGCATTAGAAAAATCATGGCTACTTTCCCTATACAACATTGAATTTCTGCCTTTAAGAACATTTTTGACCCAGTCTGAAAAAAAGTGATTCTGGGCAAAGGACACATTTTAAAATGTCCATCATTCTTCCCCCAAAAATGAAATTTTCTCAAAATATGAGACATTTACTCTAGTATTACATTGGCGTAACACATCAGCCCTTATTCCAGGTGTATAATGTGAAGTTCCTGGGCCCCAGTGCAGATTTTTTAAAAGCTCCTGTGCCACCTACCATGTCCCATTTATAACCTTGGTGCCTTATAACGTGGCTGAGTTGCTGTTGAATCCCTAAACCAGGGGTGGGGAACCTTTTCTCTGCCAAAGGCATTTAGATATTTATACCATCCTTGGGGGCCGTACGAATCGTGTCCTAACTCCACCATCAATGAACGTCCTGATGCTGGCACTGGTGTCAGGACATAATCTTTCACTGCACGTGCCTCAGAATTCAGTAGTGAACACTGCGTGCATGTGCTCACAGAGCAACAAGAAATTAATGGGCCAGCAAATATCAAAATACAGCTGCTGGTCCAAGCACTGCATTCCTCGGGAATCTGCACGGGGGCCAGAAAAAGGTCATTGTGGACCTGAGCTTCCCCACCCCTGCCCTAAGGTATTTGGGTCTGGGAGCGATTGCTACCTCTGCTCCTCCTAAAGCTATTACCCCTGGCTTAGGTAGTCAAAGACATTCCATAATAAGCACTTAATTAAAAAAATTGCCTTACCCCCACCACATGTGACTGAGCATTCTGTATACATAGGGACCCAGGAGAGAGTTGCTTTTTTCATAGGTGCCTCTTCATTTGCAGAAAAAGGTAATGTATATTCCCATACAAATCCACCATTCTTTCCCTGATAAAGAACCTAGAACAAAAGGAAAAGAAAATTGAAAAATCTGATCAGAGTGGGATTAGCTTGATCCGACTGATTTTCTTGGATGAAAAACATACGAACGTCTGCACCTGCCCTAATAAATAGAAATTTATGTTCTATAAATTTTAGGTTTATGTTTTAAAATTTGAATATATGTATAATTTATTTTTTAAAAAAAGGCTCATTCTGGGCCTGAAACGCATAATAAAACTACTTTGGAGCTTTGGATTTTTCCTCTTCTGCAGCAGTGTGGTCACTCTAATGTCTTTCCTCCTTTCATTGAACAAGTATAAATTGGTACTATTTTTCCCAAATGGGCACTTGGTAATAATAAAAAAATTGTCTATACTCTGCCACTTTTTAAAGAGTTTTGAATATTTTACATTGACTCCGAGACCCACTCCGAGTACCATCAAAAAGAGCAGATGGAGTGGAGTCTATTGGAAGTCTTCCCACCCAGGCTTGATTTTCCTATACATAAATAAGGAAAGACCTGTCAATCAAGTAAGGTTAGATGAGAAAATGCCAGAAGGAAACGCCTAGTGGACTCTTCTTCTTGAGCCCCTTCTTGTTTTTCAAACTATGTTTTCATATAGTTGTTTGTAATGAGGAAGCCTGGATCTGATAACGAACAAACCTGATGTGGGCAGGCTGATATTCTTGACTAGTTCTGTAACTGACACCTGTTCGATTGAAGGACTCTGTTGCAGATTTTACATTAGGGCAGAAGCTCAAATGTAGACTAGGTGAAATGAAATATGACAACTGTTATCATACACAAGGAAAAATCAAGTGTAATGTCCATTGCCGAATGAAGAAGGTGGGAGACGTAACCTTTCTTCCAGTGGCTTGGAGAGAACGTGGTCCTGATGAGAGGTCGTGAGAGTTCAGAAGGAAGAATCTGGTTCTATCCTCTCTGCAGAGAGTCCCCGCAGGCTTGAAGAAGAGTTGGCGTAAATGGTGGTGTACTGTAAGGTTCATTGCCGGCAGCCCTCTCCATGCGGGGACGCCGACATACTCAACACCCAGGGCTCAACAGCGTCCTCATGCTCTTTCTCCATCCACTGTGCATACCACACTGTCTCCCGAGCCAAGCTCTCCTGGCTCTCATAGGGCACTGCGCTCACATAGTAAAATGCTCCCAGCCAATAGCTGGGAGGCATTTAGTAAATGGGTTGACCTGCAAACCTGCAAGATGGCTCCCTGCCATTAGTTGTGAGGCATCTTGTTTAAAAGGCAACCACCCCAATAGGGATGTGCCTGAGCAACCCTATAGTTAGATTGTTAGTGTTGTTGGTGTTTGCAACTGTACCAGCCTTCTAGGGGTTGTCCCATAAACAACATTTATAACCTCTGTTCAGGATAGGTGATGTTGTTCTGACTGTTGATACCCCAATCGATCATGAAAATTGAGGTCCCAAAATCTTTTTGTGAAGGAAATGGTAGAAAGCATGTGCAACCACTGCATTATTCAGGAGTCACGGTCACAGAATCACTACTTCACTCAGATAAGGGACTTTGGGTCTTCCATGCTCTAGATCCATGTGGGCCTCAACAGCCAGCCCCCAAGTGTTCATGCATTCATCATATATCCAATGGATATGTAATAAATGCTGTCCATGGAAACTTCTTGTTTTGCTGTATAATTTGTCATTTTGGGCATTCAAGAGAAATGGTACAGTACCTAATATAAAAAGATGTTTATTTTTTTCCAATTTGACCTCAATAATCTGGTCTGATGTTATACATTTTAGTATGTCATCCAGGATCCAAGGACTGCTTTTTGGTAGAGAGAAATTTATTTACTCTTGATTCGCATAGTAAAATAGATCTCGACAGACTTATAAATCATTCCACTATTAATCCTCAACTGAGCCCTTAAATAATTCTACGAGAAACTAAAACTTCAAGGAAAAAAAAAAACTGAAAAATGTATCAACACTGCAAATTATTATGGAAATATTTTTGGGAAATATATATACTCTGGGTCTCCCATGATAAGACGATAGCCTATATATTAACATCTCTTTCCATACAGCTATGCATCATCGGACTCTAAATATGAATTATCTTTTGCATTTTTTTCTATTTGTGGTGTTGCCATAAATTTGGTGTCAAAACCTTGGACTGATACCGTGTTTAGTTTCGTTCCTTCGGAAGTAATATGAATCCCATCGGTGGCTATTGAGATGGCCTAGAGGCTTCGACGCTGGCCAAAAACTGAAGTGCTCGCTTCTTTTATGATCAAGAAAATAGAATGCAACTTTTTAATTAACACAAGTGGGAATGCAAAAATGTGAAAGACGTTCCAGATGAATAATAAAAAGGCCTTCATAAGCAATACTACGGGAAACGCCATCATTGCTAACTTTGTGTTTATGTCAAGGTCAATAACATTGGATTTAATGGCTTGTAGTTGACAACTTTTTGCTGCCTCCAGATAAGTTTTGTCACTTTTTTGTTAGTGAAGAATAATCGGAGCACGCCCTTTACTTTAGTTAATTATTTTACAGAGAGAAAGATCTGGGGAAATTTTGATGATAGATGCTTTCGTGATGACATATTAAAAAAAAAACGGCCCACTACGCCCTCAACACAAAGTCATTATCATACAAGTAAACTAGTTCTAGATATTTTACCTTATTCTTTTCCATACTATTATCTATAGATATTGTATTAGTACTAGATATTCCAAATTATTCAGCATTTTATTAATAAGTGCAGTACCCGGCTTGATCTCTAGGTGGCTCAGAGAGTTCAAAAACATTAAAAAAGTTTCAAGGGGCTATCCATCTTTTGGGACTTTTTTAACGTAAAGGAAATCTATTAGTAGGATCAACCTGAGCCGTCTATTTATTTATTTTACAAATTTATATAACGCCATTAATTCCACGGTGCTTTACCGACATTATCGGCACTGTCACCATTGGGGGCTCACAATCTAAATTCCCTATCATTGGGTCTGTGGGAGGAAACTGGAGAACCTGGAGGAAACCCACGCAATCATGAGGAGAACATACAGATTCCTTGCAGATGTTTTCTTTGGAGGAATTCAAACCCAGGACCCCAGCGCTGCAAAGCTGCAGTGCTAACCACTGAGCCACCGTGCTGTCTATATGGACATTTAGGTAATAGAAAGATGAATATAATGATATATTAATATATATGATCCGATATTTTATTCCTGAGAAATCTACTTTTTACTTGTAATATGTAAATTAGCTGTTAAGATCTCCCCTAGAGATCTCCCCTAGAATCTTCCCAGCCACACCCCCACGAATGATTGGCTGCTCTCTTCCTATGCAAAGTGTAGACTGAAAGCTGCCAATCAGAGGTGTGGGTGGGATTATATAGGGCTCAGCATTCAGAGAACTGCTATATCTGCTGCACATAAAACAGTGACTTTATCAAAACTGCAGCAAGCAGTTCAGTAAGTGATACATTGTTAGAATTAGATTCTCTGCCCCTACATCATGCTGATAGAACAAACCTGGTGACCAACTCTCTTTAACAGTAGTAGCCATCTTTTGTCACGTGCCTATGTAAAGCATGTAATGCATGTAAAGAAACACCATTATGTAGAGCTTACATGACAATGGAGCATTACTCTTTTTCTCCCTTAGATCAAATACAGTTTATTAGCTTTCTTGTACAGTGGACCTCTATTGTTGATTTCTGCCTCTGCCTGGGTACAATGCAAAATATGTAATCCCCCTCCCCACCGATCCCCATAAACACACCCATGAACATCATGAACACGTCAGTTCCTGAAAACGATGTGGAATAAATCCAACAGTAATTTACATTTTTTTCCTAAGTAATAAATGAAGCTACCGTACATTAAAAGTCTGTACCAAGGACAAGTAATGTAAAGCCCTTCATGTTCGAAAGATCACCGGGGCTAACAACCTACCAACCTGGCCCAAATCCAGAACTTACTCGGCCAAGTGGAAATAACTTCTATGTTTGAAGCTGGAGATCGAGGTCTTAATGTCCGGTCGAAGTTTTTAGGTCTACCATTGATAAATAAGTGAGCTGACAGTAGAGCAAAGTTTTCTAAAATTTACAGTTTCTTTGTTTTAAAACCATAGACTCCGAGCCTGGCGCTGGGAAGATTTTCTTAAAATTAAATTATTGAAAAATTTAGAATTCACGATGTGACCAAATGAATTATCTCTAATTTCTTATTTCTTCTTAGTGATAATAGATATGTGTTATAATTAATTTATGTTGTGTTTTTTATCGCATTTTGTCTTCATTTTATTGATTTAGTCCATTAAAAAAATAATTAGATCAGGAAGTTGAGTAGATCATTTCCTTTAGAAACATCCTTAAGAACACACGTTTGATACGGTAGTCGATGTCGGCAGAAGGGTAGTTCGGCTGATCATTCGACTGGCAGCCAACTTGCCCAATTCTCCCATGTACAGGAGTTCTCACTCTTCCGAGCACTCCTGTGTTCTCTATGTGAAAGCGTCTGCCACACTCAGCTGCCAATGTCTTATTCCTTAGAGAACAAAAGAATTTGGGAATTCATATTAGCACATACCAAATCTTAATCTCCCCAACATTAGAGAGTTGGTGGCCTCCATACCCATTAGCCTGTTGATCTAACTTGTCAATATTGTGCTGGTCGGCCTTTGATTTCAAGCACATGGTTATCTTATGGCTCTGTTCCAATTTGTGCATAGCCATAATTAAGCACCCCAAAAATTATCTACCATAGTACCAGTTTTGATTGGATGCATATGAACATTGGTTCGATATTAAATTTTTCCGTGTTTCATCTGATGCCCCATTAAAAAAGTTTTACCATTTAGAAGCATTACGGTATTTATAACCCAGGAGAATGTCTTTGTAATGCTGTACGTCATAGGATATAGGATATAGAACCTTCATAATTGGACCATGTCTCTACCACATGTCGAAGAAGTTGAAAAACATCTCAAGTTGACCATCCAAAAGAGTTGACCATCCAAAAGAGTTGACCATCTTCACTTAAACCTAACTTGTAAGGGGCACTTGAAAGGGCTCAGTACTTAGAAAAGTTCCACCATCTAGGACTTTAATGTCACATTGATAGGTTATGACATAAATGTCCGATAGATCTAGTTCTCACTAATAGGACACACATCTATCTTGAAAATAGGGCCAGCTGTTAGCAAAAAGAAGACTACTCACTCTTGTTATTTCTATGAGAGCTCCAAAAGTTGAGGAAAATATCCTTTTGATATATCTTAAATGTCCTATATGAGAAAACTCCTTGAACTGAATTTTCTCTTCCTGTTGTAATCCGTTCTTTTTGAATGGGGTATTCCTTTTAATTAGCATTTTTCCAGGGCTACATGATTTGGAACTTCTTTACCTTTATTTCCCAATCTGCATTACTCCTGCTATTCCCCTAAACCGAAAACGTTCCTCTATTCTATGCCTGTATAAAGTTAGATAGACAGGAGAGCAAGAGCTGAGAGATAAGGACACACCCCCATTTCCTGTCATCTGTTTTAGTGTCTTTGTTGCTACCAATGGATTATGCTTAACAACAGGTAGCAGGCGGCAAGTCAGACAAAACAAAGACACCAAAACTTTTGTGGGGTAAGAAATAGTGTTGAGCGATACTGCTCGATATCGAAAAATATCGGATCGGAATGGTATAACCGATATCACTAAATATCGCCGATATCCGATTCCGATAGCGGAAGTCCCATGTAAGTCTATGGGAACAAAATATCGCAACAAAAAAAACCCTTTCTTTCGTTGTAAACACAAAATATACACACATAGAATACATATATATATATATATACATGTCATTGTGACATATATAAACATATATTTATAGTTTATACACTTCTACATAGTAAAATAGACTCTGTGCTTGAGAATTGCTAAAATCATCAGAGAATGTATTTGCCAATTTTTTCCGCCATATCTGCGTCACGACGAGGCACTGGTGAAGAAGAAGGGCATGCTCTTCGTGGGTGTACACTCACTCAGTGGCGTGAAAACGATGGCCGACCAGTGTAAATGTTACTGCAATGTAAGATCGTGCCCCACAGCTCTGGAGTTCCGCCTCCTCATCCTCCTCAGTGTGCGGAAACTAACACGAAGGTCCCGCCTCCCTACAAAAGAGGGGCCCTCTCCAGATGCTAATGACACATGTGACTTGGCAGAGATGGCTAATGGACACGAGCAGAAGTGTGAAGGGATGGAGCAGTCAGAGCTCTCCCCCACGGAAGCGACCCGATCGCCACGGAATCACCGTTGGGCACCGGCCTGTAAACCCTCCTACGCTGCAAGAAGCGGAGGATACCCTAAGAGGCCTGGCCCGGCACCGGGAGGAGGTCACCAGGATGGAAGCGAGCTGGCGTGCCCTAAAAATAAACTTGGAGCGGCGCCAATCCCTCTTACCTGAAGTGTCTGTACCGGAAGGTGAGGCACCCGTTCTAGTAGAGGAGCCCTTGCAATGTGATCCGGTTGACGTTGTCGCAGTGGAGGCACCCGTTCCTGCAAAAACCGCAGCACCGTCAGCACCCCAGATCCCGCTGTCTGCCCCCGTCGCTGAGACAGAAGAAGCGACACCCGTCCTCATGGAGGAGGCCGCGCAGGCACCAGAGGTCTACCTGTCTGTACCGGAGCCCCGATTGTCATCTGATTTAGAGCCGTCTGCTTCCTCCACAGGGGAGCGCCGCCAGGACTGGGGGGCGCCAGGAGAGCTGCCGCAAACCGGACATCGCAAGCTGCAGTGGAGTGGTGGAGACATGGAGCTGCTGGTGGAGGAGAATTTCACCCGGCGTCAGGAGGAAGAGTGGAGACGCTGGGAGCGGGAAGCAGAGCGACAAAGGGAGCAGCGAGAAATCCAAAAACTTCGCCAACGTCAGGTGGAGAAGGACCGGGCAGATAAGGACCGGATGAGAAAGGATAAAGGAACCCTGAGGGAGCTGCGGCGTAAGGGTGCAGTACGGAGCTTTAAATTGAAAGGTGGTTGGGGCTTCATCCAGGAGCCTGGACTTTATTTAGAAGTTTTTGTGACCCGGCGGGACGTGGAGACTCACCTCCCAGAAGGACACCCGGGGAGGGACCTGTTGCCAGGAGACTTGGTGACTTACACCCGACACTGGGGTTACAATGGGTGGTACGCCCTAAATGTTACAAGGTGCGACCCCTACTCCCCAGAGTGTCAGGAACCTGTGAGACCCTCGGAGCCTTCAGCCTCCCACATCCAGGCCTCTGCAAAAGTGCCCACCCCACGCCGTAAATCTCCACAGCCTCCCTCAGTGGTCTCCTCAGCAGCCCCAGCTATGGACATGATAACTATAGCTGGCCCGTACCCGGCGCCTGTTAGGCCCCCTGGGGTTCGTTCAGTCCGGGACATAGGGTTCCAGACCCGGAGGGAGATGAAAGAGGTGGCCACACAGACCCAGATAGCGGGTCACGACTTGACAGTACAGGCCACACGACGTCATCAGGTCCTGGTGGTCCTTGGTGCCTCGGATGTTTGGCAAGCATCAGAAGAGTACCAGGTGGTACCTGGAACACCCGGCCAAAGAAGTATAAATAACCCGGACAGGGTCCCTGTATGTAAATAGTTAAATTGTTGATAAATAGTTAAATTGTTGATGTACCCGGATGGGTGAATGTTCATAAAAAAGTTTTTTAATTTAATAAAAAAAAAAAAAACACATTTTTCATTACTTTTATTACAGTCTCATCCTGCGACGCCATCGATCTCCTGTAAAAAAATGAAAAAAAAAAAAAAAAAGTATACCACCTGACCGACGCAGTTCATAGTAACGAGTGTCCCACGACGATCCAGCTCTGCTACATCAGAATGACAGGCAGAGCCTGTCATCCCGGCGCAGCACAGCTGATTACCTGCTTCCCCGGCGGTGACGTCATCGGACTGGTTTACGGCCGGGATTACCCTGCAGTCATTGCAGTTATCGCGAAAAACTGCATGTGACCGCCAGGGAGAAGATAATGGCGGCCTCAAGCAGTCCAGGACGTGACCGCCGGAGATCTTCTGCCAGGTAAGTGCCGCTGACTCCTGACAGACCCGACCGACGGACACTCACAGTGACAGTGACAAATCCGATTCCGGTATTCGATATGACGAAAATATCGGTATTCGGAATCGAAAGGCCGATACAGCTAATATCGGCCGATATCCGATATTTGCAGTATCGTATCGCTCAACACTAGTAAGAAAACATATTTTTTGCATAAAAGGTTTTTCAGATTTTTCTATTTAGCACTTAATCTTTTGAATGAGATCGAGTTGTCCTAGGTCTCCTCCAGAAGGAAGAAAAGTGCCATCTCTTGAGAATAGTGACCCTTCAAGTCAATGTCCAACCCCTTAATGACCCTTACAACATGATTATGGATATTTGCCAAACCAAAGTCTCCCCCATCTACAGACAGCTGTTTTAGAGGGTCTTTATATCAGGTCAGATAAGTCTACTTGCTGTAAGCTTGAGCTTTGATATCCAGCAAACCACGTATTGTCTCAACATCCAAATTCGTGACTCATATCTTCAACATCCATGGGTCACTGGGAAAGCATTTCCAAATGTATAGAGTGCTGATCTCAAACTAATAGTTGGGATCACTTGGCGGAATCAGTACTCAGTATATTTTAGTCTGAACTCGTGTGTTGATACAACTTGGCTCAAAGTTGGGTTTTTACGTATTTTGGATGAATAGTATTCTCATAACTTAACTTAGGGTAGTGAGCTTTTACGATAGACCAAAGGCTTACAACTCAAGCGCAGCATCTTTAAAGAGGTTGTCCCATGAATAAATTATCATTTCATTGTTATGGTACATGAAATATAGCAAATCTTCAAATTCTATCATTTTTTATGTTACTGTGTCTTTCTATTGTTACATATTTGTTGAGTAACTATTTTATTTTTTTTTATGTTTCATTACATTAACACAATAAAAATATTTTTAGAAACACCATATTATTTTTTTCCTCTGGTAGAACCATGTATAAGCTTATTTTTGGGGTATGGGATGTAGTTGTTATTGTTAGTAATTTGCTTTATATATTTTTTGGCCCTTTTTTTCATTTTTGGAAGGAGGGCGGAACACAAAGCAGCTAATCTGAAATGCTTTAACTAGATCTGATAAACCAGGTGAATATTATGGAACCAGAAAATTACAGTAAAATAAACTTCTTACTTCCAAAACCAGAGTTTCATTGGTCGGTCCCGCAGCATAAAGACTTTCTGGCTGCTGGGTTGATCTTTGATAAATGAAAGTGGTCCCAGCAAACGGGAACTTTCCAGGCCAATCAATGGTCCATTCCCCAGTCAAATAGTACTTTCCATTAAGGTTTCTCACAGCAATGTAACTGGTGGAATACTGGAGCTCTCGGAAATGAATACTTCTCGCTCCAACCGGCACAGTGACAACGGTATAGTATTCTGTACAGGGAGCAAGAACAGAGAGGCGTTTTCTATCGTAATCGTGAGCAGAACTAGCGAGATTAGTCACGGGTTTCATTTATAGGTTTCTGTAGACTGCCCGGGATTACAAAAATATGGCCATCATAGCTATCTTTATAATAATATCTATCTATCCATCTGTCTAATACTATTTATAATCTATCATTTATCTATCTATTGCCATATAGACTATATTTTTAAAATTAAAGCGCATAATGCGCAAACTACCCAGTTTGTCTGTACCCACCAGGCAGATGTCTATCTATTTATCTATCCATCATCTATCTATCTATCTATCTATCTATCTATCTATCTATCTATCTATCTATCTATCTATGTCATCTATCTATCTTTTACCTATCTATCTATCTATCTGTCTATCTATCTATTATCTATCGTTCTTACTCAGGTGCCAAGTGATAGTCCTCAGTGTAGTTCCACCTACTAGCCATTTGCATATACCCTTGTAACCAAGCCTTATTAACACTATAGTATCCTTGAACTTATTGAAGGGGTTGTTGATGGATATGGGGCACTGGAGTCATCGGTTGGAAGCTACTGCTCTACATCACTAGAAGATCTTACCGTTAGTTTTGTGATGGTTCAGATACTGTCCTCTGTAAAACTTGCATGTAGAATTATCACCTTTACAGACTCCGCAGGCATCCAAAGCTGCTTTTGATCCAAGAACATAATCACACCCTACAAGCTGGCACCGGAATTTACAGAAATTAAATGTGCGTTAGGAGACTGCGAGTGTCGGAACGTATCGAATCACAGGATGCAGACAGATCATTTCTTCATGCTGTCACCGAGCCAAAGTGAAATCAAAATCCATTCACTTCCCTGCACAGTACATTTAGTTCGATGATATTTTACCCCACAACAGATAATAGAAATCTCAATGCAACCAATTAATTAAGGTTAGTTAAAGTTTGTTCTGGGGTTAATATGAATTACAATCATTTACGGTATTTTTTATGTTTCATAGTAGTTAAAATTGTTTTGTGAAATTGGTATTGCAGGGAAGTATACGTAAAAATTTCAGCAAAACCAATCATGGGATTTTTATAATGGAAACAATAAAGCAAATTAAAATTTTTCCAAATGATTTATCATTGCAAGTGAATAAAAATTTGGAGTCAAATTGTTTTACTTTTAAGAAACATTTTGAAATCAACTTTTTCAAAGAGCGGTTTTTTAAAAAAACCTCGTCTTTAGCATTTATTATTGGGGTACCCATGTCTGATTTCTCTGGGGCTAGTGTAAAATTAAGGCAGCAAAAACGAGCAAATTATTCTAACTTTCGGTTCCCTTTCGAATTTTTAAGAAAAAACAACCCCAATGAATCCAAATTTTTTCGGGATTTTATTTTCACAAACTGGCAAAAAGGTGGCCAACGCAGATCTTATGCTTTATTCTTTTTAAGGGGTAAAACAAAAATGTAAAAACCTTTTCTAAGCCCATCTCTAGGTCCTACCACTGCAATCCCCTTTTGATCAGTCTTCTTTTAAAAAAGTCTTTGGAAAAGAGTCTTCTGGGAGATTTGTCCTCACATAGTCAAATGGTGGAAACCATGGCATTTGAGCAAGATATGTGCCAACCCCTATGAGTGGTGCAACCACTTAACCCTTTTGGGACTAGACAAAAATGAAAATCAAGGATGAAGAAAGATGGAAGGCCAGGAAAAATTTAAAAAAAGGTAGTGGGAAGCTTGGATGAATATAAATTTTTTTTTATTTTTAAAAACCCCCCTTCCTGCCCTCAATTTATTTGCTTTGGGGGGCCAAAAAGCTTTTTGAGGCC
>JARQOD010000010.1:24586912-24638529 GCA_033576555.1 Oophaga sylvatica | reverse complement strand
CCCCCACAGAAGTGCAGGACAAAATGCAAAAATATAGCAAAAACACAAAATAAAAATTGTCTTATCTGATAGCAGAGATGCAGACACGACACAGCAGGCTACAAGGGAAACTGGAAAGAAGGATTCAGACCGAACAATTGATCACCGCAACCCTAATGGAAAATGACTCCCTTATATAAGACCAATCAGTAACACCTGATTCCCAGTCCTCACAATCCACACTAGTACCGCTTGTAACCACCAAGGGAGCCTCTGCTCAGAACTCATCTCAAACCCATTCACAACAGTACCCCCCCCCTTGAGGAGGGTCACCGAACCCTCATTTGAGCAACCAGGTCGGTCAGGATGAGTTCTATGATACGCACGGATAAGTCTCCTAGCATGGATGTCCGAAGCAAACACCCAAGAATTGTCTTCCTGACCATAACCTCTCCATTTAACCAAATACTGGAGTCTTCGTCTAGAAAAACGAGAATCCAATATTTTCTCAACCACATACTCCAGATTGCCCTCAACCAAAACAGGGTCAGGAGGCACAGCAGCAGGAACCACTGGCTCAACAAACCTCTTCAACAAGGACTTGTGGAACACGTTATGGATCTTAAATGTCCCTGAAGAAGCAAACGAAAAGAAACAGGATTAATAATCTCCATGATCTTATAAGGTCCAATGAACCTAGGCTTAAATTTAGGAGATGCTACTCTCATGGGAATATTCTTTGAGGACAACCAGACCAAGTCCCCCACTTTAAACCGAGGACCATCAGTCCTATGCCGGTTAGCAAACCGCTGGGCCTTCTCCTGAGAGAGGGACAACCTCTCCACTACCTGGTCCCAAATCTGCTGCATACGCTCAACAACAGAGTCAACACCTGGACAGACAGAAGCCTCCGTCTGTCCTGAAGAAAATCGAGGGTGAAACCCAGAATTACAGAAAAACGGAGACATCAAAGTGGCAGAGCTAGCCCTATTATTAAGAGCAAACTCAGCCAAAGGCAAAAAAGAGACCCAGTCATCCTGATCAGCAGACACAAAGCATCTTAGATAAGTCTCCAATGTCTGGTTTGTTCTCTCAGTTTGACCATTGGTCTGAGGATGAAATGCCGAGGAGAAAGACAATTGAACACCCATTTAGAACAAAAAGTCCTCCAAAATCTGGAAACAAACTGGACTCCTCTGTCAGACACAATGTTCTCAGGAATGCCGTGTAAACGAACCACGTGCTGAAGGAACAAGGGCACCAATTCAGAGGAGGAAGGCAACTTAGGTAATGGCACAAGATGTATCATTTTGAAAACCTATCACAAATTACCCAGATGGTGGTCATTCTCTGAAAACAGGAAGATCGGAAATGAAATCCATAGAGATATGGGTACATGGTCTCTTGGGCACAGGCAATGGCATCAACAAACCACTAGAGCGAGAGCAAGGCTTGGAGCGAGAGCAAGTCCCGCGGGACTGCACAAATTCCCTGACATCGCGAGACAAGGTAGACCACCAAAAGGACCGACTAACCAAGTCTCTGGTACCAAAAATTCCGGGATGCCCACCAATGCGGAACAATGAATCTCAGACATCACACTCTTTTTCCATTGGTCCGGGACAAACAATTTTCCAACAGGGCAGCGCTCGGGCCTATCCTCCTGACACCCCTCCAGAGCAAATCTCAAATTGGGCGAGATGGCGGAAAGAACTACACCCTCCTTCAAAATAACAGAGGATCAGATAGCTCAGGAGAGTCCGCAAGGAAACTCCTCGAGAGGGCATCCGCCTTAACAATCTTAGTGCCAGGAAGAAAGGAAACCACAAAATTAAAACGTGTGAAAAACAAGGCCCACCTGGCCTGTCTAGGATTGAGTCGCTTGCAGATTCCAGATAGACCAGATTCTTATGGTCCGTAAGACCACCACCTGATGTTTGGCTCCCTCCAGCCAATGTCTCCACTCTTCAAAAGCCCACTTCATGGCCAATAACTCCCGATTACCCACGTCATAATTACGTTCAGTAGGAGAAAATTTTAGAGAGAAAAAGGCACAAGGGTTACTTTTAGAGGTCTCTGGATCTTTTGGGACAAAACGGCACCTGCCCCAATTTCAGAGGCATCAACCTCCACCTGAAATGGCAGAGAAACATCAGGCTGCCGTAGAACAGAGCAGAAGTGAATCTCTGCTTAAGTTCCTGAAACGCAGAGACTGCCTCAGAGGCCAATTCACCACATCAGAACCCTTTCTGGTCAAATCAGTTAATGGTTTAACAATAACCGAGAAATTACCAATAAATTTACGATAAAAATAGGCAAAACCCAAAAATCTCTGAAGAGCCTTTAATGAAGTAGGTTGGACCCAATCACAGATGGCCTGAACCTTGACCGGGTCCATTTCAATAACAGTTTGGGGACAAAATGAATCCCAGAAATGAGATCTTCTGTATGCCAAAAAGACACTTTGATCCCTTCACATACAGAGCATTCTCTCTCAAAATCTGGAATACAGTTCGAACATGTTTCACATGAGAGTCCCAGTCATTAGAAAAAATCAAGATATCATCCAAATAAACAATCAGAAACTTGTCCACAAAATCCCTGAAAATGTCATTCATGAAGGACTGGAAGACGGAAGGAGCATTAGTGAGCCCAAAGGGCATCACTAGGTACTCAAAATGCCCTTCAGGGTGTTAAATGCCGTCTTCCATTCATCCCCGTGCTTAATGCGAATAAGGTTATATGCCCCCCTGAGGTCAAGCTTGGTAAACAAAGTAGCGTTTTTCACCCTGGAAAACAGGTCAGAAATCAAGGGTAACGGGTATGATATTTCACAGTAATATTGTTCAAGAGACGATAATCAATACACGGCCTTAATGAACCATCTTTTTTGGCCACAAAGAAAAAACCGCACCTAAGGGTGAAGAGGATGGTCTGATATGACCCTTCTCCAATGATTCCTTGATATAAGACCGCATAAACGTCATGTTCAGTACAGACAAGTTAAAAAGGCGACCTTTAGGGAATTTACTACCCGCACTAATTCAATAGCGCAGTCATAGCTCCTATGGGGAGGCAAGGATGCAGATTTACTTTCGCTAAACACATCAAAAAATCAAACAAAAAGTCAGGAACATCCTGAGCTTGGGGGAGGCAGAAAAAACAGGAGTGTTGGTATTAACACATTGGCAGCCCCAACTGGTTATGTAACGCTGGTATTGTCTGTACTTTGTTTTCCAGCGTTACTTTGCATGTTTTTTTTGCATTAACCCTTTTGCTCCTTTCCCCCTAACCAGCTGGGATACTGTTGTCTGTTACCTATGGATGCTGCTCAGTTCCCGGGTCTGCTGCGTACCTGTACTTGCGTGAGTGGCTCCGCTGCTTTGCATGACCGCCCGCATGTGCGGTTCCTGACTTGCTGTGAAAGTCATCCGTAGCTTGCGAAGTCCTCTGCAGTGGTGCATGACTTACTGCGTGGTTGGCAGCAGCCATTGTTGGGTTCCCTCTGTGTTGTGCTGTCTGGCTCTGCATAGGGGGCGCGGCCCACACCTGTCCTGCTTTTATGTGGATTGGGTGTTTACTAGAATTACTGCTCCAGCCTATCGCTGTGAAGCAGCTCATATATAAAGTTCCCCAGCCCTAGTGGGCGTTGCCAGAGCTTCACATTGAATCCACACTGAATCCCTGAACCTAGCCGTATGTGGTTGTGTGTTCAGCTCCTGCTCTGAATTTGATCAGCTCTGGAGAGCTGATTCCCTGTTCCTGTTGTGTCTTGTTCCCTGATCCTGGATCAAACCCGGTACCTGAATGTCTGAATTATGTCTTGTGTTTCCGCCTATGCTGGGGGCTGATTACCCAGATCGCCGTTCCTGGAGGCTGTATATCCAGGCCTGTTCCTGCTGTGTCTAATTACCTGAACCCCTGATCTTGGATCTCATCCTGTACCTGAATGTCTGAACTGTGTCTTGTGTTTCCGCCTATGCTGGGGGCTGATTACCCAGATCGCCGTTCCTGGAGGCTGTATATCCAGGCCTGTTCCTGCTGTGTCTAATTACCTGAACCCCTGATCTTGGATCGCATCCTGCACCTGACTGTCTGAACTGTGTCCTCTGTGTTATGTTCCTGAAATCCTGCTGTGTCCAGAACCCTGTGCCAGTGACTGTGAATCCTTGCTATATAACCTGAGTTCATCTTGGAAGGAGGAGTCCGGTGTGTGCTGAGTTTCTGTTACTCTGTGCTCAGCCTCTGTGCAATCCCCGGCCAGCTCCCGTTGAGCCTGGCGGGGCTTGCACCAGACCGCTGGGGTTCCTTTTCAGGTCGCTGCCAGATGTCCGGATCCTATGCCTGATGACCATGGCCTGATGTCCGATGTCCGACGACCACTTCCAGATGTCCGGATCCTATCCTGCCTGCCTGATGTCCGGATCCTGCCGATCATTGCCAGATGTCCGGAGTCCGAGACCTGTGTTCCAGTCCGTGTTCCTGTGATCCAATCCATGTTCCTGTCCGTGTTCCTGACTCCCTGAGACCCAATCCGTGTTCCTGACTCCCTGAGATCCAATCCATGTTCCTGTCCGTGTTCCTGACTCCCTGAGATCCAATCCGTGTCCCTGTTGTTCCTGTGCAGTCTAACTCTGTTTCAGCCATCAGCTCCTGATTCCAGTTTCCTGCCTGTTACCTGTCGCTTGCCTGTCTGCCATCCGACTGCAGCTCCATCCGGAAGTTCGGACATCATCTGCAGAGATCCCCGGCTCTTGCCTGCTCACCTGGGAGCGATCATGTCACGCGGTCTTATGATATGTGTACGATGTCAGTAAACTATTCTTAAAAGAACAACACTCTATACAACATATAGATTAGCAACATCAGCATGTAAATATAGAATAGATTTACCTGACACGATATCCGTTGAACTCAGGGTTAATCTTGAGGACTTGATACACTGTCACAGGAAAGAGGAGGACCGAGGGTCTAACCTGACCCTAAACTGGGGTCCTAACTAATCCCTCACCTTGGAGGTACTGATAATGGTTCAGAGGTCCAAGTCTCCAGCCTAACCCTGTCTCCTATCAGTCCCTGAACCCTGTAATCAGTCCTAAGAAGGATACTGATTACCACCAAAGGGATATGGGCTGATCTCTGCTAAATACACAGATTAGACATATAAGACAGACTGGAGAAAACACAGACTTGCATACACACTCAAACACAGAAGGAACATAAATGATCTGGGATATTAAACTCTAAGCAAGGTGAGCTTAAAACAACTAAGGAGCTCTTTAACTTAAGTCTATACAGATACAATCCTATCTGTGGTCTGCATGAAGAATTTCACTGGCAACTCCCAACACAGACAACCAGAGATTTAAAGGAAACCAATCAACAAATAATTAATTGCAGCCGGGAGAAACTGCACCCAGTCCCAGAACTGAGCACAGACAGAATTAACTCCCTAACTGCCAAACACAAAGAAACAGCAACTCAGCTGTGAGAAGTCAGAATGTGCAACCGCGACGATCTTCGTGGCGATGCACACATGACAGTACCCCCCCCTTCTACGAGGGGCCTCCGGACCCTCAGGGCCAGTTTGCCCGGGTGAGTTCTGTGGAAGGTCCGCACCAAACGATCTGCGTTAATGTCAGACGCAGGAACCCACGTCCTCTCCTCTGACCATACCCCTTCCAATGCACCAAGTACTGAAGGACCGGCGATTCAGACGTGAGTCAATGATCTTTGACACTTGAAACTCCAAGTTACCATTGACCACCACTGGAGGAGGAGGTAGAGGTGATGGTATGACTGTGCCACGTACCTCTTAAGTAATGACTTGTGGAACACATTATGAATTTTAAACGTAGGAGGGAGGTCCAGACGAAATGCCACAGGATTAATTATGGAACTGATCCTGTACGGCCCGATGAATCTGGGGCCCAGCTTCCAGGAGGAACTTTAAGTTTTATATTCCTGGTAGACAACCATACCAGATCGTTCACATTAAGATCTGGACCAGAAACTCTCCTCCTATCAGCCATACGTTTATAACGGTTCCCCATAGCACTCAGATTATTCAATACACCTCTCCACACTGAAGCAAGTGACGACGAGAAACGCTCCTCCTCAGGAACCCCAGAAGGGCCCCCCCCATTTAATGTACAAAACTGGGGGTGAAAACCATATGCCCCAAAAAACGGGGACTTACCAGTGGACTCGCTCCGCCTGTTGTTAAGAGCAAACTCTGCCAGAGGCAAGAAAGAAGACCAGTCCTCCTGTTCTCTGAGACAAAACACCGAAGATAAGTCTCTAGGCTTTGATTCAGACGCTCTGTCTGACCATTGGTCTGCGGATGAAAAGCCGAGGAAAATGACAATTGCATCCCCCGACGTAAACAAAATGCCCTCCAAAACTTGGACACAAACTGAGACCCCCTATCTGACACCACATCAGAAGGCAACCCATGAAGTCTCACAATCTCCCCAATGAACACCTGCGCCAGAGTTTTAGCATTAGGGAGGGCAGGAAGAGCAATGAAATGTGCCATCTTACTGAACCTGTCAACAACCACCAGTATGACAGTCTTCCCTGACGACTGAGGAAGGTCCGTGATGAAGTCCATAGACAAATGAGTCCATGGACGCTCCGGAAGTTTCAAGGGTAAGAGGGTCCCAGACGGACGGGTATGAGGGGTCTTAGAGCGAGCACAAACCCCACAGGACGCGACAAAAGTTAAAACATCTTTATTAACGTTAGGCCACCAAAACCGGCGAGAAAGGAGATCTAAAGTAGCCTTACTCCCTGGATGTCCTGCTAAAGCAGAATTATGATGTGCCTCAATAACCTTTTGTCTCAACTGATTTGGACAAACAGTCTCCCTGGAGGTCCTGCAGGGGCGTCCCCCTGAGCCTCTAACACCTCCTCCTCAAGCTCAGAACATACAGCCGACACTACCACCCCCTCCTGAAGGATAGGAATCGGGTCATCCATTCTCCCGGCCCCTGGGAAACTGCGAGACAAGGCATCCGCCTTAACATTCTTAGATCCAGGGCGATAAGTGACAACAAAATTAAACCTGGTAAAAAACAACGACCATCGAGCTTGTCTGGAATTCAGACGCTTAGCAGATTCCAAATACAGCAGGTTCTTGTGATCAGTAATGACGGTGACCGGGTGGACTGCCCCCTCCAAAAAGTGACGCCATTCTTCAAAAGCCAACTTAATGGCCAAAAGTTCCCTATTGCCGATATCATAATTCCTTTCAGCGGACGACAATTTTTTAGAAAAGAAAGCGCACGGATGCCATTTACCAGGGGACGGACCCTGGGACAATATTGCACCCACCCCTACGTCAGACGCGTCCACCTCCACAACGAACGGCTGTGATGCATCTGGTTGGATGAGAACGGGTGCCGAAGCAAAACATTTTTTCAAAGAGGAAAAAGCTTGGCAAGCTTTGTCCGACCATTTAGAAAAATCCGTCCCTTTTCTTGTCATGTCAGTGAGAGGTTTGACAACAGATGAGAAATTACAAATAAATTTCCGGTAGTAGTTAGCAAACCCCAGAAAACGCTGCAGAGCCTTAAGATCCTCTGGCTGATCCCATTCAAGCACTGCTCTCACCTTTTCAGGGTCCATACGGAAACCGGAGGCTGACACCAAGAACCCCAAAAACTGAAGTTCCTGTACGGCGAATACACACTTTTCCAGTTTGGCGTATAGTTTATTGTCTCGCAAGATCTGCAACACCTGTCTCACATGCTCCTGGTGAGACACAAGATCTGGTGAGTAAATTAAAATGTCATCCAAATATACGACCACAAACAGCCCCACCAGATGACGAAAAATGTCATTAACAAAATGTTGGAATACTGCTGGTGCAGTAGTCAGACCAAAAGGCATGACAAGGTTCTCATAATGTCCCTCCGGCGTGTTAAACGCCGTTTTCCACTCATCCCCCTCTTTTATCCTAATCAGATTATACGCCCCCCTGAGATCCAATTTAGAGAACCATTTGGCGCCAACAATTTGATTGAAGAGATCAGGAATCAGAGGGAGTGGATACGGATCTCGAACAGTAATCCGATTAAGTTCGCGGAAATCCAAGCAAGGGCGTAGGCCTCCATCTTTTTTCTTCACAAAGAAGAACCCCGCGGCCACTGGGGAAGATGAAGGTCTAATATGCCCTTTGGCCAGACTTTCCGAAATATAATCTTTCATAGCCTGCCTCTCAGGACCAGAAAGGTTATATAACCTAGCTTTAGGTAACTTAGCATCAGGAAGTAAATTAATAGAGCAGTCATACACGCGATGAGGAGGCAACTCCTGACACCCCTCCTCAGAGAACACATCCCCAAAGTCCTCCAAAAAAGGAGGCAAAGTACTAGGCACGACCGCACTGATGACTGTGTTCATGCAGTTACTTTTGCAAAACTCCCCCCATTGGCTTATATCTCTGGACTGCCAATTAATCACAGGGTTATGTTTAACCAACCAAGGAAGTCCCAACACAATAGGAGTAGGTAGACCCTCCAACACATAACAAGATAATAGTTCCCTATGTATTGCCCCTACCCGAAGGTCAATGTTATGAACCTCATGAACAAAGCTACCTTGGCCGAGAGGCCTGGCGTCAATGGAGAATATAGGGATCGGTTTGACCAATACACTCAGATGCATACCTTGAGCCTGAGCAAACTGAGCGTCAACCAGATTAGCCCCGGACCCACTATCAAGAAGAACAGAAAATCTCTCCACTCTCGTACCAACCACCACCTCCACTGGTACAAGGAACTGAGAAGAACTAGCGGACGAAATACATACTCCCAGGTTGTCGTCCACCACACAACCTGGGATTAACAGTTTTTCCGGCGACTTTTTGCTCAACAAGGCACGGGATGGACATCCCCCAACAAAATGTCCCTCTTTCCCGCAGAAGAAACACCTTCTAGTCCTGCGGCGTACCGCCAATCCCCTCCTACGAAATGATGTCCCTCCCAACTGCATAGGCTCCTCCGAACAGACAAGGGGAACCTCAACATAGGGGACTTTAGTAGTAAGTGGAGTAACAACAGGGGCGGAGTTACCTCGCACCTCTCCCGGAGCCGTCTATCAGTACGGATAGCTAGGGCCATAGCAGCCTCCAGTGATGGAGGAGAATCATACTGAGCCAAAACGTCCTTTAATTTGTCAGAAAGCCCATGACAAAACTGGCTCCTAAGAGCTGGGTCATTCCACTGAGTATCTGTGGCCCATCTACGGAACTCAGAAGCAAATTCCTCCGCCGGACGATCTCCCTGCTGTATCTTACGTAATTTTGTCTCAGCAAGAGAGACCCGATCTGGGTCATCATATACCAAACCCAGGGCAGTAAAAAATCGATCTACTGACTGCAGAGCCGGGGATCCCGGAGGAAGGGAGAAGGCCCAGGATTGAGGGTCCCCTTGTAGGAGCGAGATAACAATTCCCACTCTCTGCTCTTCACTCCCTGATGATCGAGGCCGAAGCCGAAAATACAATTTACATGCTTCCCTGAAGGTAAAAAATTTGTCTCGCCCACCAGTGAACCTGTCCGGGAGAGCTACTTTAGGTTCAAATCTGGTTTGCTCCGAGGGAGACAAAACTTTGGACTTAATGTCCGTCAGCTCCATGGATAATCCCTGCAACTGCAGAGCCAGCTGGGCTACTGGATCCATGGCAACTGGAAATAATTTTATGGGCCAGTGAAAATGTCACGCGGTCTTATGATATGTGTACGATGTCAGTAAACTATTCTTAAAAGAACAACACTCTATACAACATATAGATTAGCAACATCAGCATGTAAATATAGAATAGATTTACCTGACACGATATCCGTTGAACTCAGGGTTAATCTTGAGGACTTGATACACTGTCACAGGAAAGAGGAGGACCGAGGGTCTAACCTGACCCTAAACTGGGGTCCTAACTAATCCCTCACCTTGGAGGTACTGATAATGGTTCAGAGGTCCAAGTCTCCAGCCTAACCCTGTCTCCTATCAGTCCCTGAACCCTGTAATCAGTCCTAAGAAGGATACTGATTACCACCAAAGGGATATGGGCTGATCTCTGCTAAATACACAGATTAGACATATAAGACAGACTGGAGAAAACACAGACTTGCATACACACTCAAACACAGAAGGAACATAAATGATCTGGGATATTAAACTCTAAGCAAGGTGAGCTTAAAACAACTAAGGAGCTCTTTAACTTAAGTCTATACAGATACAATCCTATCTGTGGTCTGCATGAAGAATTTCACTGGCAACTCCCAACACAGACAACCAGAGATTTAAAGGAAACCAATCAACAAATAATTAATTGCAGCCGGGAGAAACTGCACCCAGTCCCAGAACTGAGCACAGACAGAATTAACTCCCTAACTGCCAAACACAAAGAAACAGCAACTCAGCTGTGAGAAGTCAGAATGTGCAACCGCGACGATCTTCGTGGCGATGCACACATGACAGATCATCTGCCATCCGACTGCAGCTCCATCCGGAAGTTCGGACATCATCTGCAGAGATCCCCGGCTCTTGCCTGCTCACCTGGAGCGATCATCTGCCATCCGACTGCAGCCTACCTGGAGGCTCCACCATATCAGGTCGTATATACCTGCCTGTCTAGAGACTGCCTGGTCACTAGCCGTGACAACCTGCCTGTCCCAGAGACTGCCTGGTCACTTGCCGTGACAACCTGCCTGTCCCAGAGACTGCCCTGGTCACTTGCCGTGACAACCTGCCTGCCCTGGTCACTAGCCGTGACAACCTGCCTGTCCCAGAGACTGCCTGGTCACTTGCCGTGACAACCTGCCTGCCCTGGTCACTAGCCGTGACAACCTGCCTGTCCCAGAGACTGCCTGGTCACTTGCCGTGACAACCTGCCTGCCCTGGTCACTAGCCGTGACAACCTGCCTGTCCCAGAGACTGCCCTGGTCACTAGCCGTGACAACCTGCCTGTCCCAGAGACTGCCTTGGTCACTTGCCGTGACAACCTGCCTGTCCTGCCGGTTCCTCCTTGGTCTACCCTGTGATGACGTCTGTCCTGGGTCGGTGTTTGATGTTCTCCTGCTGAGCCTGTGCTACGCCTGAGGCCTGAGAGAGAGGCCGTCCTAGTATGCCCGTGCCAGATGACCCTGGACTTCATCAACCCGTGATGACCCCGCCATCGTCTGACGTTCGTCCTGGGCCGGTGTCTGATGTTCTCCTGCTGAGCCTGTGCTACGCCCGAGGCCTGAGAGTGAGGCCATACTAGTATGCCCGTGCCAGATGATCCTGGACTTCATCAACCCGTGATGACCCCGCCATCGTCTGAAGTCTGTCTGAGGTCGGTGTCTGATGTTCTCCTGCTGAGCCTGTGCTACGCCTAAGGCCTGAGAGAGAGGCCGTCCAAGTATGCCTGTGCCAGATAACCCTGGACTGCATCTACCCGTGATGTCCTCCAGCACTCATCTGTGATCCTGAGTTGTGTACCCTTCTCTGATGTGCGGAATCGGGAGCCCGGTCTTATGTTCTGTTTATGTACTTTGTTTATTTAAGTAAACTTTATGTTTCTTCTTACCTGAAGTTGTGCGGTGTTGTCTAGTCCTGCAGGTCGCCACCTTGCCCACATGCTCAGCTGCCACGGATCCCGGTCGCTGCCCTTCCCTAGTCCGGGCAGGCCCGGGTCTCCCTCCGTGGTCCAGTGGGTCCACATTCTCTTACCATCTGGGACCCATGCCTCACGTCGTCGTGGACTGGCGGCGTGGGAGCATTGGCTAGCTAGGCAAGCTATGCCATGTCCCGACGCCCCACAGCCGTGGGAAGCGCCACAGGTTACAGACACAGATTTCCAATCCAAAACAGGATTATGAGACTGTAACCAAGGGAAACCCAGCACTATAATGTCATGCAGATTATATAGAACCAAAAATTTGCAGCACTCCTGGTGATCAGGTTCAACCCTCATTATCACCTGAGTAGAAAACTGGGGTTTATTCTCAGCCAAAGGGGTAGAATCGATCCCCAGTAAATGAATAGACTTCTGTAGGGGTATCAAGGGAAACCCACAACGTTTAGCAAAATCATAATCCATCAGGTTAATAGCTGCTCCAGAATCAACGAAAGCCTGAGCAGAAAATGAGGACAGAGAGCATATCAGAGTGACAGTTAATAAAAACTTAGTCTGAACCCTACCCAAGACAACTGAGCGTGCAAAATGTCTTCCCCGCTTAGGGCAGACTGAAATAGCATGAGAGGCATCACCACAGTAGAAACATAACCCATTGCGCTTTCGAAACTCATGACGCTGAGCCCCAGACACCACTCCATCACACTGCATGGGTTCAGAAGCTGGTTCACAAGGCAACACCACTCCACGCATACTTCTCCGCTCACGCAAACGTCTGTCAATTTGAATCGCTAATGACATAGAATCATTGAGACCAGAGGGACAGGGAATCCCACCATAACATCCTTTACATTATCCGACAGACCCTTCCGGAAAAGGGCTGCCAAAGCGTCATCATTCCATTTGGTCAGGACTGCCCACCTACGGAATCTCTGACAGTACAACTCAGCGTCACCAAGCCCCTGATTCAAAGCCAACAAGGCTTTTTCAGCTTGATCAGTGACATTAGGCTCATCGTACAATAACCCCAAAGCCTGAAAAAACGCATCAACATCACTCAAAACAGGATCCCCAGGTGTCAGGGAAAAAGCCCAATCCTGAGGATCGCCGCGCAGGAGAGAGATGATAATTTGAACCTGCTGCGCTGCGTTTCCTGAGGACTTAGATTTTAAGGCAAGAAACAATTTACAATTATTTTTGAAATTCTGAAACTTAGCTCGATCCCCTAAAAACAAATCTGGCATGGGGATCCTAGGTTCCACAACAGGCAACCTAGCAAGATATGCAGCAATACTCTGAACCTCAGTGGCAAGCTGATCCACACGGCTAGACAACTGTGCAAACTCCATTGGGAGAAAAGATCCTCCCCAGCACCCAGAGATACAGAGGGAAAAAAAAAAAATGCAACAAACAGAAAAATATCTCTGACAACTTTTCTTCCTTCAAAATATTTTTTCCCTTCTGTGAGTACCATACAATTTTTATGGCCGGTGATACTGTTATTTTACGGTAGCTGAGGAGTGCAGGTAAAAAAGGAAATACACCAGAGCAGTTGGAATCTATGAGATTGCAGTACCCTGACTAACCACCGCAACTAGAGGCAGCCGTGGAGCGTTCCTACGTTGGTCCTAGACGCCTCGTCACAGCCTGAGAAACTAACTACACCTAAAGATAGAAATAGGAAAGCTATCTGCCCCGGAGCAGAACCCCAAAGATAATAGAAAGCCCCCAAACATGTAATGGCAGTTAGACAAGAGGAAATACTGACACAGAAAGAAAATAGTATGAGCAAACGCTGGGGCCCAAACTATCTAAATAGAAAAGGACAGGAAGGGTACTTACTGCAATCTCAGAAAACCCTGAAAAAACACCAACTCTACTAATTTCAAAATCACCTGAGATCACACGACCTCTACCACCTAAATTAGTTCTCTGGTGTAAAAAAATCAAAACAGCAGCCACTGAAAAAAAACTGGAAAAAGCAAAAGTACAAAACACAGTGGCTGGACTAAACTGAGAGGGCAAAAGCCCCCGGAGGGGACCCAGAAGGCCCCCACAGAAGTGCAGGACAAAATGCAAAAAATATAGCAAAAACACAAAATAAGAAATTGTCTTATCTGATAGCAGGAGATGCAGACACGACACAGCAGGCTACAAGGGAAACTGGAAAGAAGGATTCAGACCAGAACAATTGATCACCGGCAACCCTGATGGGAAAATGACTCCCTTATATAAGACCAATCAGTAACACCTGATTCCCAGTCCTCACAATCCACACTAGTACCGCTTGTAACCACCAGAGGGAGCCTCTGCTCAGAACTCATCTCAAACCCATTCACAACAGTGGGCCTTGTTTTTCACACGTTTTCATTTGTGGTTTCCTTTCTTCCTGGCACTAAGAATGTTAAGGCGGATGCCCTCTCGAGGAGTTTCCTTGAGGACTCTCCTGAGTTATCTGATCCTGCTGTTATTTTGAAAGAGGGTGTAGTTCTTTCCACCATCTCGCCCAATTTGAGACTGGCTCTGGAAGGGTGTCAGGAGGATAAACCCGAGCGCTGCCCTATTGGGAAATTGTTTGTCCCAGACCGGTGGAAAAAGAGTGTGATGTCTGAGATTCATTGTTCCGCGTTGGCCGGTCATCCCGGAATTTTTGGTAACAGAGACTTGGTGAGTCGGTCCTTTTGGTGGCCTACTTTGTCTCGTGACGTCAGGGAATTTGTGCAGTCCTATGGGACTTGCTCTCGCTCCAAGCCTTGCTCTCGCTCTAGTGGTTTGTTGATGCCATTGCCTATGCCCAAGAGACCATGGACCCATATCTCTATGGATTTTATTTCCGACCTCCCTGTTTCTCAGAGAATGACCGTTATCTGGGTGATTTGTGATAGGTTTTCCAAGATGATACATCTTGTGCCATTACCTAAGTTGCCTTCCTCCTCCGAATTGGTGCCTTTGTTTCTTCAGCACGTGGTTCGGTTGCACGGCATTCCTGAGAACATTGTGTCTGACAGAGGAGTCCAGTTTGTTTCCAGATTTTGGAGGACTTTTTGTTCTAAACTTGGTGTTCAATTGTCTTTCTCCTCTGCTTTTCATCCTCAGACCAATGGACAAACTGAGAGAACAAACCAGACATTGGAGACTTATCTGAGATGCTTTGCGTCTGCTGATCAAGATGACTGGGTCTCTTTTTTGCCTTTGGCTGAGTTTGCTCTTAATAATAGGGCTAGCTCTGCCACTTTGATGTCTCCATTTTTCTACAATTTTGGGTTTCACCCTCGATTTTCTTCGGGACAGACGGAGGCTCCTGTCTGTCCGGGTGTTGACTCTGTTGTGGAGCGTATGCATCAGATTTGGGACCAGGTAGTGGAGAGGTTGTCCCTCTCTCAGGAGAAAGCCAAGCGGTTTGCCAACCGGCATAGGACTGATGGTCCTCGGTTTAAAGTGGGGGACTTGGTCTGGTTGTCCTCAAGAAATATCCCTATGAGAGTTGCATCTCCTAAGTTTAAGCCTAGGTTCATTGGACCTTATAAGATCATGGAGATTCTTAATCCTGTTTCCTTTCGTTTACTTCTTCCAGGGACATTTAAGATCCATAACGTGTTCCACAAGTCCGTATTGAAGAGGTTTGTCGAGCCAGTGGTTTCTATGGCTGTGCCTCCTGACCCTGTTTTGGTTGAGGGCAATCTGGAGTATGTGGTTGAGAAAATATTGGATTCTCGTTTTTCTAGACGGAAGCTCCAGTATTTGGTTAAGTGGAGAGGTTATGGTCAGGAGGACAATTCTTGGGTGTTTGCTTCGGACATCCATGCTAGGAGACTGATCCGTGCGTATCACCAAGCTCATCCTGACCGACCTGGTTGCACAAATGAGGGTTCGGTGACTCCTCCTCAAGGGGGGGTACTGTTTGAATGTTTTGGAAATGAATTCTGAGCAGAAGCTCCCTCTGGTGGTTACAAACAGTACTGAACCATTCAGTGAAGATTGGGGCTTGGGCTCCTCTCGGTTCCGCTGGAGCCACTGTTGTTTGTTTATTTGCCTTTTCCAGTTTTTTCAGTGGCTGCGGCTTAGTTTTGTTACACCAGAGAACTGATTTAGGTGGTAGAGGTCGTGTGATCTCAGGTGTTTTTGCAATTAGTAGCGTTGGCATTTTTTAGGGTTTTTTTTGGATTGCAGTGAGTATCCATTCTATCCTTTTCTGTCTAGGCAGATTGGGCCCCAGCGTTTGCTCATACTATTTTCTGTCTGTGTCTGTATTTCCTCTTGTCTAACCGCCATTACATGTTTGGGGCTTCCTATGTTCTTTGGGGATCTGCTCCGGGGCAGATAGCTTTCCTCTTTCTATCTTTAGGTGTAGTTAATCTCTCAGGCTGTGACGAGGCGTCTAGGAGCAACGTAGGAACGCTCCACGGCTGCCTTTAGTTATAATGGTTAGTCAGGGTACTGCAGTCCAATAGATTCCAACCTCTCTAGTGTATTGCCGTTTTTGCCTGCTCTCCTCAGCTACCAAAACATAACAGTGTAAGCTCTTATGGTCAGCAGGGTCCTCTCTCCTGTAGAGTGTAAGCTCCTATAGTCAGTGAGGTCCTCTCTCTTGTAGAGTGTAAGATCTTATGGTCAGTGGGGTCTTCTCTCTCTCCCGTAGAGTGTAAGCTCTTATGGTCAGCATGGTCCTCTCTCGTGTAGAGTGTAAGCTCTTATGGTCAGTAGGGTCCTCTCTCTCTCCTGTAGAGTGTAAGCTCTTATGGTCAGTGGGGTCCTTTCTCTCTCCTGTAGAGTGTAAGCTCTTATGGTCAGTGGGGTCCTCTCTCTCCTGTAGAGTGTAATCTCTTATGGTCAGTGGGATCTTCTCTCTCTCCTGTAGAGTGTAAGCTCTTATGGTCAGTGGAGTCCTCTCTCTTTATTGTAGAATGTAAGCTTTTATGGTCAGTGGGGTCCTCTGTCTCTACTGTAGAATGTAAACTCTTATGGTCAATGTGGTCCTCTATCTCTCCTGTAGAGTGTAAGCTCTTATGGTCAGTAGGGTCCTCTCTCTCTCCTGTACAGTGTAAGCTCTTACAGTCAGTGTGGTCCTCTCTCTCTCCTGTAGAGTGTAAGCTCTTATGGTCAGTGGGATCCTCTGTCTCTACTGTAGAATATAAGCTCTTATGGTCAGTGTGGTCCTCTCTCTCTCCTGTAGAGTGTAAGCTCTTATGGTCAGTGGGATCCTCTGTTTCTACTGTAGAATGTAAGCTCTTATGGTCAGTGTGGTCCTCTCTCTCTCCTGTAGGGTGTAAGCTCTTATGGTCAATGGAGTTCTCTGTCTCTACTGTAGAATGTAAGCTCTTATGGTCAGCGGGGTCCTCTCTCTCCTGTAGAGTGTAAGCTCTTATGGTCAGCAGGTCTTCTCTCTCTCTCCTGTAGAGTGTAAGCTCTTATGGTCAGCGCGGTCCTCTCTCTATCTCCTGTAGAGTGTAGGCTCTTATGGTCAGCGCGGTCCTCTCTCTCTCCTGTAGAGTGTAAGCTCTTATGGTCAGCGCGGTCCTCTTTCTCTCCAGTAGTGTGTAAGCTCTTATGGTCAGCGGGGTCCTCTCTCCTGTAGAGTGTATGCTCTTATGGTCAGTAGGGTCCTCTCTCTCTCTTCTGTAGAGTGTAAGCTCTCATGGTCAGTGGGATCCTCTCTCTTCTGTGGAGTGTAAGCTCTTATAGTCAGTGGGGTCCTCTCTCTCTCTCCTGTAGAGTGTAAGCTCTTATAGTCAGTGCGGTCCTCTCTCTCTCTCTTCTGTAGAGTGTAAGCTCTCATGGTCAGTGGGGTCCTCTCTCTTCTGTGGAGTGTAAGCTCTTATAGTCAGTGTGGTCCTCTCTCTCTCTCCTGTAGAGTGTAAGCTCTTATGGTCAGTGTGGTCCTCTCTCTCTCTCCTGTAGAGTGTAAGCTCTCATGGTCAGTGGGGTCCTCTCTCTTCTGTGGAGTGTAAGCTCTTATAATCAGCGGGTTCCTCTCTCTCTTTCTCCTCTAGAGTGTAAGCTCTTATGGTCAGTGGGCTCATTTCTCTCTCCTGTAGAGTGTAAGCTCTTATGGTCAGTGGGGTCCTCTCTCCTCTAGAGTGTAAGCTCATATGGTTAGTGGGGGTCCTCACTCTTGTAGAGTGTAAAGGCTGGGTCTCACATAGCGATACACCAGCGATCCCGACAACGATATGCACTTGTCAGGATCGCTGGTGTATCGCTATATGATCGCTGCTGAGCTGTCAAACAGGCAGCTCAGGCAGCGATCTGGGACAGCGACACTGCGGGTAACATCGCTTAGTTACCCGCAGTGTACATTGGATACCAGCGCCCTGATGCAGGGCGCTGGTAACCAAGGTACACGTCGGGTTTCCAAGCGCTGCGCTGTACCTTGGATACCAGCTCCCCTGCATCAGCCCCGCGCCTGGAAACCCGCTGTGTACCTTGGTTACCAGCGGATCGCTGGTCTCCCGCCTGTCACACGCAGCGATGCGTGCCTGTCAGCGGGAGACCAGCGATCAAAAAAATGTCCTGACATTTCAGCGACGATCAGCGATACCCAGCAGGGGCGCTGATCGTCGCTGAATGTCACACACAGCGATTTCGCTGGTGAGATCGCTGCTGCGTCACAAAACTAGTGACTCAGCAGTGATCTCGGTAGCGAGATCGCTATGTGAGACGGGCCCTTAAGCTCTTATGGTCAGCTTGGTCCTCTCTCTCACGCCTGTAAAATGTAAGCTCTTATGGTTAGTGGAGCTATCTCTCTCCTCTCCTTTTCCAAGTAATTTCAAGCCTTCCAATATATAGATTCAAGCAAATTTGTTTTTTTTGTAGAGAGAAATCCGACAAAGTTGGCAAATTCAAGTTTCAAAAGATCCGCAGTTATAGACACCAATAGCCTCCATTGGGGAGAGCTTGAGTAGAGCTTTTCCGGTCTCTTATGGACAACACAATATTAAAAGAAAAAAATACTATTATTAATAAAATGGATTGAAATATGTGAAGTCACATAAGACAATCTTCCAAAATATTGATTCTATCCTATGTAATATAATATAAAGTCAAAGTTCAGAGTCATTATATGCTTTATCAGGATCTCTTTGCATTTAACGGATGACTGGTAGCCCTTACATTTTTGGTGTACACCTATTTACCTCTCTGAAAGTTTCATTTCGGCATCAAACACTTTGGCTTTGTGCTCTTAGATTAGAGAGGTATTGTACTATTTTATGCGCCTCTTGATGCAATTAAGAAAAGGAAGAAAGATGACAAGACTCTTGTCTTTTATGTAAGATAAACATTTGGATGTAGATCACATTATTCTTCTTGAGTGCACTAGACACGATTTCCTTATCTCTTTTGAAGTTATATTTACAGATGAATTACGGCTAAATCTGATGGTGCTCATTTTACACTTCCTTGGGTCGTGCTGCAACCTGTACTGTCAAATGTCATGTCTACACTTACATAACTGTATGGCCCACCTGAAACGAGCTCCTACCATTCGACACCTGATAAGAGTAGACTAATACGTGTAGTCAACTCAAAATTTATCTGCCTAGAAGAAATCCCACATATAACAGATACATATACAGTTTACGTACAAATGTGTATTTGGCCCAAAACTGACCCTTGACACCACCACCACATGTACACTCACTTGGCCAAGCATGCATGCTTTCGAAGGAGTAAGAAAAGCCACTTGAAGACCCCGCAGGTGTTGGCTTTTTTTCCCTGAGAAGAAAAGGATCGGGCATAGTGAAATCCAACCTACTCATTCTTTTCTTCCTCGACATCCACCATCGAGGTAGAGTAGATTTCATTGTTGGCATCTCTCACAAATTCTTTGGGTTCAGCCAGCAGTAGTCTGAATTGTATTGCCATGTTCATCCTCATACTATAGTTATATTGATTATTGTTAGAATTTCAATACAGTGGAGTAACTAGAGTCCGATGGCACTTGGTGCAGAATTCGGACCTGGGCCCTCACCTGCATGTTGGTCAGATGTTTGGGCCCTTGTAGTGTTCTATATCCTATAAAGACATATCTGTTTTCCCCTCACACCTATGTAATAATGTCCCCCATCCTGTAATAAAGTCCCAGATCGTGGCCCCTTCTTGTAACAATAGCCCCTTCCTGTAATAATGTGCACCATCATGTGCCCCTTCCTTGGCCTCTTCATGGTATAATGTCCTCCATCCAAGGCCCCTTCTGTTGTGAATGGACTTGAAATGAGTTCTGAGCAGAGGCTCCCTCTGGTGGTTACAAGCGGTACTGGACTGTCCAGTGAAGATTGTGAGGATTGGGAATCAGGTGTTACTGACTGGTCTTATTTAAGGGAGTCGCCTTCCCATCAGGGTTGCCCGTGATCAATTGTTCTGGTCTCAATCCTTGATTCCTGTTTCCTTTGTAGCCTGCTGTGTCGTGTCTGCATCTCCTGCTAACAGATAAGACTTTTTCTTCTTTTTGTTTTTGTGCTTGATTTTTGCATTTTGTCCTGCACTTCTGTGGGGGCCTTCTGGGTCCCCTCCGGGGGCTTTTGCCCTCTCAGTTTAGTTCAGCCACTGATGTTTGTACATTTGCTTTTTCCAGTTTTTCAGTGGCTGCTGTTTTGATTTTGTTACACCAGAGAACTAATTTAGGTGGTAGAGGTCGTGTGATCTCAGGTGTTTTTGAAATTAGTAGAGTTGGTGCTTTTCAGGGTTTTTTGGGATTGCAGTAAGTGCCCTTCCTATCCTTTTCTATTTAGGTAGTTTGGGCCCCAACGTTTGCTCATACTATTTTCTGTCTGTGTCAGTATTTCCTCTTGTCTAACCGCCATTACATGTTTGGGGCTTTCTATGTTCTTTGGGGATCTGCTCCGGGGCAGATAGCTTTCCTCTTTCTATCTTTAGGTGTAGTTAGTTTCTCAGGCTGTGACGAGGCGTCTAGGACCATCGTAGGAACGCTCCACGGCTGCCTCTAGTTGTGGTGGTTAGTCAGGGTACTGCAATCTCATAGATTCCAACTGCTCTGGTGTATTTCCTTTTTTACCTGCACTCCTCAGCTACCGAATCATAACACCCTTCCTGGTATAATTTCCTGCATCATGTGCACCTTCCAGTAATAATGTCCCTCTTCCTGTGCCCCTTCATGGTATAATGTTCCCCATTCTGGACCCCTTCCTTCTATAATGTCACCCATCCCAGTTCCCTTCCAGTAATAATGTCCCCCTTCCTGTGGCCCTTCCTGATATAATGTCCCCTATACTGGGTCCCTTCCTGGTATAATGTCACCCATTATGGGACCCTTCGAGTAATAATGTTCCTCATCCTGGTATAATTTCCCCATCCTGGGCCCCTTCCTGTTATAATGTCCCTCATCCTGGGAGACTTCCAGCAATAATATCCCCCATTGTAGCATAATGTCCCCCATTGTAGTATAATGTTCCCGTTCTGCCACTATTTGCGACCATGATTATTACGCCTCTGCTTCAATATTTTAAAATGGGTTTTATTGAGTCTTTAACATAACTAATCTTTAGAATGAGCTACCAGTATTTTATCATTGTAGGTTCAATTCCAAGTCCACATGCTGAGTGTACCAGAATAAGGTTTATCTTCAATACCATACAAAGTTACAGCCACGTACAGTCCTGCCAGTGGGTGAAAAGTGACATAGATGGGAAACTTGCCCCTTTGTTCAGCTTATCAATGGGGATACCAATATTTGACACCCTCCCCCTTGATCAACTATTAATAGTTTGCAGCTGAACTACCTATTAATAATAAAGTCCTAAAGATCTTATTTGGGGAAAACGACTTTTTTTCCAATCCAGTATTTCTGCGTGTTTTTTGGAGTTCTCCATACAAATATGCCAATTTCAATATGGTCTGTATATTGTGCTTATTTTGCCTTTTTTGATGCGCTTTTCCTTTTTTGAATTTTTCTCTCAGTGTAGAAATACAACGATTCATTCAACATTTGAAAATGCAATTTTGATTTTACATGAGTTTTCATAAATTCACATCGATTTAGCTTGAACTCCTAAATTTAAGTAATTTTTTGCACAAAAAGTGCACCGGAAAAAAATTTAACGCATACTCTAGATTCCTTAAACTGAAAAATGTGATAATCCAACAAATTCTTAGTTCCATAGTTTCACAATTATTAAGGTCCCCTGTTTAGGATTCTCATTTGAGTGGCTGCAAAAAGAATCTTTCTTTCTGGAGGACTCATCCATTTCCTTTACAGCCCATTTACATTGACCAATTTCAGGACAATAAACACTGCATTCAAGTCGTTAGGCAATCGTTTACTGGTTTGTGAGCAACGATGGTGACAACGATTGCAAGTATGACCATCAATATAACCATATGCAGTACACATCACTTGTTTACACCAGACTATGTGCTGCTAATTATTTTTAAGCCTCCATAAACAATCAAATTACTTGAAGAATGGTCTTTTTACTTGTTCCTCAGGTGATTGCTGACATTATTACCCTGGCAAATAATTGGAAGCGAGTCCTCCTACAAATGAAACTGTCACAGGTTTACTGCGACAGAAAGGAGCCAGAAGACCACAGTGTTTGATTTCTCCTAGTCCTACACTAATTAGAAGCAATTCATCTTCATATTAAACGGTGCAGGTTTCTTTTAGCAGTGTGGGGGTTAATCTGCTCAGTTAAGAGCTCCTGGATGCTTTCCTGCATTAATGCTCTCAGCTGTTCACTGTTAGGCACTCCCATCATCTAAATAATCTGAGTCCTGGCTTGCACTCATTGTCAGAGTTAGCTTTTCCTGCATTGTTGGAAGTTGGTGGTTGTTATTTGAGAAGATGATTGGTGGATTTATCTGGGACTGTTGCTAGGTTTTGGTTGTGTGATAATTCCCATTCTTTTCTTACTTTGGTTTAATTCCATCCTCCACTCCCCGATGCATTCCTTTGTTGTATGTATGAGTATATTTGTATGATTGGTATTTTTTGTTACCCCTGTTCATATTACCTTGTTGGTCTGGTTGGTGAATTACAGTACACTACTACTCCCCCCTACACTGGGTGGGGGAAGGGTACAGACTGAGGGCGGGTTCAGGAGCTAAAGCAAGGCATGTGGCCCTGGAGCCTTCACCATCAGAAGTAATTTGGGGGACAGGACAAGCTAGGGCCCCCCTAGCATTAGGAACAGGGAAGGAGCCCCTGTTCCCGGGATACCCGACAACAGAGTCGTGACAGATACTTTGACGATTATATTCTCGTTTAAAGTGTCTTAGTTACACAGAAAGTCAACTGACTACAAAAAACAGCATGTAATTCTTTTATGGTGGCACTGCAGTGGAGCTGAACTCTTGCAACTGGTTCTCCGGAAGAACATGGGTGATTGCTGCAAGTATTAGCAAAAAAAGCACTGTGATCTGATTTTTTTTCAAGTCATATTTCTATTAAAAAGAGATTCTACAAAGTAAATAACCCCTTACCTTTTAAATTGCCGGTAATGGAGAAAAGGATGAAATGACGTTTCTCATGATTTTTCATGCAGGACAACTAGTAAATCTAGAGATCTTTCCAGCTTGAAATAATTATGTCTCATAAGAATTGAATCACATTATCTCATTCAGTCTGTCAAACATGAAAGCTTGATAGTACAAAGCTGTAACCACAAAGAGATACAGCTACGATGATGCAAGACTGTGTTGTCATCTGTATTGGTGGAAGGATTGAGAGAAATTGGAATAACGCTCAGGCAAATTAAAGTTAAAAAGTATTTTGTGCTGTTTTCTTCCTAAATCAGGCAGGTATTTGGTTCAGGGAGTATCTACACTATATGAATAAAAGTAGTGGGGCACCTACACATTACACCTACAGGAGCTTTTATGACCTCCCACTATAAATGCATAAGATGATCCTCTTCCTCCTGAAGAAACCATTTGCATATTTCCCAGAGGAGCATTGCAAGGCTTAAAAGTCTCTCTTGGCATGTCAAGCTTGGCATGTCACTCTCCGCAAGGAGAAAAGTTACCCCTTGGATCTCGATCAGACACCTCTCACCCAGTCAAACCAGATCTCACACTTTGCACTGACGAGGGGCAGTACTCGGAAACACAGTGTCTGCAAATTGAGATTTTGGCTTTTATCCTAAGTGATGTGGCAAGGCTCGTTAGAAGGTCGATATTGGGTCATTCCACATCAAGTGGTCCAGTTTTAAAAATCGTCCCCACTCGACCTTCTCCGATTTTGTTGAAAATTTATAAGGATGTACATGTGTGTATGAAAAGAGGTTCTGTAAATTTTTAGGGCCAGATCTCAAATACATTGGGCACTGTTGACCTTTCACTGGAGGTTCCACCAAGCCTGCAGCTTCAACTAAGAGGATTTTGCAAACTTTGGCACATAGCCATTAGAGTTCTATACTGGCTATGATGCTGAAATTTGGCATACTAGCTCAACTTTTGCTGCTAAACACAATAAAATTATTACCGGCTATGACAAAACAATATTTCGGCCGCAATTTTGTGTCAAAGTAGCTTGTAAAACGCGTCGCATAAAATTTATGCCAAACTTTGCCCATATATAACTCAAGACCAAAAACCAATAGTAACTGGTGCTTTGCCCTGTACACCAAACATCTACATGACTTTGCATTGCTGCAATATCACGGTCAAACCATATGTATTTGTGGAAATATTCACACCCACATATGATGAAAAACTTAAAAAAACGAATTTTACCTATTTTTAGGTCAAATTTCTCAAAAAGGGTACCCCTAAAATTTATTAATTCTGATATCATTAGAAAGAGCACATTTTCTCTACAAGGATCATTGTTTTTTTTTTTGGAGTCTCAATTTAAGAAAAGAAAAATGCCACTGAACATGGTGTTATTTATGCGCGTAATGCATTGATTTTGTGTTTGATTTTCAGATTCTTATCACATGTTACAGAGTTGTATTGTTGCTAGCAATGTCTATTATAATCAAAAACCTATAAACCTTTTTGGTTATGAAAAGTTATTGACTATTGTTACATTTTAATGCATATATTATTTATTTTTTAGCGATGGAGAATGAAATTGATGAAGAATCGGCCCAGTGCTCTATCGGCCTTGCGAACAATTCGAAGTGCCACCTTAAGACATTCACCCATAGCAAGGATGAGTTGAAATTGTTTACAAGCTTTGGATTGGATGAACAGAAATTGCTGCGTCGACGAGTGGGACTAAATTTTGACGAACATTCACAAATCTGTTTACACCATGAAACTTCATTCTTGACCAAATATGAGCATTTGAAAAAATCATGTTGCAATCCTTTTGGGAAGAAAGGTCATAACATCAAAAAGAATTTGCGAGCTATCAATTTGTTAGCAGCTGACCAGTTGAACGAATTAACAAAGAATGATGTGAAGCCTGGCCAGAAGATGTGTGCATCATGTCGAAAAGAATTTGCTAACAGGAAAAAATCAGCTAATCCACTTTCCTCTGAATCAGATCCAGATGGAATGGAATGTTCTCCTGAAAGTCTAAATTCAAGCTTAACATCCATTGGCATCTCTCCTCTGAAATATCCACGGGTAAGCCAGCGGGATTCACTTGGATATGCAAGGAGAAAGATAAGCCAGGTACAAAATGCATTTTCTAGCAAGATTGCTTCAATTGGAGGGCTTGAGCCAAAAGACATTGAGCAAACAAAAACAGCACAGTGCAAAATGTGTCTGGATTACAATCACCTTTTGGCAGATTTGAAGCAAAAGCTGCAGGTGTCCAGTCGGGCAGAAAAGGTCCAAATCTTGACATTGGCACCTAAAAGTTGGTCCATTAAGGCTATATCAGACGAATTCAGTGTCTCTGAACGAATGGTCAAACAAGCTCGAAAGCTTAAATGTGAACATGTGATCTTACCTAGAATCAAGTGTGGCAAGAAAGTTTCTGAGGAAGTGAAGAAAAAGGTGCAGGCATTTTTTGAGGATGATGAATTCAGTCGAATGTGCCCTGGTAAAAAAGACTATGTACCAGTGCGAATAGCAGGAGAAAAAAAGCAGATGCAAAAGTGACTATTACTGAGCAATATGAGGGAAATGTTTGTTGCCTATCGGGATCGGAATGGCCCTGAAATTGGATTTTCCAAGTTTTGTGAGATCCGGCCAAAGTGGTGCGTAACCGTTGGATCTGCTGGAACACATTCCGTTTGTGTGTGTACCATTCACCAAAATGTCAAACTAATGCTTGCAGCATGCCCAATCAATGATGACAACAAAGAGCTCATATGCAAAATGGTCTGTGGAATTGAATCCAAGGACTATATGCTTGGCCGTTGTGATAAATGCCCGAGTCCTGAAGTTTTAAAAGAATTTCAATGTGTTTGTCAACAGTGACCCTGAAGATATTATTGAGTTCAAACAATGGATTCACACTGATCGAGACACGCTTGATACCAAACAACTGACTATAGAAGATTTCATTGAAGAATTGGTTTTGAAAATTTCTAAACTTTGTAGCCATCACTACATCGCCAAGCATCAAAGTAGCTATTTGAAATCGTTGAAGGAAAATCTGAGACCTAGAGAGCTTGTGATCCTTATGGACTTTGCTGAAAATTACTCATTTATTGTTCAAGATGCCATTCAAGGTTTCCACTGGGAAAATAGTTAAGCTACAGTACACCCATTTGTAATTTACTTCAAGGAGTTAAATGGTGAAGCTGCGCAGAACATCAGTTTGTGCATAATCAGTGATTGCTCACGACATGACACAGTTGCAGTCCACACTTTCTTAACAGTAATTGTGGAGTATCTCAAGACTCTCATCTATGGGATTCGTCATATCCACTACTTCAGCGATGGATCTGCAGCCCAGTACAAAAATTTCAAAAATGTTCTCAACTTGTGCCACCACAATGCTGATTTCAATATCAGCGCTGAATGGAATTTTTTTTTGTACCAGTCATGGAAAGTCGCCCTGTGATGGGATTGGAGGGACAGAAAAGAGATTGGCAGCTCGTGCCAGTCTTCAACGCCCAACTGAAAACCAAATACTGACCCCGGTGGATTTATTCAACTTTTGCAACGAGCAACTACAGTCATGGCCAAAAGTTTTGAGAATGACACAAATATTAATTTTTACAAAGTCTACTGCTTCACTTTTTCTAATGGCAATTTGCATATACTCCAGAATGTTATAAAGAGTGATCAGCTTAACAGCAATTACTTGCAAAGTCAATATTTGGCTAGAAAATGAACTTTATCCCCCAAAACACATTTCAACATCATTGCAGCCCTGCCTTAAAAGGACCAGCTAACCTCTTTTCAGTGATTGCTCCATTAACACAGGTGTGGGTGTTGATGAGGACATGGCTGGAGATCAATCTGTCATGATTAATTAAGAATGACACCACTGGACACTTTAAAAGGAGGCTGGTGCTTGGCATCATTGTTTCTCTTCTGTTAACCATGGTTATCTCTAAAGAAACACGTGCAGTCATCATTGCAATGCACAAAAATGGCCTAACAGGGAAGAGTATCGCAGCTAGAAAGATTGCACCTCAGTCAACAATCTATCGCATCATCAAGAACTTCAAGGAGAGAGGTTCCATTGTTGCCAAAAAGGCTCCAGGGCGCCCAAGAGAGACCAGCAAGCGCCAGGACCGTCTCTTAAAAGTGTTTCAGCTGCGGGATCGGGCTACCAGCAGTGCAGAGCTTGCTCAGGAATGGCAGCAGGCAGGTGTGAGTGCATCTGCACGCACTGTGAGGCGGAGACTCTTGGAGCAAGGCCTGGTCTCATGGAGGGCAGCAAAGAAGCCACTTCTCTCCAGAAAAAACATCATGGACAGACTGATATTCTGCAAAAGGTACAGGCAGTGGACTGCTGAGGACTGGGGTAAAGTTATTTTCTCTGATGAATCCCCTTTTCGATTGTTTGGGACATCAGGAAAACGCCTCATTCGGAGAAGACAAGGTGAGCGCTACCACCAGTCTTGTCTCATGCCAACTGTTAAGCATCCTGAAACCATTCATGTGTGGGGTTGCTTCTCAGCCAAGGGAATCGGCTCTCTCACAGTCTTGCCTAAAAACACAGCCATGAATAAAGAATGGTACCAGAATGTCCTCCAAGAGCAACTTCTCCCAACCCTCCAAGAGCAGTTTGGTGATCAACAATGCCTTTTCCAGCATGATGGAGCACCTTGCCATAAAGCAAAGGTGATAACTAAATGGCTCAGGGAACAAAACATAGAGATTTTGGGTCCATCGCCTGGAAACTCCCCAGATCTTAATCCCATTGAGAACTTGTGGTCAATCATCAAGAGATGGGTGGACAAACAAAAACCTAAAAATTCTGACAAAATGAAAGCATTGATTGTGCAAGAATGGACTGCTATCAGTCAGGATTTGGTCCAGAAGTTGATTGAGAGCATGCCAGGGAGAATTGCAGAGGTCCTGAAGAAGAAGGGTCAACACTGCAAATATTGACTTGCTGCATTAACTCATTCTAACTGTCAATATAAGCTTTTGTTATTCATACGTTTGCAATTATTATATTTCTGTCTGTGATAAAAACATCTGACAAACACACATAAAAACCAGAGGGCAGCAGATCATGTGAAAATATATTATTTGTGTCATTCTCAAAACTTTTGGCCATGACTGTACATGGAATCAAATTTTTTTTTTTGTTCCAAAAGAAAAAATTGACGAAATACGGGTAGTTCAAGAGGAAAGGTTCAAAGATGGACATACAATTGCTGTAATGAGAAAATCACCAGTTTGTGCCAATTGATGACAAAAAGATTCGCATTTCAAGGGTGTCAAATGACCCATCATCTTTCATTGCCCATGTAGATAGATCTGTCAGATCAGAAATGCCTTTTGTGCCAATTGCAAACCTCCAGCCAGGGCAATACATTGCCTGCATTTACGATAGGAACTGGTGGATTGGAAATATTTCTGAAATTTCAGTCGACGACCATGATGCATTAATAAATTTTATGCATCCTCATGGACCAGCTAGCTTCTTTCACTGGCCTGTGAGAAATAATACATGCTGGATTCCCAAGCAGTCAATCATTGCAATAATTCCAGCACCAGCTGCAACAGCAATGGGCCGACAATACAGCTTCTCTGAACCGATTATGTTGCAAATTCAGCAACAATTCCAGACCACTTAGACTGAACATTATGGCTTGGGAACCAACAAAAGATACCCAATATTAGGCTTGGGATCCTAGGCAAAGACACCCACCCTCAGGCTTCGGAACCTGCGATAAAGAGACCGCCCGCGGCTGGCCTTGCATGGCTATCGGCCATGGCTCCTAGGCGATGGGGCTGCCAATTCTCGAAAGACAGCATTATTACAATTCTTAATAGGATTATAATACCAATTCTTAGGGAATTGGTTGTGGTATAACCACCATGGACCAACGCAAGGGTTTGAATAGTGTTATGACCTTTCTTCCCAAAAGGATTACAACACGATTTTTGCAAATGCTCATATTTGATCAAGAATGAAGCTTCATGGTGTAAACAGATTTGTGAATGTTCGTCAAAATTTAGTCCCACTCGTCGACGCAGCAATTTCTGTTCATCCAATCCAAAGCCTGTAAACAATTTCAACTCATCCTTGCTATGGGTGAATGTCTTAAGGTGGCACTTCGAATTGTTCGCAAGGCCGATAGAGCACTGGGCCGATTCTTCATCAATTTCATTCTCCATCGCTAAAAAATAAATAATATATGCATTAAAATGTAACAATAGTCAATAACTTTTCATAACCAAAAAGGTTTATAGGTTTTTGATTATAATAGACATTGCTAGCAACAATACAACTCTGTAACGTGATAAGAATCTGAAAATCAAACACAAAATCAATGCATTACGGCACATAAATAACACCATGTTCAGTGGCATTTTTCTTTTCTTAAACTGAGAGACTCCAAAAAAAAAAAATAATGATCCCTGTAGAGAAAAATGTGCTCTTTCTAATGATATCAGAATTAATATATTTTACGGGTAACCTTTTTGAGAAATTTGACCTAAAAATAGGTAAAATTCGGTTTAAGTTTTTCATCATACGTGGGTGTGAATATTTCCACAAATACATATGGTTTGACCGTGATATTGCAGCAATGCAAAGTCATGTAGATGTTTGGTGTACAGGGCAAAGCACCAGTTACTATTGGTTTTTGGTCTTGAGTTATATATGGGCAAAGTTTGGCATAAATTTTATGCGACGCGTTTTACAAGCTACTTTGACACAAAATTGCGGCTGAAATATTGTTTTGTCATAGTCGGTAATAATTTTATCGTGTTTAGCAGCAAAAGTTGAGCTAGTATGCATCAAATTTTAGCATCATAGCCAGTATAGAACTCTAATGGCTATGTGCCAAAGTTTGCAAAATCCTCTTAGCTGAAGCCGCAGGCTTGGTGGAACCTCCAGTGAAAGGTCAACAGTGCCCAATGTATTTGAGATCTGGCCCTAAAAATTTACAGAACCTCTTTTCAAACATACATGTACATCCTTATAAATTTTCAGCAAAATCGGAGAAGGTCGAGTGGGGACCACTGGTCCACTTGACATGGAATGACTCTATTAACTTTTAGGTTTGCTGGTTCCAATAGGTGGCACTAAAGTTCTGGTCGTCTTTCTCTCTGAAGAGACAATTTGCATAGATGTCAATATCAAGATGATCCCACTCTCCTGGGAAGACTTTCTACAAGATTTTAAAGGTGTTGTGACGCTTCCCACGGCTGCGGGGCGTCGAGACATGGCATAGCTTGCCTTACTAGCCAATGCTCCCACGCCGCCAGATCATGACGACGTGAGGCATGCGTCCCAGATGGTAAGGGAATGTGGACCCACTGGACCACAGAGGGAGACCCGGCCTGCCCGGACTAGGGGAGGGCAATGACCGGGATCCGTGGCAGCTGAGCATGTGGGCAAGATGGCGACCTGCAGGACTAGACAACACCGCACTACTTCAGGTATGAAGAAACATAAAGTTTACTTGAAGACAAACACAGTACATAAACAAAACATAATGCCGGGCTCCCGATTCCGCACATCAGCGAAGGGTACACGTCTCAGGATTACAGACGAGTGCAGGAGGACATCTCGGGTAGATGCAGTCCAGGGTTATCTGGCACGGGCATACTAGAACGGCCTCTCTCAGGCCTCAGGCATAGCACAGGCTCACCAGGAAAACATCAGACACCGACCTCAGACAGACTTCAGATGATGGCGGGGTCATCACGGTTTGATGCAGTCCAGGGTCATCTGGCACGAGCATACTAGGGCGGCCTCTCTCTCAGGCCTCAGGCGTAGCACAGGCTCAGCAGGAGAACATCAGACACCGACCCAGGACAGACGTCATCACAGGGTAGACCACGGGGAACCGGCAGGACATCGGAACATCAGGAACACAGACTAGAACTCAGGAACACGGACTCAGGAACATCAGGACACTGGCATCGGACTTCGGACATCTGACAAAGATCAGCAGGCTCCGGGCATCAGGCAGGGAAGGACAGGATCCAGACATCTGGAAGTGGTCATCGGACATCAGGCCATGGTCATCAGGCATCGGACATCAGGCCGTGGTCATCAGGCTCTGGACAAGAGGTCACGATCCTCGGACTCCGGACATCGGGCAGCGACCTAAAAAGGAACCAAGCGGTCTGGTGCAAGCCCCGCCGGACTGAACTGAAGCCAGCTGGGGATTGCACCAAATAACAAGCTGAGCACAGAGTAACAGAAACTCAGCACACACCGAACTCCTCCTTCCAAGATGAACTCAGGTTATATAGCAAAGAATCACAGTCACTGGCACAGGGTTCAGGACACAGAAGGACTTCAGGAACATAACACAGAGGACACAGTTCAGACAGTCAGGTACAGGAACCGATCCAGGATCAGGGAATCAGGAAACAAAACACAACAGGAACAGGCCTGGATATGCAGCCTCCAGCAAGGGTGATCTGAGTATTCTGCCCCCAGAGCTGACGGAAACAAAAGACACAGTTCAGACATTCAGGTACAGGAACAGATCCAGGATCAGGGATTCAGTAAACAAGACACAACAGGAACAGGCCTGGATATGCAGTCTCCAGGAAGGGCGATCTGGGTATTCTGCCCCAGAGCTGGCGGAAACACAAGACAGGACAAATGGAATCAGCTCTCCAGAATTGATCACACACAGAGCAGGAGCTGAACACACAAACACACATGGCTAGGTTCAGGAACTCAATGCAAAGCTCTGGCAATGCCCGACAGGGCAGGGGAACTTTATATATGAGCTGCCTCACAGCGATAGGCTGGAGCAGCAATTCTAGTGCACACCCATTCCTCATAAAAGCAAGGAAGGTGTGGCCCGCGCACCCTATGCAAAGCCAGACACGAATCAGCACAGCAAGAACACCTGGCAATGGCTGCAGCCTAAACACACGTAGTAAGTCATGCACCACTGCAGAGGACCTTGCAACCTATGGGTAGCTTCCACAGTGGTAGCCAGGGACCGCACATGCGGGTGGTCATGCAGCGCAGCGGAGACACTCACGCATGTACGGCTACGCAGCGGAGCTGGGAACTGAGCAGCATCCATACAGGTAACAGACAACAGTATCCCAGCTGGTTAGGGGGAAAGGAGCAAAAGGGTTAAAGCAAAGACATGCAAAGTAACGCTGGAAAACAATACCAGCGTTACAGGTGTCTGTGAGAATTTTTGCTCCTTCCTCCAGAAGAGCATATGTGAGGTGAGACACTGATAATGGAGGCGAGGACCAGGCTCAAAATCTCCATTCTAGTTAATCCCAAAGGACTTAGATGAGGTTGAGGTCTGAGCTCTGTGCGGCTGGTCATGTTCTTCCACACCATACTGCCTTAACCATGTCCTTATGGACCTTCTACACCGTAAACAGTCATGGGGAACAGAGAAAGGCCTTCTCAAAACTTTTCCCACAAAGTTGAAGCTACGATTATCAAAAATGTCTTGTGCTGAAGTATTAGGATTTCCCATTGCTGGAACTAAAGAGCTGAAACTGACCCTAAATATTATCCCATAGCATTATCCCTCTTCCACCAAACTCTGTAGATGGCACAATTACAGTCAGGCGGGTAACGTTCTCCTGGCATTCATCAAACACAGACTTGTCCAGCAAATAGTGGAGTGCGATCCATCATTGCCGTGAACACGTTTCCTCCAGAGTCCAGTGGTGGCGTCTTTACACCACTCCATCTGATGCTCGGCAATGAGCTTGGTGATATAAGGCTGCATGCAGCGCTTGGCCATGTAGCTCCCGGCGGGGGCACAGTGTTTCTGATGATACCATGCCAGGTCTGTAATTACTCCCTTCGTCAGTTAAGTTAAGGCTGTAGCATTCAACCAAAAGCCTCCAACAGGTCATTCACTATGGAAGGAGTTGTGAATGTTGAAACTTTTGAGAATAAACTTATTTCATATTGTTGTTCTTTTAAAAAGATTATGAAACAGATAAAAATTAGAATTGCAGCCAACATGGGGATTGGAGATTTATGTCATACATTCACCACTTAGGGCTAAGACACGGCTGCTTTTGGCAGGTACTTCAAATGTTGATCGAGTAACTCGTTTACTCCTTCATAGTATGGGAGTGAATCATTCCGGAAAATATGCTTATTTCAACTTATAAACATGTACTTATGGGTTATCAATCAGGAAGCGATGGCCAAGGGCAGGATCATGAGAAGACACATTAACACAATATAATGTATGTCAAAAAAAGATGAGGCTTAAGGTCCCTGTACACATTAAACTAATGTCATTTGAATCCACCAATATCGGTGGGATTGTCAAATATTGTAATATATTAGGTCGTCCAACTCAACAGAAATGTTTCTAGTCAGGAACGGGGAAAATGGCCTGATCTTGAACCGGGTAATGACATTGGCTGTGTAGACTGTATATCGGGGTGGGCTCCCCAGTAAACACCAAATCCATGAACAAGGAAAGCAGCCAACATCAAACTTGCCAGTTTAAATTTTACTGACAAATTTAGTTCTACCTAACAAGAAAGAAGAACTTGAACCAAGTTAACTCACCCACACACACAACCAAAACTGATCAGGACCACTGTGTCACACAACTCCGTAGGCCTGGAAGTAGTAACTATGATCCTATAATTTAGCCAATCATGCACCGATCTAGTGCGATCACCCAGCTTTTAACAGGGATTCTGCACCAATCAAATGAATATCAGAAATGACCTATTGGTGGTACAGCACAGCAGCTCACAAACTTAACAAAATGACGCTAAACCCACTTGTCCCCATGGGTGGGTAAACGAGTACTGCTGAGCCGGAGTTGGCACGCATAGAATCCAGTTATTGATTTAGTTCTACGCTAAACCATGTAACCCAATGAAGGACGACTTAACTGCATGTAAATTCACATCAAGAACGATTTATATACTGTGGTGTTCAGTTTAAGAACCACATGAGCTTCTCCCGGTACACCTCTGTATACTGTATGCTTTACTGCTGTGGTCTCTATAAGGCACTAGGGACTCAGAATGATGAGTCTTTTGGACACTGGTGCTGTCAAGTACCTGTACCTGCTTGAGTTTGACTCCAACCTAACTGTGTGTGATACGCCCTCCAGGGCCGTGGAGTACCCGGAATCGGACTGGACAGTTCTATGGGGGAGGTCACGGGGCCATGATCCGTTTCCGTGGCCCTGGCCATGTCATAAAATGGAGGATAATTATGTTGTGCTTGGTCGTGACGCTACCCGTGGTGTTCGGCAATGGGTGGCCGACGCTGCGGTTTTGGACCACTGGGGCTGATGGTGACACAGCAAAGATGGTTCAGCTCCCCACGGGTAGAGCGGGGCCCCAGGGCAAATATATATTTGATTGTTCATATGGTGGGGAACATTGGGGTGCAGAGAATAAGTGGACACAAAGAGGTGCAGTTTTCTTTACCTTTTACTTGAAATTAGATGCAATCTGGGGTACCAATTACAGATGACGGATTGAGTCCGGCTTGCCTGGAGGCATTCAGGGGATCCACCCTGCCAGGTGGGGTTGGGGACCCTCCTTCTGCGCTCTCTTTTCGGGTCCCTGCTGCTTGTAGCTAAGCTGCGGCCCTCTCCTGCGTGATGGTTTCTAACTGGCAGACAGCATGAGCCTATATCACAGGCACTGTCCTTTTCACTGTCAGCCCTGGGCTCTTGGTCTGCTGCCATGCCTTCAGGTGTTCGGTGTGGTCAGGGAGCTTGCAGTCCCCTACCCTCCAGATTCGGCTGTCAGGGCGTACAGCACCCGCCCAGCCAAGGACTCTGGCGTCCCTTTTTATCAGCGCTCCGCTCTGGGGTCAGCTATATGCAGTTTTTATTCCCCTGAGCTCTTCTCTCTGCTCCTGTCCTTTCCCTCTCCACAGACCAACTGCCTGACTCACTCTTTCTAGAACAATCTCCTTACCTCAGCACTAACTCCTCCCACCAACTGTCACTCCCTTGAGCTCCAGCTGTCTCCCGTTTCTATGACAACTCTCCTGTTTACTCTCTCAGCTGACTTCTTTCCGACTCACTAACCCCACCTGCTGGCCAGAATTTATAAGGAATCTCCCCTTTCTGGGCTGGAGCAGGAATTGACCTGTACACTGTGTTACCTGGCACGGGGACCCCCCTTGCCTCCAGGCAGGACATCACCCCATAGAGCAGTGATGGCATATAAAGTTCATAAAAGATATATATACATGTTTTTGTGCACTTTATGTCTTACTGCTAGAATATTTGTGGGATATTAATATATTAAAATATATGCGCACTTTGCACTTTCCATTTTACAATTTTTTTAATCTGTATATGGCAGGATTATAAACACCCTTTTTTTGCTTTGGTACACTATTACGTAATTTTATTGTTATATTATTGGGTTTATGTAGCATAAAACTTGCCTATGTATTATTGTACTATATCCTCTATCTATCTGTCGTTTTATGTCCTTGTTTATATGTAACTTGGATGTTACCATTAATTACTTGTATACTTATTAATAAAGATTACATTCATGATTAGACAGTGGGATTGTTATGGTCGGTTTTTCTCTTCCCCCCCTTTTTTTGACGTCTATTTTTTACCGACTTCCTCCGTCGTTTATTTGGTCCTGTCCACTCGATCTTATAATACAACCAAATGATACTGATCGATTAATATCTACTGTTTTTTTGACAGTTATAGATTTACTATTCCCCCTGTATTCTCTTTTCAATGTAACGCTGCAGAGTTGCATCCACCCAACTGATGACTGTGTGAGCAGGGGATGATAATTCTCCAGCCGGCGTGTGATGCCAATGCTGATTTGCTGGAGGGCCTTCCAGCTGCGTCTCTGATCCCAGCTCCTGGGGACTTCAGATTCGCTCTTTCCTGCCGACATCATCACTCCAAATTTTTCCACTGTCGGTGGAACTGGGACAGCATCCTCCGTTATATGGTGTGGTCTTCGTCTCCTTAAGACACATGGTTCAACTCATGGCGATGGAGAGAGATACATGTCCTCCCGCTTATAGCTATCACCTTCTAATCTTCAAGACGGCCAAGACCAGCTTTTTCCTGTGATGCACTTCCTCCTAGTTTCTTGCACACAGTCAAAGTGGAGTCAAAACAACTTGTGTGCATGTTATCAGGCCAAAATCACCAGGGTATGTAAACTTCTGATCAGGGTCATTTGGATGTTTTGGGTTGTCATTATGATTTAAAATAAAAAACACAGTAGTTTGACAATAAATGGCTTCACCCAACCACTAACCATGAGTGGAGAAAAAGTTTTGGTGTTATCATTCGTATTCTCTGAAAAAAGGCCAAGAAAGCAAAAATTCTGCCGGGGTATGTAAAGTTTTGGGCACAACTCTATATATATTCTGTACACAAGTTCCAACAAAAGTCTACGAGGAATAACGGGAAATAGTGGCCGGTGGTTAGTACTGTGGGCAACCAGTGTTTTTAATGTCCATGCAGTGCACTGCCGTATACATTGCTATTGAAACAGAACAGCAGCTGTAAATAGAATGTTAGTATCATGCTCATGCAGACGGTTAATGTTGGGTAACGATCATCGCATATTCCCCATGACTTCACAGCTGTATATTTGGGGTCGTTGCTCTTTAGCAGAATAAATTTGGAGCCAGTAAGATGCCTTCCTGATGGTGTTACCTGATGGATAAGTATCTGCCTGTATTTCTCACCATTGAAGACACCATTAATCCTGACCAAATCTCCAACTCCATTTGCTGAAATGTAGCCCCAAACTAACAAGGACCCTCCACCATGCTTCACTGCTGCCTACAGTCACTTACTGTTGAACCACTCTTCAGCGAACAAATGCCTTCTTTTGCAGCCAATAAGCTCATATTCTGACTTATCAGTCCAGAGCACATGCAGCCATTTTTCTGCAACTCTTGTTTTCGTACACAGTTGAGTCAACTTGCCTTGTTTCCATGTCAAAAGTTTGGTTCTTGGCTGCAATCCTTCCATAAAGACCCCTTCTGACTTGACTTTTCTAAACAGTAGATGGATGTATCTGGGTACCACTGGGTTGCTGACAGGTCTGAGCCATTGGCGCTGCTGGACATTTTCCTTCCTGACGGGACAATGACCCCAAACATCCAGTCCATATTATTAAGAACTATCTTCAGAGTCAAGAAGAACAAGGAGTCCTGGAAGTAATGATCCATCCTCCTCCAAACCCTGATATCATCATCATGTAGTCTGTCTGGGATCGCAAGAGACAGAAGGATTTGAACAAGCGACATCCACAGAAGATCTGGGGTCAGTCCTCCAAGATGTTTGGAACAACTTCCCTGCTGAGTTCCTTCAAAACTGTGTGCACGTACAAGTGTGCCTAGAAGAATTGATTCTTTGATGCTGTTTCAAAGGCAAAGGGAGGTCACACCAAATATTTATGTGGTTTAGATTTCTCTATTATTAAGATTTCAGTATTACATATATACATAGCTTCCATAAATGTATATTATTATTATTATTCATTTATAGAGCGCCATTTATTCTATGGCGCTTTACATGTGGAAAGGGGAAATCTAGACAAGTACAATAGACATGTGTAAGACAAGGGACATACAAGTACAGAAGGAGAGAGGACCCTGCCCGCGAGGGCTCACAGTCTACAGGATATAAATAAATATATGTACTGTCATGGCCAAAAGTTTTGAGAATGACACAAATATTATATTTTCACATGATCTGCTGCCCTCTGGTTTTTATGTGTGTTTGACAGATGTTTTTATCACAGACAGAAATATAATTGCAAACATATGAGTAACAAAAGCTTATATTGACAGTTAGAATGAGTTAATGCAGCAAGTCAATATTTGTAGTGTTGACCCTTCTTCTTCAGGACCTCTGCAATTCTCCCTGGCATGCTCTCAATCAACTTCTGGACCAAATCCTGACTGATAGCAGTCCATTCTTGCACAATCAATGCTTTCATTTTGTCAGAATTTTTAGGTTTTTGTCTGTCCACCCGTCTCTTGATGATTGACCACAAGTTCTCAATGGGATTAAGATCTGGGGAGTTTCCAGGCCATGGACCCAAAATCTCTATGTTTTGTTCCCTGAGCCATTTAGTTATCACCTTTGCTTTATGGCAAGGTGCTCCATCATGCTGGAAAAGGCATTGTTGATCGCCAAACTGCTCTTGGAGGGTTGGGAGAAGTTGCTCTTGGAGGACATTCTGGTAACATTCTTTATTCATGGCTGTGTTTTTAGGCAAGACTGTGAAAGAGCCGATTCCCTTGGCTGAGAAGCAACCCCACACATGAATGGTTTCAGGATGCTTAACAGTTGGCATGAGACAAGACTGGTGGTAGCGCTCACTTTGTCTTCTCCGAATGAGGCGTTTTCCTGATGTCCCAAACAATCGAAAAGGGGATTCATCAGAGAAAATAACTTTACCCCAGTCCTCAGCAGTCCACTGCCTGTACCTTTTGCAGAATATCAGTCTGTCCATGATGTTTTTTCTGGAGAGAAGTGGCTTCTTTGCTGCCCTCCTTGAGACCAGGCCTTGCTCCAAGAGTCTCCGCCTCACAGTGCGTGCAGATGCACTCACACCTGCCTGCTGCCATTCCTGAGCAAGCTCTGCACTGCTGGTAGCCCGATCCCGCAGCTGAAACACTTTTAAGAGACGGTCCTGGCGCTTGCTGGTCTTTCTTGGGCGCCCTGGAGCCTTTTTGGCAACAATGGAACCTCTCTCCTTGAAGTTCTTGGTGATGCGATAGATTGTTGACTGAGGTGCAATCTTTCTAGCTGCAATACTCTTCCCTGTTAGGCCATTTTTGTGCATTGCAATGATGACTGCACGTGTTTCTTTAGAGATAACCATGGTTAACAGAAGAGAAACAATGATGCCAAGCACCAGCCTCCTTTTAAAGTGTCCAGTGGTGTCATTCTTACTTAATCATGACAGATTGATCTCCAGCCATGTCCTCATCAACACCCACACCTGTGTTAATGGAGCAATCACTGAAAAGAGGTTAGCTGGTCCTTTTAAGGCAGGGCTGCAATGATGTTGAAATGTGTTTTGGGGGATAAAGTTCATTTTCTAGCCAAATATTGACTTTGCAAGTAATTGCTGTTAAGTTGATCACTCTTTATAACATTCTGGAGTATATGCAAATTGCCATTAGAAAAAGTGAAGCAGTAGACTTTGTAAAAATTAATATTTGTGTCATTCTCAAAACTTTTGGCCATGACTGTATATATATATATATATATATATATATATATATAAATATATTCCTGTGGACAGAAGGGAACCAGTTTTCGATAATAAAGAAGAAAAAAGTACACATTGTTGTATCCATGATTTATATTGTTACATTGCATTGAAATCCCCGTCTTTGTTTGGATTCCGCATGGCTGATATTTGTGTCCAAAAATTTATCATTTTATTCACTTGTGAATTTTTTGTCTTATATTTACAGATTTACTAAATTTTTTTACCTTACATGTTGGCTTCTATTTTCCTACATATGCTTTTACTATACCGATACAGATTATATAAATATGGAATACTATAAAAATCCCCCAAGGCCAAGCTAGAGCCAGACTTCCAAGCTTGAGCAGTGACTATATCACATATTTGTTTTGGCCTGTGCTCCGTAAATGAATGTGATTTTCATAGTTTTAATTGCAGCATTGGACTTTCTATTTCCTAATATTTTTCTAGATATTAACATGCAGTGTCGCATCTATTCTGAGTCTTTTTGAAGCAGACAAATGGTAATATTCAAGTATATATATAACAAACTGTGTGTGTCTTAATTACGCCACTCACTGTGTCCTGTATTTCCTACAGATGTCACCCTTTTCAGGTGATTGCCTGACTATTTAGCTAGCTGACAATGCTCAGACCGTTGCCAGTTGTAGCTTTGCTCGGTAGTGTGTTCCTAGTGCTCTGTGTTCTGCTATTCTGATCTTTGCTCCTTGACCTTGGACTTTGCCATTCGACTATTCTCTTGAATTGCCCCTTTGCCTTTGACATACCTGATCTTTGTTGCTTGCCCTCGGACTTTGCCATTTGACTATTTGTTTGAATTGCCCCTTTGCTTTTGACATACCTGATCTTTATTGCCTGTCCTCAGACTTTGCCATTCAACTATTCGTTTGTCTTGCGCCTTTGCCTTTGATGTACAGTCCTGGAATTTGACCCCTGAGTCCTTTATTCCCCTGACAGTGAGAAGTGACTAGTCAGCATCACAATGTGGTTGTGAATATAATGGTGTCAAGCAGATATTTAATTTTTACATTTTCTATAATACTATCCCAAGTTTCTAGGTGGTAGGAGTGTTTTTGGGTCAAGCTTATCATTAAAATGGTCGGTGTCACTTCATCAAGCAAGAGAAAAGCCTAGATTGGAAATAGTAGTTAATTTTAGAGAACCTTTTAACAAAAAGGAATGCCTAAAGTGTTCAACCCCTTTTAGTCATTGATATGAAAGTAGGTCACCAATTGATGGATTATTAATTATGGTGGTCTTATTATAGTCAGGACAATTGGGAAAACATGGAAAATCTGTTTTTGGAACATGAATCGCATCTATTAAGATATTCAACTTATCTATTCATCGCACACTCATTTATTGCTCTTAGTCATACTGTAAATTGCATTTGTTGTCTCTTTTAAGCTCCTAAGCAAAGAAACTAATGGTTTGTTGTTAGAAATGGAAGATAATTATATCCGTCTCTTCCATTGACCCGTGCCAAAACGACATCCTGCTGAATGTAACCTCTGGTTGGGTGAAGCTGATAACTAGAGGGCTTTGTGCTGTCTTGACACTGAGGTGTTGAAAGCAGGTTCACTTTAACGAATCACAAAGGAAAAGATGCCAAACTGGAAAGGAAGCGCTCCGGAATTTAAAAAAATGCCCAGAAGCCTTTGCATCTGCTCTCACTTAATATTAAATGCATTTCTTAGAGAATTTTTCAATGCCAAGAATAGTAAATTTTACCAGAAAAATACTATAAAAGGTTGTAAAGAAACAATGAAAGATAAAACTTATTTTTTGTGTCAAGCAGCAGGATTCTCCTGCTGTACAGGTTGGATCTCAAGCCTTGTCTGCCTCTGTGGTCTCCCATTCAGATTCAACCACAGTGGGAGCTGCTCAGCAAAGACTTTGGTCTCAGCATCTTGCTCAGACTCGTGCTGTTCGCTTGGTTATTGCTGTCTCTCCAGCTAAAGCTATAGTAACGAGCAATAGGCAGCAGCGAACAGACGTTCCATAGGCTAAGTCCAGAAATCACCCTACTGAGCATGCTCGTGAGGTGGCGACCTCTCATTGGTGGTCGGTCGTCAGCTGCTCGGGTGATGTGGCAGTTTCAGATAGGTCCACAAGCAAGGTCCTACCTGAGTGGACTTAAGCGGAGCATATAACAGGGTCTTTGGGGCGCACTAAGATCCTTTATGCTATGTATGTGTCAGTGGATACGTTACCGTCCTGTGTGCACATGTGCCGCTACTAGCACGGCGAATGTGTGTCTAGACAGGCAGTGTAGGGTGGGAATTCCCGCTTGGCTCAGCATCTGATGCCGGACGACCAGTGTTTGTGCGTGCAGTTAGCACAACCGAGTGTCAAAGCGAGCACAACCACCAGCCTAGACTTCCCTGGGGGGCAGCGATAGGGACCCCAACTAGCGTCATTACTTGCTGTACTCCTGTGACGTCTAACTGGGTATAGCGCTGAGTGCTCTGTTATTGTTCTGCTCTGTGGAGCATCAGAGTCAGGTACTCTGCACTCTTTCCACACGGAGTGACCTTGAACTTCGTGTGTTTATGGTGCTTGCATGCAGCTTCGCTCCGCCACTGTCTACTAGCTGCGGTTCCTCCATCATCACACGGTGGACCCCGGGTTGCGATCACTCCTCATAATTTTTATTTGATGCGATCTGCAAACCCTAACATCTAGTAGCTAGGTTGTTATTAGAGATGACCGAATTTGTTCGGATTTGGTTCCAAATACGATCGGAATCTAATATTGTTTTTGCAATATTCGTCGAACACAGCCGAACGTCATTTGAGTCAATGGGTGTATAAATTACCGAATATGTTCTGAACCGATCATAAGACATACATTCGGCATGAACATGGCTCGATTATGTCAAAATCAGATTCGGGGATAAAATCCGAACAAATTTGCTCATCTTTAGTTGTTATACTTTTGTAGAGTAAAAATATGGTTTACTGTCCTTTGCCTAAATACCCTTATCATTGTGGCTTGCTGGTCCCACTGAGGCACCAAGCATCTAGGTACCTGAGACACCAAATATCTAGGCATCTAGATATCTGAGGCACCAAGCCTCCTGGCAGCCTCATCAGCCCTGCACTAACTATGCTTCTGGATACATTGTAATGTCCAATTAAGATGGGTTTTCAGATACTTTAGTACTGTTGACCAATCCTTAGGATATGTCATCAATATAAAATCGGTGAGGCTTCCGAAAGGAAGTGGCTCAGCGCTGTGCATTGTGTAGTTGTCGTGAGTAGTACGGCATGCTCTCTCTTACTGACATAGATGGAAAAGAGCTTGCAGTACCATTTATAACCATTACACAAGGTTTGGCGCTGTGCCGGTCCAGGTATGCCATGGCCTCTTTAATCAGCTGATCGGTGGGGATGCTGGGAGTAAGACTCCACTGATATGATATTGATGGCCCATGCTAAGGACAGGTCATCAATATTAACCCCTTTTGCAATTATGAAAAAAATACACGTCCTGCACTGCACATAGGTCTGCAATTGTGGAGGTTTCAGGAACTGAGCTCTCTCCATACAAGATAGATGGTGGATATATTAAATAGCTGACATAAGAGCTGAGCTCTGGCCATGACTGTTAACCATTTAGATGCTGCTGTCAATTTCTAACCGCAGCATTTAAATGGAGCAGTTCCAGATCCCATAAGTTGAGCTTCATAGTAGACCATTATTTTTTTTTCCATGTACTGCAAAACACAGTGGTATTACAGCATATAGTACATGCTATAAAATGACAGCAGGTTCAAATCCCCTATGTAAAAAATAAAACAAGTTTTTAAAAGAATGTATGCAATTTAGAAAATATAAAAATTTTAAATCATCCCATTTTCCCCCAATATAAAGAAAGAAAAAGAAAAGCACATTTGGTATCACTGTGTTAGTAAAAGTTTGATGTATCAAAATATAAAATTAAGAAACCTAATATTAAAAAAATCCAAATGTCAAAATTGCTTTTTTTGGTCACCTCACTTCGAGGTCAAATTTCGAATGTATCCCAAATTATTATCAATTAAACCGTCAGCTCACCATGCAGAAAACAATCCCTCACTTAGCTCAATTAATGGAAAAACAAACACCTTTTGGGTCTAAGAAAATGGCATCACAACAAAAAAATCTTTACAAAATTCAGAATTTTTTACCCCCCCTCCCTAAATTCAGGGTAGGGAATCTCAGGCCCACAGGCTGTTTACGTCCATTATGACCTGTTCTCTGCACCCCCTGGCAGATTTTTGGGGACCACAGTGCTTAAAGGCTGCCGCCTCTTTAATTTCTTCCTGCACTGCGAGGACGCGCATGCAGCGTTCACTACTGTATGCTGTGGAGTGTGCAGTGAAAGATTATGTCCTCATGCTGGCCAGTGCCAGTGTTTGGACATACTCAGTGGGGGAAATAGCGCACAATGCGCTCCTGTGCCACGGAATAAAACAGCAGCATCAGCATCTCCTGTGATGTATATACCACAGCCCCATGTCTCCTGTGATGTCTCTGTTGCAGTATCATGTCTCCTGTGATGTCTATACCACAGTCCCATGTCTCCTGCAATGACTATGCCGCAGCCTCAGAATCTCATTTTATGTCTATACCGTAGGCCCATGTCTCTTGTGATGTCTATATTGCAGCCTCACCATCTCCAGTCTTGGTGTCTCCTATGTCATGTATAAATAGAAGTCTCAGTGTCTACTATGCGATGTATATACAGTAGTCTTATTGTCTCCTATATGATGTATACAGCAGTCTCAGTGTATCCTATGTGAAGTACACACAGCAGTCTCTGTCTTCAATGTGATGTGTACAGCAGTCTAGGTGTCTCCTATGTGATGTATACAGCAGTCTCAGTGTATCCTATGTGAAGTACACACAGCAGTCTCTGTCTTCAATGTGATGTGTACAGCAGTCTAGGTGTATCCTATGTGATGTATACAGCAGTCTCAGTATATCCTTTGTGAAGTACACACAGCAGTCTGTGTCTCCAATGTGATGTATACAGCAGTCTAGGTGTCTCCTATGTCATGTATGCTGCAATTTACGTGTCTCTTTGTGATGTATACAGCAGATCTCCCTCTGCTTGATTTCTTTATTTTAAACTTGAGCAGTGATGAATTTCCCACTGTGAGGAGACGTGCTGTGTAATAGACATCTGTGTTCGGTGCGACTTACTGCTGCAAATTCTTAAGAAAAATGTATGGCAACATGAAGGGTGTCATTCGAAAACTAAAGATTGTCCTGCAGAAAACAAATTTCTATATTAATAGATGAAAAATATAACTTTGTACCGTCCTAGCTAGTAGATGGAAAAATATTAAAATTTGAGAGTCCTCAGGGTTGATGCCTTTTAATGGCTAACTGAAAAGATGGTAACAAATGGCAAGCTTTCGATAATACTGTGGTCTCTTCATCAGGTTTCATCTGTTATAGTGAGCCTGATCAAGAGACCTGAGGATTCTCGAAAGTTTGCTATTTGTTACCATCTTTTCAGTTAGCCATGAACAGGTATTAACCCCTGAGGACTCTCACATTTTTATATTGATTGAAAAAGTTAAAAAAAAATATGACGCTTGGAATCTGATGATAAAATTAAACAGCACAAAATTAAAAATCACCTTTTTCTTAAAAGGTTGCAGTTCGGGAAAACCACTTTAAGTCCTTAGACTTAATTGTAAACTTTCATTCTAAGTACCTGTGGTGCTTCCTGGATCAATGTCGATATATTTTCAATATAAATTCCTCTTTAAAAAAAAAAAAAGATCTTTTGAGAAACAAATGTTAAAATCAACTTTTTCTGCTTTGACATTTCTCTGAGGTGCCGTAACTTTCCGTGCACTGTGCTGTGCTGACAAGACGTAAAATGTTGGAGATTGCAGTGCGCCGTAATTAAACATGGCAAGTCAGAGAGAATTTTACCGAGACCTTCTGGTTTTTACTACCCCTCCTCATCATTCTTACAAAGTAGACTCACTCGGCAATTTTTGCGATGCTCAGAATACTTCAGCGTTGCAATTTTGGCAGCTTTCCAACGGAGCCAGGTGCCTCTCCTGGATTATGTTCAAGTAGCCTTAGGCCACCTACAGAGATTTCAGGTAGAATCTGGATTGTGTTCACCTCAATATGCTGTGATGTAGATGAGTTTCAGGTACTTTGTGAAGTTTTTCCAGATGGCTGGCACTTCTTCAAATATTATTATTACTACATCGCTTCTCTTCATCTCTCTGAAGTGGGATTGGCTTGAATGATATGACATTAGACCAGCCATGGATATTCCCATTACCCAGTCTTGGTTCCAAAGCCAAATATTTGTTTTGGCATATGAATGTGTGGGCAAATTTGACCAACTAGTCAAGTTCTTTGAAAGTGGACTAAACTGCTATTAAAATGATTCTGTCATCAGCTTTGAAAATTATTTTGACCCGTTGGGTCCTGCATGAGACAGATATGAATTGGTGGCTAATTATTCTAAAAATGTTGTCTGTTGACCTCAAATGATCGGCCCCAAAAAACATATAATTAAGCTACAATTTAGGTGGGGTTTCTAAAGATTTTTTTAATATCAGTGGTGTAAACTTTAGCAAACAGCGGTGTAGGCACTAACCCAATTATGGAAAGTAGATATCAAATGAACAGTCTGTCCTGGCATACACAATCAATTGACAGAGGAGAGTAGATACTTCTAGAGGCTAATTATTCTCCCAGAAAGCTGTTACGCACCTCACCCAGGTGTCCTGGGCTCTGCTTCCTTCATCTCGGTCCGCTGCCCTCTGTTGTGCTCCACATTGGGTTCTGCAGGTTGTTCGGTATGGCTCAGTGACGTCATATCCCTAATCCTACTTAAGGTCCTTTAGGACATACTCCTCTGTCTTAGGATTGAGACTCTAGACTTCTAATTTTGGTGTTCTCCACCTTCTGTATATACTGTGCTTCAACTTCCTTGCATCCCTGCTGGTTCCACTCTATTAGTCCTGCTGCACCTGAGGTTCCTGAGTGTGCCAAGTCCTCGCTTACCACGTGCATTCATGCTAGCTGCGCCAATACCAAGGGTCCTCTTGCCCACCCAGACCTAAGGCTTAGAGGATCCATCTCACTAGGAGCATAAAAATTGACCATGTTAAAATACAACAGCCTTATCCTTTTTTTTCTCTGACATCTGCCATCAGAGGATAGATTTTGGTGGGACCAACCGATCATTTGATGTCTATAGTGGTCTCTATGCTCTTCATTATTAGCAGATGTCAATCGGAGGATCAGGCAGTTGGATTTCAAGCCTTATGTTCTTGAGGGAGATGAGTAGCTTATTGGATGAGAAGTCTAGCAATGATTTATTCCACACTTTTTATTGAACTCACGCTTGATTGGCCAAGCCCAGTGTACCTAATTTTTATGGGTGGTGCAAAAAGGACCCATGATTTTTAAAATCTTCTGTCACGTCATAATACTCAGTCAAGAAGTTTTGGTTGTTGGATGTCTCAGTGTAGAGAGCCTAAACGCAAGGATTGTAGCACTTAGATGTCTACTTTTACCCCTTCGGTTTAGTAATTGTTGGGAGTCTCAGCACCAAAAACCTTGCTAATCAAAACTTCTGACCAAAGTTTTTAAAAATTGTAAGTACTTTAAGTCCTTTTTTGGTGGTTAAAGGAATGAAGATATTACGCAGAACCAGGATACTTAGTGTTAGGGTTCGATTTCCCGCTGCTGCACAGGGGGAGTCTTGAACCGGTCCCGACTGCGGTCTCCCATCCATCTCCGTCCGCAGTGGAGCCTGCTCAGCAGAGACATCGGTCCTAGCGTCTTGCCCATTCCAATACTGTGCAGAGACTTGCTGCTGCCTCTCCTGGATCTGCTATTATAGCCAGTACTGGAGCAGACGTCTTTGGGACGAAGTCCTGCGTTTCCCCTTCTGAGCATGCCCAGGGTAAGATCTCTCATTGGAGATCAAGGGTCACATGTTCAGGTACTGCAGCAGCTCCTATTGGTCCGCCAGGAAGGCCCTGAAACTACATGTGTTTTGGAACAGTTTCTCATTGGTCCTTGTTTCTGGCAGGTCCTGTAGCTGTTACTATAAAAGGGTGGCATGGCTGGGCCGCCATGCGCTAGTATCAATTGCATTATGTGCTTTGCGCCAGTGTGATCATGTATGCATGTGGTTAGGGCTCGGCTGAAATAAGCCCCTAGAATACCGGCTTCTCCAGTGAGGAGATTTGGCTGCACGTGGTTAGGGCTTGGCTGAAATAAGCCCCTAGAATAACGGCTTCTCCGGAGAGGAGATTGCTTGATTGCGTTGCTGTCTGCATGATCACGGACTGCTATCCGCACAGCAGTTATCTGTGTATCCCTGTGAGTCTAACAGGACACAGTCTTTTTCTCAGCGGCTCTGTGACGCAACAGGGTTCGCTTTATAATGCTGGTTCAGCGCCCTAGCGTTTTACTTTGCGGCTCACTGAAGTTAAAGGGAATCTGTCCCCCTAAATTGGCGGGATATTTAAATGATGGCAGTCAGGTCAGATGGGCGGTGTTTTGGGTACTTGCCTTAACATGTTGTTCACCGCTGTCTCCATTATTTCTGGGAATTGTAGTCGTTGCCCTCCATATAACGCACCTGCGCATTGCAATCTTGAATTGCGCACGCGCAGTATGCTTTGCCCGCAGATTGCAATGCGCAGGCTCGTTATATGGAGGGCAACAACTACAATTCCCAGAAATAATGGAGACAGCGGCGAACAACATGTTAAGGAAAGTACCCAAAACACCGCCCATCTGACCTGACTGCCATCATTTAAATATCCCGCCAATTTAGGGTGACAGATTCCCTTTAAGTGAATTCGTACTTATCGCCATATAGCGCTGTGGCATTCCCGTTAGCGGCTCTGGGGATTAACAGAGTTCGCACTAACTGCCACAGCGCGCTACGGCATTTATTTTAGCGACTCTGAAGGATAACAGAGTTCGCTACTTTCGCCATCTTACTAGCAGCGGGCTTCTCCTGCACGGTTGACCCCGGGCTGCGAACGCACCTCTCAACAATATCTATTAGGTGCGTTCCGCAGACCCTAACACTTAGTTTCAATATCTCTTATTGGTCCTCACTTTTTTATCTCTGCAAAACTCAACATAGATCCTGAATGTTATAACATTGTGAAAAATACAACTAATGAATCCAGGAATGTCAGGTTGTAATGGTGACTGGTGATTGCCCTGAGGTCGCTATAAACATTGAAAAAACTGCTTACTGTAATTTTCCCGTCCATTGAATAATGAAGAAACAGTTGGCGTTTATTTTTTACCAAAAGAATAGGGCAGCACGGTGGCTCAGTGGATAGCACTGCAGCCTTGCAGCGCTGGAGTCCTGAGTTCGAATCCCACCAAGAACAACATCTGCAAGGAGTTTGTATGTTCTCCCCGTGTTTGCGTGGGTTTCCTCCGGGCACTCCGGTTTCCTCCCACACTCCAAAAAAACATACTGATAGGGTATCTAGATTGTGAGCCCCATCGGGGACAGCGACGATAATGTGTGCAAACTGTAAAGCGCTGCGGAATATGTTAGCGCTATATAAAAATAAAGATTAAAGATTATTATTAAAAGAAGATAGCAAAATGCTCTAAATGATATCTGGACATCTTCCAGGCATTGTTTGAGCTTATTGACTTGTAATGTATAGTACAATTCAATATGACTCTCATACAATATTATCATAGTTATACCTTCAATTTTATTTTCATTTTTTCATGGCAATTGTCATTAACCCTTATTTATTTAGTGGCAATAGTTAAAATAGCTACCAGGGGCGAAAAATATGGAGAATTCAAAGATTTTTGGATTGATCTTTTGAAATTTAGATCAAATGTGTAATCTAAGTTTAAATGAGTTGTCTGGTTTGGAAAAAGAATCATTCAGAAATACCCCTATGAAAAAATATAAGGGCAAATCCATAAACTTTTTTCCTCTAAGCTACGCTCTCTTGAAATGATAAAGTAAAAAATAAGAGGCGAGTCGCATGACTCCTGTACAGTAATCAGAGATTATTATGTGAACCAACTCTAGTACATATATGTTAACACATATATATCATTACTATGTTGCTTCAACTTTTTCCTCTCCAGTTTCACCAGTTTAGAGAGAACACTGGGTCCATCATTCAGGAGCATAACCCTAAAGAGGTGCATCTCTAACTTTGGAGGACCCATCAAGTGTAATACCTAATTTTTCCAGTGGTGGTGCTGAAAAAGAATTGTAACACCATAGTCCAGATCTTATCATCAGAGGTCACAGCCTCTGGATACTGTGTAATAATCCTATGATTGATTGATCTTTCTAAAAAGTATTGAAGGTGGACATCTTTGTATATAAATATGGCATTAGGGTGCTCATGTTATTGTGACCCACAAAAATATGTATTTAACAAAGCAAATTTGTATATTATAATTTAGCATTTGCAGCCTTTAATGTTGAAGCCCAGTGAGAGTTCAAGCTTACAAATTAGGACAAATTATATTTCTAGAAGAAGTTATGGTCTGCACAAGGTGCTTAATTACACATTAAAGAAAACTGATGTTCTTAGGAAAACGAATAAAGGTATCATTATATCCTGGCAACTTTACATAAAGTGTACGCTTCCCTACTGTGGGTATTCATACTTAGTATTTAAGAGAACATAAACGGCTATGGATCATCTCCTCACCACAGGCTAGACGTGGGCAGAAAGGATCTGAGAGGATAAAAGGCATCCCCACCAACCTGACCAGTCGATGTGTCAGTTATCTGTGCCAATGCCTTGCTTTTTGGCTTTTTTTTGGAGAATACGAATCAACAACCGCCGCAGTGAGTCAGAATGTCCACATACCAGAAGCAATGACCTTGTTTGAATGAATCCACAACAACTTATAGTGTAAAAGCTATATTATAATATGGTCTATACATGCTCAAGTGTAAATTCTGTGGCATGGGTAGAGTTGGTGACTTGTGTGGGCTAGTCAAAGTTTACCATGTTTACTTAGTGCCGGTTAGGGTAACCATAAATGATAGTCATAGTGCCAGCTGCATAGCTATTTGATGGGAGGTGTTGTAGACACCGTTTTTTCAAGGGTTTAAGGGTATGAACACTAAACGAGATCGCTAACGAGATCGCTAACGAGATCACTAAAAAACCCATTTTTGCGATCCGTTAGCGACCCGTTTTGTGGGCAGTAGCAACAGTACCCCTCGTAGTCGGACGTTCACTACGTTTTGGACCTTTTTTTTGATCTTGGCGCCCGCTGGGACCTAAAAATCGCTGTTTGGCACCTTTTGCGAACGACGAGAGACCCGTTTGTGACGCATGGGGTTTAGCGTCCGGAGGGATCGCAATATCTTAAGTTCCCTTTTGCGTCACAGAGAGGATCGCAGAAGTTTTTAAAAACAGGGTAGCAGGAAAGCGAGAACGGGGCGATGCTGGAAAATTTTCCCATGAATCAGAACGCTCAGTACATCTAATGACATCCTAAAAAGCCGCCAAAGCCCTTTAAAAAGATCGCTGACCGCTGATAAATCATTTATAAGACTCCTGTTTGGAGCTACTAACCTAAAAAGATCACCCACGATCCGTTAAACTTGCGTCGTTATCCCAGATCGCTAACGGGCGCTAAGTGTGGGAGAAAACCTTTTTGTGCCAAAAACTGTTGACAACCAAAAAGGGCAAAGGGCAAGTAAAATCTAAACAATGTCAACGAGAGGTCCCAATTAGAGTTTGTATAAAAAGGATCTGGGCTGAGTTAAGGAGAAAAAGCAACTGTGGACTGCAGATTACTGAGATGCCAAAGAAAAAAAGAACATGGGAAGGGGGCCCATAGGAAAGGACGTAAAGACGAGGTCCATCATCCAAAATCAAACTCAATGAAAAGTAGAAAAGGTTAAAGCTAGGCCAATAGGTACCTATGGTGAAAAAGATTGAGATTTAGTATGAAGTCCAAGGAAATAGGCCCCAAAAAGACCTGATGTACAGGGGCCCAACCAAAAACCCCAAAAGCAAAAAAATTTTTTTGCCATAAAAACCTTGAACCTTCAGACTGTTATGCCTCAGAGCTTTTGGGTTCAGCAAAGGGTTTTTTTGGCTTTAAAAACCCCCGAATGTAATTTCCCGTTATTGGGCCACACGTTGGCATCTCATTTCAAGTGGTCACCCTAGTCATCCCTACAAACCACAAAAACCATATCCTGACGCAATAACGAGAAGGCCCATTGGAAATATCAAATCGGGGACCCAACTTTGGTGCGGATTTTTTCAATGTAAAAAAGCTTTTTGCCTTTCC
>JARQOD010000010.1:24523746-24586812 GCA_033576555.1 Oophaga sylvatica | reverse complement strand
AATAAATTGAGTAATTTTCAGAAAAAGTCCAAAAGGATCACAAGCTCCTAGGTCTCAGATTTTCCTTCAACGATTTCAATAGCTACTTTGATGCTTGGCGTGTAGTGAGGGGCTACAAAGTTTAGAAATTTTCAAAACCAATTCTTCAATGAAATCTTCTATAGTCAGTTGTTTGGTATTCAAGCTGTCTCGATCAGTGTGAATCCATTGTTTGAACTCAATAATATCTTCAGGGTCACTTTTGACAAACACATTGAAATTCTTTTAAAAACTTCAGGACTCGGGCATTTATCACAACGGCCAAGCATATAGTCCTTGGATTCAATTCCACAGACCATTTTGCATATGAGCTCTTTGTTGTCATCATTGATTGGGCATGCTGCAAGCATTAGTTTGACATTTTGGTGAATGGTACACACAAAAACGGAATGTGTTCCAGCAGATCCACGGTTACGCACCACTTTGGCCGGATCTCACAAAACTTGGAAATCCAATTTCAGGGCCTTTCCCGATCCCGATAGGCAAACAAACATTTCCCTCAAATGCTCAGTAATAGTCACTTTTGAAATCTGCTTTTTTCTCCTTCATTCGCACTGGTACATAGTCTTTTTTACCAGGGCACATTCGACTAAATTCAACATCCTCAAAAAATGCCTGCACCTTTTTCTTCACTTCCTCAGAAACTTTCTTGCCACACTTGATTCTAGGTAAGATCACATGTTCAAAATTAAGCTTTCGAGCTTGTTTGACCATTCGTTCAGAGACACTGAATTCGTCTGATATACCCTTAATGGACCAACTTTTAGGTGCCAATGTCAAGATTTGGACCTTTTCTGCCCGACTGGACACCTGCAGTTTTTGCTTCAAATCTGCCAAAAGGTGATTGTAATCCAGACACATTTTGCACTGGCTGTTTTTGTTTGCTCAATGTCTTTTGGCTCAAGCCCTCCAATTGAAGGCAATCTTGCTAGAAAATGCATTTTGTACCTGGCTTATCTTTCTCCTTGCATATCCAAGTGAATCCCGCTGGCCTTACCCGGGATAATTTCAGAGGAGAGATCCAATGGATTTAAGCTTGAATTTAGACTTTCAGGAGAACTTTCCCCATTCCATCTGGATCGGGTTTCAGGGAAAGTGGATTAGCTGATTTTTTCCTGTTAGCAAATTCTTTTCGACATAAAGCACACATCTTCTGGCCCTTCACATCATTCTTTGTTAATTTCTTCAACTGGTCAGCTGCAAAACAAATTGATAGCTCGCAAATTCTTTTGAGTTTTGACCTTTCTTCCCAAAAGGATTGCAACATGATTTTTTTCAATGTCATATTTGGTCAAAATAAGTTTCATGGTGTAAACAGTTTTGTGATGTTCGTCAAAATTTAGTCCCACTCGTGGGACGCAGCAATTTCTGTTCATCCAATCCAAAGCTTGTAACAATTTCAATCATCCTTGCAAGGGGTTTAATGTCTTAAAGGTGGCACTTCGAATTGTTCGCAAGGCCGATAGAGCACTGGGCCGATTTTCATCAATTTTTCATTCTCCATCGCTAAAAAATAAATAATATATGCATTAAATGTAACAATACAAAAAACTTTTCATAACCAAAAAGGTTTATATTTTTGATTATAATAGACATTGTTTAGCAAAATACAACTTGTAAACTGTGAAAAAGAATCTAAAAATCAACACAAAACCCAATCATTACGCGCAAAAAATAACACCATGTTCAGGGCATTTTTCTTTTTTAAATTGAGACTCCAAAAAAAAAAACAATGACCTTGTAGAGAAAAATTTTCTCTTTCTAATGATATCAAATTAATAAATTTTGGGGGTACCCCTTTTTGAGAAATTTGACCTAAAAATAGGTAAAATTCGTTTTTTTTAAATTTTTCATCATATGGGGTTTTGGAATATTTCCCCCAAAAAACATATGGTTTTGACCGGATATTGCAGCAATGCAAATCATGTAGATGTTTGGTGTACAGGGCAAACAAACCCGTTACTTTGGTTTTTGGTCCCTTTAGTTATAAGGGCAAAGTTTTTGGGATAAATTTTTTGCACGCGTTTTACAATACTTTGACACAAAATTGCGGCCGAAATATTGTTTTGTCCCTAGCCGGTAATAATTTTATTGTGTTTAGCAGCAAAATTGAGCTAGTATGCCAAAATTTCAGCATCATAGCCAGTATAGAACTCTAATGGTATGTGCCAAAGTTTGCAAAACCTCTAGTTGAAGCTGGGAGGCTTGGTGGAACCTCCAGTGAAAGGTCAACAGTGCCCAATGTTTTTGAGACTGGCCCTAAAAATTTACAGAACCTCTTTTCATACACACAATGTACATCCTTATAAATTTTCAACAAAATCGGAGAAGGCGAGTGGGGAAAAGATTTTTAAAACTGGACCACTTGAAAGTGGGAATGGGGGCCCCAAATCGACCTTCTAACGAGCCTTGCCACATCACTTAGGATAAAAGCCAAAATCTCAATTTAGACACTGTGTTTCCGAGTCTGCCCCTCGTCGGCAAAGTGAGATCTGGTTTGACTGGGTGAAGGTGTCTGATCGAGATCCAAGGGTAACTTTCCTCCTTGCGGAGAGGCATGCCAACTTGACATGCCAAAGAGACTTTTAACCTTGCAATGCTCCCTGGGAAATAGCAAAGGTTTCTTCAGGAGGAAGAGGATCTCTTATGCTTTATAGTGGGAGGTCAAAAAAGCTCTGTAGGTGTAATTTTAGGTGCCCCATACTTTTATTCATATATTAGATACTCCCTAACCAAATACCTGCCTGATTTAGGAGAAAACACACAAAATACTTTTAACTTTAATTTCCTGACGTTATTCCAATTTCTCCAATCCTTCCACCCCAAAACAGATGACAACACAGTTTGCATCATCGTACTGATCCTTTGTGGTTCAGCTTTGTACTATCAAGCTTCATGTTTGACAGACTGAATGAATAAGTGATTCAATTCTTATAACATAATTATTTCAAGCTGGAAAGATCTCTATATTTACTATTGTCCTGCATGAAAAACATGAGAAACGTCATTTCATCCTTTTCTCCATTACCGCAATTTAAAAGGTAAGGGGTTATTTACTTTTGAATCTCTTTTTAATAGAAATATACTTAAAAAAAAAATCAATCACAGTGTTTTTTTTGCTAATATTGCAGCAATAAACCCCATGTTCTTCCGGAAAACCATTTTGCAAAGAGTTCACTCCCTCAGTCCACCAAAAAGAATTACAGCTGTTTTTTTGTCATTGACTTTCGTGTAACAAACACTTTAAACGAGAAATAATCGCAAAGTATCTGTCACGACTCTGTTGTCGGGTATCCCGGGAACAGGGGCTCTTCCCTGTTCCTATGCTAGGGGGGCCCTAGCTTGTCCTGTCCCCCCAAATTACTTCTGATGGTGAAGGCTCCAGGGCCACATGCCTTGCTTTAGCTCCTGAACCCGCCCTCAGTCTGTACCTTCCCCACCCAGTGTAGGGGGAGTGTAGTGTACTGTAATTCACCAACCAGACCAAAAGGTAATATGAACAGGGGTAACAAAAAATACCAATCATACAAATATACTCATACATTACAACAAAGGAATGCATCGGGGAGTGGAGGATGGAATTAACCAAAGTAAGAAAGAATGGGAATTATCACACAACCAAACCTAGCAACAGTCCGATAAATCCACCAATCATCTTCTCAAATAACAACACCAACTTCCAACAATGCAGGAAAAGCTAACTCTGACAATGAGTGCAAGCCAGGACCCAGATTATTTAGATGATGGGAGTGCCTAACAGTGAACAGCTGAGAGCATTAATGCAGGAAAGCATCCAGGAGCTCTTAACTGAGCAGATTAACCCCCACACTGCTAAAAGAAACCTGCACCGTTTAATATGAAGATGAATTGCTTCTAATTAGTGTAGGACTAGGAGAAATCAAACACTGTGGTCTTCTGGCTCCTTTCTGTCGCAGTAAACCTGTGACAGTTCATTTGTAGGAGGACTCGCTTCCAATTATTTGCCAGGGTAATAATGTCGCAATCACCTGAGGAACAAGTAAAAAGACCTTCTTTCAAGTAATTTGATTGTTTTATGGAGGCTTAAAAATAATTAGCAGCACATAGTCTGGTGGTAAACAAGTGATGTGTACTGCATATGGTTATATTGATGGTCATACTTGCAATCGTTGTCACCATCGTTGCTCACAAACCAGTAAACGATTGCCTAACGACTTGAATGCAGTGTTTATTGTCCTGAAATTGGTCAATGTAAAGGGCTGTAAAGGAAATGGATGAGCCTCCAAAAGAAAGATTCTTTTTGCAGCCACTCAAATGAGAATCCTAAACAGGGGACCTTAATAATTGTGAAACTATGGAACTAAGAATTTGTTGGATTATCACATTTTTTTCAGTTTAAGGAATCTAGAGTATGCGTTAAATTTTTTTCCGGTGCACTTTTTGTGCAAAAAATTACTTAAATTTAGGAGTTCAAGCTAAATCGATGTGAATTTATGAAAACTCATGTAAAATCAAAATTGCAATTTTCAAATGTTATGAATCGTTGTATTTCTACACTGAGAGAAAAATTCAAAAAGAAAAGCGCATCAAAAAAGGCCAAAAATAAGCACAATATACAGACCAAATTGAAATTGGCATATTTGTATGGAGAACTCCAAAAAAACACGCAGAAATACTGGATTGGAAAAAAAGTCGTTTTCCCCAAATAAGATCTTTAGGACTTTATTATTAATAGGTATTCAGCTGCAAACTATTAATAGTTGATCAAGGGAGGTGTCAAATATTGGTATCCCCATTGATAAGCTGAACAAAGGGGCAAGTTTCCCATCTATGTCACTTTTCACCCACTGCAGACTGTAACGGGCTGTAACTTTGTATGGTATTGAAGATAAACCTTATTCTGGTACACTCAGCATGTGGACTTGGAATTGAACCTACAATGATAAAATAACTGGTAGCTCATTCAAAGATTAGTTATGTTAAAGACTCAATAAAACCCATTTTTAAAATATTGAAGCAGAGGCGTAATAATCATGGTCGCAATAGTGGCAGAACGGGAACATTATACTACAATGGGGGACATTATGCTACAATGGGGATATTATTGCTGGAAGTCTCCCAGGATGAGGGACATTATAACAGGAAGGGGCCCAGGATGGGAAAATTATACCAGGATGAGGAACATTATTAAACCGAAGGGTCCCATAATGGGTGACATTATACCAGGAAGGGACCCAGTATAGGGGACATTATATCAGGAAGGGCCACAGGAAGGGGGACATTATTACTGGAAGGGAACTGGGATGGGTGACATTATAGAAGGAAGGGGTCCAGAATGGGAACATTATACCATGAAGGGGCACAGGAAGAGGGACATTATTACTGGAAGGTGCACATGATGCAGGAAATTATACCAGGAAGGGTGTTATGATTCGGTAGCTGAGGAGTGCAGGTAAAAAAGGAAATACACCAGAGCAGTTGGAATCTATGAGATTGCGTACCCTGACTAACCACCACAACTAGAGGCAGCCGTGGAGCGTTCCTACGATGGTCCTAGACGCCTCGTCACAGCCTGAGAAACTAACTACAACCTAAAGATAGAAAGAGGAAAGCTATCGCCCGGAGCAGATCCCCAAAGAACATAGAAAGCCCCCAAACATGTAATGGCGGTTAGACAAGAGGAAATACTGACACAGACAGAAAATAGTAATGAGCAACGTTGGGGCCAAACTACCTAAATAGAAAGGATAGGAAGGGCACTTACTGCAATCCCAAAAAACCCTGAAAAGCACCAACTCTACTAATTTCAAAAACACCTGAGATCACACGACCTCTACCACCTAAATTAGTTCTCGGTGTAACAAAATCAAAACAGCAGCCACTGAAAAAAACTGGAAAAAGCAAATGTACAAACATCAGTGGCTGAACAAAACTGAGAGGGCAAAAGCCCCCGGGAGGGGACCCAGAAGGCCCCCCCCAGAAAGTGCAGGACAAATGCAAAAATCAAGCACAAAAACAAAAAGAAGAAAAGTCTTATCTGTTAGCAGGAGATGCAGACACGACACAGCAGGCTACAAAGGAAACAGGAATCAAGGATTGAGACCAAACAATTGATCACGGGCAACCCTGATGGGAAGGCGACTCCTTAAATAAGACCAGTCAGTAACACCTGATTCCCAATCCTCACAATCTTCACTGGACAGTCCATACCGCTTGTAACCACCAGAGGGGCCTCTGCTCAGAACTCATTTCAAGTCCATTCACAACAGAAGGGGCCTTGGATGGAGGACATTATACCATGAAGAGGCCAAGGAAGGGGCACATGATGGTGCACATTATTACAGGAAGGGGCTATTGTTACAAGAAGGGGCCACGATCTGGGACTTTATTACAGGATGGGGGACATTATTACATAGTGTGAGGGGAAAACAGATATGTCTTTATAGATATAGAACACTACAAGGGCCCAAACATCTGACCAACATGCAGTGAGGGCCCAGGTCCGAATTCTGCACCAAGTGCCATCGGACTCTGTTACTCCACTGTATTGAAATTCTAACAATAATCATATAACTATAGTATGAGGATGAACATGGCAATACAATTCAGACTACTGCTGGCTGAACCCAAAGAATTTGTGAGAGATGCCAACAATGAAATCTACTCTACCTCGTGGTGGATGTCGAGGAAGAAAAGAATGAGTAGGTTGGATTTCACTATGCCCGATCCTTTTCTTCTCAGGGAAAAAAAGCCAACACCTGCGGGGTCTTCAAGTGGCTTTTCTTACTCCTTCGAAAGCATGCATGCTTGGCCAAGTGAGTGTACATGGGGTGGGTGTGTCAAGGGTCAGTTTTGGGCCAAATACACATTTGTACGTAAACTGTATATGTATCTGTTATATGTGGGATTTCTTCTAGGCAGATAAATTTTGAGTTGACTACACGTATTAGTCTACTCTTATCAGGTGTCGATGGTAGGACTCGTTTCAGGGGCCATACATTTTAGTAATGTAGACATGACATTTGACAGTACAGGTTGCAGCACGACCCAAGGAAGTGTAAAATGAGCACCATCAGATTTAGCCGTAATTCATCTGTAAATATAACTTAAAAAAGAGAATAAGGAAATCGTGTCTAGTGCACTCAAAAGAAAATGTGATCTACATCCAAATGTTTATCTTACATAAAAGACAAGAGTCTTGTCATCTTCTTCCTTTTCTTAATTGCATCAAGAGGCGCATAAAATAGTACAATACCTCTCTAATCAAGAGCACAAAGCCAAAGTGTTTGATGCCGAAATGAAACTTTCAGAGAGGTAAATAGGTGTACACCAAAAATGTAAGGGCTACCAGTCATCCTTTAAATGCAAAGAGATCCTGATAAAGCATATAATACTCTGAACTTTGACTTTATATTATATTACATAGGATAGAATCAATATTTTGGAAGATTGTCTTATGTACTTCACATATTTCAATCCATTTTATTAATAATAGTATTTTTTTCTTTTAATATTGTGTTGTCCATAAGAGACCGGAAAAGCTCTACTCAAGCTCTCCCCAATGGAGGCTATTGGTGTCTATAACTGCGGATCTTTTGAAACTTGAATTTTCCAACTTTGTCGGATTTCTCTCTACAAAAAAAAACAATTTGCTTGAATCTATATATTGGAAGGCTTGAAATTACTTGGAAAAGGAAGGAGAGAGATAGCTCCACTAACCATAAGAGCTTACATTTTACAGGCGTGAGAGAGAGGACCAAGCTGACCATAAGAGCTTAAGGGCCCGTCTCACATAGCGATCTCGCTACGAGATCACTGCTGAGTCACTAGTTTGTGACGCAGCAGCGATCTCACCAGCGATATCGCTGTGTGTGACATTCAGCGACGATCAGCGCCCCTGCTGGGTATCGCTGATCGTCGCTGAAATGTCAGGACATTTTTTTGATCGCTGGTTTTCCCGCTGACAGGCACGCATCGCTGCGTGTGACAGGCGGGAGACCAGCGATCCCCTGGTAACCAAGGTACACAGCGGGTTTCCAGGGGCGGGGCTGATGCAGGGGAGCTGGTATCCAAGGTAAGCGCAGCGCTTGGAAACCCGACGTGTACCTTGGTTACCACGCCCTGCATCAGGGCGCTGGTATCCAATGTACACTGCGGGTAACTAAGCGATGTTACCCGCAGTGTCGCTGTCCCAGATCGCTGCCTGAGCTGCCTGTTTGACAGCTCAGCAGCGATCATATAGCGATACACCAGCGATCCTGACAAGTGCATATCGTTGTCGGGATCGCTGGTGTTTTCGCTATGTGAGACCCAGCCTTTACACTCTACAAGAGTGAGGACCCCCACTAACCATATGAGCTTACACTCTAGAGGAGAGAGGACCCCACTGACCATAAGAGCTTACACTCTACAGGAGAGAGAAATGAGCCCACTGACCATAAGAAACTTACACTCTAGAGGAGAAAGAGAGAGAGGAAACCCCTGATTATAAGAGCTTACACTCCACAGAAGAGAGAGGACCCCACTGACCAGAGAGCTTACACTCCCACAGGGGAGAGAGAAGGACCACACTGACCATAAGAGCTTACACTCTAAAAGGAGAGAGAGAGAGGACCACACTGACTATAAGAGCTTACACTCCACAGAAGAGAGAGGACCCCACTGACCATGAGAGCTTACACTCTACAGAAGAGAGAGAGAAGGACCGCACTGACTATAAGAGCTTACACTCTACAGGGAAGAGAGAGAGGACCCCACTGACTATAAGAGCTTACACTCCACAGAAGAGAGAGGATCCCACTGACCATGAGAGCTTACACTCTACAGAAGAGAGAGAGAGGACCCTACTGACCATAAGAGCATACACTCTACAGGAGAGAGGACCCCCGCTGACCATAAGAGCTTACACACTACTGGAGAGAAAGAGGACCGCGCTGACCATAAGAGCTTACACTCTACAGGAGAGAGAGGGACCGCGCTGACCATAAGAGCCTACACTCTACAGGAGATAGAGAGAGGACCGCGCTGACCATAAGAGCTTACACTCTACAGGAGAGAGAGAGAAGACCCTGCTGACCATAAGAGCTTACACTCTACAGGAGAGAGAGGACCCCGCTGACCATAAGAGCTTACATTCTACAGTAGAGACAGAGAACTCCATTGACCATAAGAGCTTACACCCTACAGGAGAGAGAGAGGACCACACTGACCATAAGAGCTTACATTCTACAGTAGAAACAGAGGATCCCACTGACCATAAGAGCTTACACTCTACAGGAGAGAGAGAGGACCACACTGACCATAAGAGCTTATATTCTACAGTAGAGACAGAGGATCCCACTGACCATAAGAGCTTACACTCAAGGAGAGAGAGAGGACCACACTGACTGTAAGAGCTTACACTGTACAGGAGAGAGAGAGGACCCTACTGACCATAAGAGCTTACACTCTACAGGAGAGATAGAGGACCACATTGACCATAAGAGTTTACATTCTACAGTAGAGACAGAGGACCCCACTGACCATAAAAGCTTACATTCTACAATAAAGAGAGAGGACTCCACTGACCATAAGAGCTTACACTCTACAGGAGAGAGAGAAGATCCCACTGACCATAAGAGATTACACTCTACAGGAGAGAGGACCCCACTGACCATAAGAGCTTACACTCTACAGGAGAGAGAAAGGACCCCACTGACCATAAGAGCTTACACTCTACAGGAGAGAGAGAGGACCCTACTGACCATAAGAGCTTACACTCTACACGAGACAGGACCATGCTGACCATAAGAGCTTACACTCTACGGGAGAGAGAGAAGACCCCACTGACCATAAGATCTTACACTCTACAAGAGAGAGGACCTCACTGACTATAGGAGCTTACACTCTACAGGAGAGAGGACCCTGCTGACCATAAGAGCTTACACTGTTATGTTTTTGGTAGCTGAGGAGAGCAGGCAAAAACGGCAATACACTAGAGAGGTTGGAATCTATTGGACTGCAGTACCCTGACTAACCATTATAACTAAAGGCAGCCGTGGAGCGTTCCTACGTTGCTCCTAGACGCCTCGTCACAGCCTGAGAGATTAACTACACCTAAAGATAGAAAGAGGAAAGCTATCTGCCCGGAGCAGATCCCCAAAGAACATAGGAAGCCCCCAAACATGTAATGGCGGTTAGACAAGAGGAAATACAGACACAGACAGAAAATAGTATGAGCAAACGCTGGGGCCCAATCTGCCTAGACAGAAAAGGATAGAATGGATACTCACTGCAATCCAAAAAAAACCCTAAAAAATGCCAACGCTACTAATTGCAAAAACACCTGAGATCACACGACCTCTACCACCTAAATCAGTTCTCTGGTGTAACAAAACTAAGCCGCAGCCACTGAAAAAACTGGAAAAGGCAAATAAACAAACAACAGTGGCTCCAGCGGAACCGAGAGGAGCCCAAGCCCCCAATCTTCACTGAATGGTTCAGTACTGTTTGTAACCACCAGAGGGAGCTTCTGCTCAGAATTCATTTCCAAAACATTCAAAACAGTACCCCCCCTTGAGGAGGAGTCACCGAACCCTCATTTGTGCAACCAGGTCGGTCAGGATGAGCTTGGTGATACGCACGGATCAGTCTCCTAGCATGGATGTCCGAAGCAAACACCCAAGAATTGTCCTCCTGACCATAACCTCTCCACTTAACCAAATACTGGAGCTTCCGTCTAGAAAAACGAGAATCCAATATTTTCTCAACCACATACTCCAGATTGCCCTCAACCAAAACAGGGTCAGGAGGCACAGCCATAGAAACCACTGGCTCGACAAACCTCTTCAATACGGACTTGTGGAACACGTTATGGATCTTAAATGTCCCTGGAAGAAGTAAACGAAAGGAAACAGGATTAAGAATCTCCATGATCTTATAAGGTCCAATGAACCTAGGCTTAAACTTAGGAGATGCAACTCTCATAGGGATATTTCTTGAGGACAACCAGACCAAGTCCCCCACTTTAAACCGAGGACCATCAGTCCTATGCCGGTTGGCAAACCGCTTGGCTTTCTCCTGAGAGAGGGACAACCTCTCCACTACCTGGTCCCAAATCTGATGCATACGCTCCACAACAGAGTCAACACCCGGACAGACAGGAGCCTCCGTCTGTCCCGAAGAAAATCGAGGGTGAAACCCAAAATTGTAGAAAAATGGAGACATCAAAGTGGCAGAGCTAGCCCTATTATTAAGAGCAAACTCAGCCAAAGGCAAAAAAGAGACCCAGTCATCTTGATCAGCAGACGCAAAGCATCTCAGATAAGTCTCCAATGTCTGGTTTGTTCTCTCAGTTTGTCCATTGGTCTGAGGATGAAAAGCAGAGGAGAAAGACAATTGAACACCAAGTTTAGAACAAAAAGTCCTCCAAAATCTGGAAACAAACTGGACTCCTCTGTCAGACACAATGTTCTCAGGAATGCCGTGCAACCGAACCACGTGCTGAAGAAACAAAGGCACCAATTCGGAGGAGGAAGGCAACTTAGGTAATGGCACAAGATGTATCATCTTGGAAAACCTATCACAAATCACCCAGATAACGGTCATTCTCTGAGAAACAGGGAGGTCGGAAATAAAATCCATAGAGATATGGGTCCATGGTCTCTTGGGCACAGGCAATGGCATCAACAAACCACTAGAGCGAGAGCAAGGCTTGGAGCGAGAGCAAGTCCCATAGGACTGCACAAATTCCCTGACGTCACGAGACAAAGTAGGCCACCAAAAGGACCGACTCACCAAGTCTCTGTTACCAAAAATTCGGGATGACCGGCCAACGCGGAACAATGAATCTCAGACATCACACTCTTTTCCACCGGTCTGGACAAACAATTTCCCAATAGGGCAGCGCTCGGGTTTATCCTCCTGACACCCTTCCAGAGCCAGTCTCAAATTGGGCGAGATGGTGGAAAGAACTACACCCTCTTCAAAATAACAGCAGGATCAGATAACTCAGGAGAGTCCTCAAGGAAACTCCTCGAGAGGGCATCCGCCTTAACATTCTTAGTGCCAGGAAGAAAGGAAACCACAAAATGAAAACGTGTGAAAAACAAGGCCACTGTTGTGAATGGGTTTGAGATGAGTTCTGAGCAGAGGCTCCCTCTGGTGGTTACAAGCGGTACTAGTGTGGATTGTGAGGACTGGGAATCAGGTGTTACTGATTGGTCTTATATAAGGGAGTCATTTTCCCATCAGGGTTGCCGGTGATCAATTGTTCTGGTCTGAATCCTTCTTTCCAGTTTCCCTTGTAGCCTGCTGTGTCGTGTCTGCATCTCCTGCTATCAGATAAGACAATTTCTTATTTTGTGTTTTTGCTATATTTTTTGCATTTTGTCCTGCACTTCTGTGGGGCCTTCTGGGTCCCCTCCGGGGGCTTTTGCCCTCTCAGTTTAGTCCAGCCACTGTGTTTTGTACTTTTGCTTTTTCCAGTTTTTTTTCAGTGGCTGCTGTTTTGATTTTTTTACACCAGAGAACTAATTTAGGTGGTAGAGGTCGTGTGATCTCAGGTGATTTTGAAATTAGTAGAGTTGGTGTTTTTTCAGGGTTTTCTGAGATTGCAGTAAGTACCCTTCCTGTCCTTTTCTATTTAGATAGTTTGGGCCCCAGCGTTTGCTCATACTATTTTCTTTCTGTGTCAGTATTTCCTCTTGTCTAACTGCCATTACATGTTTGGGGGCTTTCTATTATCTTTGGGGTTCTGCTCCGGGCAGATAGCTTTCCTATTTCTATCTTTAGGTGTAGTTAGTTTCTCAGGCTGTGACGAGGCGTCTAGGACCAACGTAGGAACGCTCCACGGCTGCCTCTAGTTGCGGTGGTTAGTCAGGGTACTGCAATCTCATAGATTCCAACTGCTCTGGTGTATTTCCTTTTTTACCTGCACTCCTCAGCTACCGTAAAATAACAGTATCACCGGCCATAAAAATTGTATGGTACTCACAGAAGGGAAAAAATATTTTGAAGGAAGAAAAGTTGTCAGAGATATTTTTCTGTTTGTTGCATTTTTTTTTTTTCCCTCTGTATCTCTGGGTGCTGGGGAGGATCTTTTCTCCCAATGGAGTTTGCACAGTTGTCTAGCCGTGTGGATCAGCTTGCCACTGAGGTTCAGAGTATTGCTGCATATCTTGCTAGGTTGCCTGTTGTGGAACCTAGGATCCCCATGCCAGATTTGTTTTTAGGGGATCGAGCTAAGTTTCAGAATTTCAAAAATAATTGTAAATTGTTTCTTGCCTTAAAATCTAAGTCCTCAGGAAACGCAGCGCAGCAGGTTCAAATTATCATCTCTCTCCTGCGCGGCGATCCTCAGGATTGGGCTTTTTCCCTGACACCTGGGATCCTGTTTTGAGTGATGTTGATGCGTTTTTTCAGGCTTTGGGTTATTGTACGATGAGCCTAATGTCACTGATCAAGCTGAAAAAGCCTTGTTGGCTTTGAATCAGGGGCTTGGTGACGCTGAGTTGTACTGTCAGAGATTCCGTAGGTGGGCAGTCCTGACCAAATGGAATGATGACGCTTTGGCAGCCCTTTTCCGGAAGGGTCTGTCGGATAATGTAAAGGATGTTATGGTGGGATTCCCTGTCCCCTCTGGTCTCAATGATTCTATGTCATTAGCGATTCAAATTGACAGACGTTTGCGTGAGCGGAGAAGTATGCGTGGAGTGGTGTTGCCTTGTGAACCAGCTTCTGAACCCATGCAGTGTGATGGAGTGGTGTCTGGGGCTCAGCGTCATGAGTTTCGAAAGCGCAATGGGTTATGTTTCTACTGTGGTGATGCCTCTCATGCTATTTCAGTCTGCCCTAAGCGGGGAAGACATTTTGCACGCTCAGTTGTCTTGGGTAGGGTTCAGACTAAGTTTTTATTAACTGTCACTCTGATATGCTCTCTGTCCTCATTTTCTGCTCAGGCTTTCGTTGATTCTGGAGCAGCTATTAACCTGATGGATTATGATTTTGCTAAACGTTGTGGGTTTCCCTTGATACCCCTACAGAAGTCTATTCATTTACTGGGGATCGATTCTACCCCTTTGGCTGAGAATAAACCCCAGTTTTCTACTCAGGTGATAATGAGGGTTGAACCTGATCACCAGGAGTGCTGCAAATTTTTGGTTCTATATAATCTGCATGACATTATAGTGCTGGGTTTCCCTTGGTTACAGTCTCATAATCCTGTTTTGGATTGGAAATCTGTGTCTGTAACCTGTGGCGCTTCCCACGGCTGTGGGGCGTCGGGACATGGCATAGCTTGCCTAGCTAGCCAATGCTCCCACGCCGCCAGTCCACGACGACGTGAGGCATGGGTCCCAGATGGTAAGAGAATGTGGACCCACTGGACCACGGAGGGAGACCCGGGCCTGCCCGGACTAGGGAAGGGCAGCGACCGGGATCCGTGGCAGCTGAGCATGTGGGCAAGGTGGCGACCTGCAGGACTAGACAACACCGCACAACTTCAGGTAAGAAGAAACATAAAGTTTACTTAAATAAACAAAGTACATAAACAGAACATAAGACCGGGCTCCCGATTCCGCACATCAGAGAAGGGTACACAACTCAGGATCACAGATGAGTGCTGGAGGACATCACGGGTAGATGCAGTCCAGGGTTATCTGGCACAGGCATACTTGGACGGCCTCTCTCTCAGGCCTTAGGCGTAGCACAGGCTCAGCAGGAGAACATCAGACACCGACCTCAGACAGACTTCAGACGATGGCGGGGTCATCACGGGTTGATGAAGTCCAGGATCATCTGGCACGGGCATACTAGTATGGCCTCACTCTCAGGCCTCGGGCGTAGCACAGGCTCAGCAGGAGAACATCAGACACCGGCCCAGGACGAACGTCAGACGATGGCGGGGTCATCACGGGTTGATGAAGTCCAGGGTCATCTGGCACGGGCATACTAGGACGGCCTCTCTCTCAGGCCTCAGGCGTAGCACAGGCTCAGCAGGAGAACATCAAACACCGACCCAGGACAGACGTCATCACAGGGTAGACCAAGGAGGAACCGGCAGGACAGGCAGGTTGTCACGGCAAGTGACCAAGGCAGTCTCTGGGACAGGCAGGTTGTCACGGCTAGTGACCAGGGCAGTCTCTGGGACAGGCAGGTTGTCACGGCTAGTGACCAGGGCAGGCAGGTTGTCACGGCAAGTGACCAGGCAGTCTCTGGGACAGGCAGGTTGTCACGGCTAGTGACCAGGGCAGGCAGGTTGTCACGGCAAGTGACCAGGCAGTCTCTGGGACAGGCAGGTTGTCACGGCTAGTGACCAGGGCAGGCAGGTTGTCACGGCAAGTGACCAGGGCAGTCTCTGGGACAGGCAGGTTGTCACGGCAAGTGACCAGGCAGTCTCTGGGACAGGCAGGTTGTCACGGCTAGTGACCAGGCAGTCTCTAGACAGGCAGGTATATACGACCTGATATGGTGGAGCCTCCAGGTAGGCTGCAGTCGGAGGCAGATGATCGCTCCAGGTGAGCAGGCAAGAGCCGGGGATCTCTGCAGATGATGTCCGAACTTCCGGATGGAGCTGCAGTCGGATGGCAGATGATCGCTCCCAGGTGAGCAGGCAAGAGCCGGGGATCTCTGCAGATGATGTCCGAACTTCCGGATGGAGCTGCAGTCGGATGGCAGACAGGCAAGCCGACAGGTAACAGGCAGGAAACTGGAATCAGGAGCTGATGGCTGAAACAGAGTTAGACTGCACAGGAACAACAGGGACACGGATTGGATCTCAGGGAGTCAGGAACACGGACAGGAACATGGATTGGATCTCAGGGAGTCAGGAACACGGATTGGGTCTCAGGGAGTCAGGAACACGGACAGGAACATGGATTGGATCACAGGAACACGGACTGGAACACAGGTCTCGGACTCCGGACATCTGGCAATGATCGGCAGGATCCGGACATCAGGCAGGCAGGATAGGATCCGGACATCTGGAAGTGGTCGTCGGACATCGGACATCAGGCCATGGTCATCAGGCATAGGATCCGGACATCTGGCAGCGACCTGAAAAGGAACCCCAGCGGTCTGGTGCAAGCCCCGCCAGGCTCAACGGGAGCTGGCCGGGGATTGCACAGAGGCTGAGCACAGAGTAACAGAAACTCAGCACACACCGGACTCCTCCTTCCAAGATGAACTCAGGTTATATAGCAAGGATTCACAGTCACTGGCACAGGGTTCTGGACACAGCAGGATTTCAGGAACATAACACAGAGGACACAGTTCAGACAGTCAGGTGCAGGATGCGATCCAAGATCAGGGGTTCAGGTAATTAGACACAGCAGGAACAGGCCTGGATATACAGCCTCCAGGAACGGCGATCTGGGTAATCAGCCCCCAGCATAGGCGGAAACACAAGACACAGTTCAGACATTCAGGTACAGGATGAGATCCAAGATCAGGGGTTCAGGTAATTAGACACAGCAGGAACAGGTCTGGATATACAGCCTCCAGGAATGGCGATCTGGGTAATCAGCCCCCAGCATAGGCGGAAACACAAGACATAATTCAGACATTCAGGTACCGGGTTTGATCCAGGATCAGGGAACAAGACACAACAGGAACAGGGAATCAGCTCTCCAGAGCTGATCAAATTCAGAGCAGGAGCTGAACACACAACCACATACGGCTAGGTTCAGGGATTCAGTGTGGATTCAATGTGAAGCTCTGGCAACGCCCACTAGGGCTGGGGAACTTTATATATGAGCTGCTTCACAGCGATAGGCTGGAGCAGTAATTCTAGTAAACACCCAATCCACATAAAAGCAGGACAGGTGTGGGCCGCGCCCCCTATGCAGAGCCAGACAGCACAACACAGAGGGAACCCAACAATGGCTGCTGCCAACCACGCAGTAAGTCATGCACCACTGCAGAGGACTTCGCAAGCTACGGATGACTTTCACAGCAAGTCAGGAACCGCACATGCGGGCGGTCATGCAAAGCAGCGGAGCCACTCACGCAAGTACAGGTACGCAGCAGAGCCGGGAACTGAGCAGCATCCATAGGTAACAGACAACAGTATCCCAGCTGGTTAGGGGGAAAGGAGCAAAAGGGTTAATGCAAAAAAAACATGCAAAGTAACGCTGGAAAACAAAGTACAGACAATACCAGCGTTACATAACCAGTTGGGGCTGCCAATGTGTTAATACCAACACTCCTGTTTTTTCTGCCTCCCCCCAAGCTCAGGATGTTCCTGACTTTTTGTTTGATTTTTCTGATGTGTTTAGCGAAAGTAAATCTGCATCCTTGCCTCCCCATAGGAGCTATGACTGCGCTATTGAATTAGTGCCGGGTAGTAAATTCCCTAAAGGTCGCCTTTTTAACTTGTCTGTACCTGAACATGACGCTATGCGGTCTTATATCAAGGAATCATTGGAGAAGGGTCATATCAGACCATCCTCTTCACCCTTAGGTGCCGGTTTTTTTCTTTGTGGCCAAAAAAGATGGTTCATTAAGGCCGTGTATTGATTATCGTCTCTTGAACAATATTACTGTGAAATATCAATACCCGTTACCCTTGATTTCTGACCTGTTTTCCAGGGTGAAAAACGCTACTTTGTTTACCAAGCTTGACCTCAGGGGGGCATATAACCTTATTCGCATTAAGCACGGGGATGAATGGAAGACGGCATTTAACACCCCTGAAGGGCATTTTGAGTACCTAGTGATGCCCTTTGGGCTCACTAATGCTCCTTCCGTCTTCCAGTCCTTCATGAATGACATTTTCAGGGATTTTGTGGACAAGTTTCTGATTGTTTATTTGGATGATATCTTGATTTTTTCTAATGACTGGGACTCTCATGTGAAACATGTTCGAACTGTATTCCAGATTTTGAGAGAGAATGCTCTGTATGTGAAGGGATCAAAGTGTCTTTTTGGCATACAGAAGATCTCATTTCTGGGATTCATTTTGTCCCCAACTGTTATTGAAATGGACCCGGTCAAGGTTCAGGCCATCTGTGATTGGGTCCAACCTACTTCATTAAAGGCTCTTCAGAGATTTTTGGGTTTTGCCTATTTTTATCGTAAATTTATTGGTAATTTCTCGGTTATTGTTAAACCATTAACTGATTTGACCAGAAAGGGTTCTGATGTGGTGAATTGGCCTCCTGAGGCAGTCTCTGCGTTTCAGGAACTTAAGCAGAGATTCACTTCTGCTCCTGTTCTACGGCAGCCTGATGTTTCTCTGCCATTTCAGGTGGAGGTTGATGCCTCTGAAATTGGGGCAGGTGCCGTTTTGTCCCAAAAAGATCCAGAGACCTCTAAAAGTAACCCTTGTGCCTTTTTCTCTCTAAAATTTTCTCCTACTGAACGTAATTATGACGTGGGTAATCGGGAGTTATTGGCCATGAAGTGGGCTTTTGAAGAGTGGAGACATTGGCTGGAGGGAGCCAAACATCAGGTGGTGGTCCTTACGGACCATAAGAATCTGGTCTATCTGGAATCTGCCAAGCGACTCAATCCTAGACAGGCCAGGTGGGCCTTGTTTTTCACACGTTTTAATTTTGTGGTTTCCTTTCTTCCTGGCACTAAGATTGTTAAGGCGGATGCCCTCTCGAGGAGTTTCCTTGCGGACTCTCCTGAGCTATCTGATCCCTCTGTTATTTTGAAGGAGGGTGTAGTTCTTTCCGCCATCTCGCCCAATTTGAGATTTGCTCTGGAGGGGTGTCAGGAGGATAGGCCCGAGCGCTGCCCTGTTGGAAAATTGTTTGTCCCGGACCAATGGAAAAAGAGTGTGATGTCTGAGATTCATTGTTCCGCATTGGCTGGGCATCCCGGAATTTTTGGTACCAGAGACTTGGTTAGTCGGTCCTTTTGGTGGTCTACCTTGTCTCGCGATGTCAGGGAATTTGTGCAGTCCTGCGGGACTTGCTCTCGCTCCAAGCCTTGCTCTCGCTCTAGTGGTTTGTTGATGCCATTGCCTGTGCCCAAGAGACCATGGACCCATATCTCTATGGATTTCATTTCCGATCTTCCTGTTTCTCAGAGAATGACCACCATCTGGGTAATTTGTGATAGGTTTTCCAAAATGATACATCTTGTGCCATTACCTAAGTTGCCTTCCTCCTCTGAATTGGTGCCGTTGTTCCTTCAGCACGTGGTTCGTTTACACGGCATTCCTGAGAACATTGTGTCTGACAGAGGAGTCCAGTTTGTTTCCAGATTTTGGAGGACTTTTTGTTCTAAACTGGGTGTTCAATTGTCTTTCTCCTCGGCATTTCATCCTCAGACCAATGGTCAAACTGAGAGAACAAACCAGACATTGGAGACTTATCTAAGATGCTTTGTGTCTGCTGATCAGGATGACTGGGTCTCTTTTTTGCCTTTGGCTGAGTTTGCTCTTAATAATAGGGCTAGCTCTGCCACTTTGATGTCTCCGTTTTTCTGTAATTCTGGGTTTCACCCTCGATTTTCTTCAGGACAGACGGAGGCTTCTGTCTGTCCAGGTGTTGACTCTGTTGTTGAGCGTATGCAGCAGATTTGGGACCAGGTAGTGGAGAGGTTGTCCCTCTCTCAGGAGAAGGCCCAGCGGTTTGCTAACCGGCATAGGACTGATGGTCCTCGGTTTAAAGTGGGGGACTTGGTCTGGTTGTCCTCAAAGAATATTCCTATGAGAGTAGCATCTCCTAAATTTAAGCCTAGGTTCATTGGACCTTATAAGATCATGGAGATTATTAATCCTGTTTCTTTTCGTTTGCTTCTTCCAGGGACATTTAAGATCCATAACGTGTTCCACAAGTCCTTGTTGAAGAGGTTTGTTGAGCCAGTGGTTCCTGCTGCTGTGCCTCCTGACCCTGTTTTGGTTGAGGGCAATCTGGAGTATGTGGTTGAGAAAATATTGGATTCTCGTTTTTCTAGACGAAGACTCCAGTATTTGGTTAAATGGAGAGGTTATGGTCAGGAAGACAATTCTTGGGTGTTTGCTTCGGACATCCATGCTAGGAGACTTATCCGTGCGTATCATAGAACTCATCCTGACCGACCTGGTTGCTCAAATGAGGGTTCGGTGACCCCTCCTCAAGGGGGGGGTACTGTTGTGAATGGGTTTGAGATGAGTTCTGAGCAGAGGCTCCCTCTGGTGGTTACAAGCGGTACTAGTGTGGATTGTGAGGACTGGGAATCAGGTGTTACTGATTGGTCTTATATAAGGGAGTCATTTTCCCATTAGGGTTGCCGGTGATCAATTGTTCTGGTCTGAATCCTTCTTTCCAGTTTCCCTTGTAGCCTGCTGTGTCGTGTCTGCATCTCCTGCTATCAGATAAGACAATTTCTTATTTTGTGTTTTTGCTATATTTTTGCATTTTGTCCTGCACTTCTGTGGGGGCCTTCTGGGTCCCCTCCGGGGGCTTTTGCCCTCTCAGTTTAGTCCAGCCACTGTGTTTTGTACTTTTGCTTTTTCCAGTTTTTTTTCAGTGGCTGCTGTTTTGATTTTTTTACACCAGAGAACTAATTTAGGTGGTAGAGGTCGTGTGATCTCAGGTGATTTTGAAATTAGTAGAGTTGGTGTTTTTTCAGGGTTTTCTGAGATTGCAGTAAGTACCCTTCCTGTCCTTTTCTATTTAGATAGTTTGGGCCCCAGCGTTTGCTCATACTATTTTCTTTCTGTGTCAGTATTTCCTCTTGTCTAACTGCCATTACATGTTTGGGGGCTTTCTATTATCTTTGGGGTTCTGCTCCGGGGCAGATAGCTTTCCTCTTTCTATCTTTAGGTGTAGTTAGTTTCTCAGGCTGTGACGAGGCGTCTAGGACCAACGTAGGAACGCTCCACGGCTGCCTCTAGTTGCGGTGGTTAGTCAGGGTACTGCAATCTCATAGATTCCAACTGCTCTGGTGTATTTCCTTTTTTACCTGCACTCCTCAGCTACCGTAACATAACAGCCCACCTGGCCTGTCTAGGATTAAGTCGCTTGGTTGATTCCAGATAAACCAGATTCTTATGGTCCGTGAGGACCACCACCTGATGTTTGGCTCCCTCCAGCCAATGTCTCCACTCTTCAAAAGCCCACTTCATGGCCAATAACTCCCGATTACCCACGTCATAATTACATTCAGTTGGAGAAAATTTTCGAGAGAAAAAGGCATAAGGGTTACTTTTAGAGGTCTCAGGAACTCTTTGGGACAAAACGGCACCTGCCCCAATTTAAGAGGCATCAACCTCCACCTGAAATGGCAGAGAAACATCAGGCTGCCGTAGAACAGGAGCAGAAGTGAATCTCTGCTTAAGTTCCTGAAACGCAGAGACTGCCTCAGGAGGCCAATTCACCACATCCGAACCCTTTTTGGTCAAATCAGTCAATGGTTTAACAATAACAGAGAAATTACCAATAAATTTACGATAAAAATTGGCAAAACCCAAGAATCTCTGAAGAGCCTTTAATGAAGTAGGTTGGACCCAATCACAGATGGCCTGAACCTTGACCAGGTCCATTTCAATAACAGATGGAGACAAAATGAATCCCAGAAATGAGATCCTCTGTACGCCAAAAAGACACTTTGATCCCTTCACATACAGAGCATTCTCTCTCAAAATCTGGAACACAGTCCGAACATGTTTCACATGAAAGTCCCAGTTATTGGAAAAAATCAAGATATCATCCAAATAAACAATCAGAAATTTATCCACAAAATCCCTGAAAATGTCATTCATGAAGGACTGGAAGACGGAAGGAGCATTAGTGAGCCCAAAGGGCATCACTAGGTACTCAAAATGCCCCTCTGGGGTATTAAATGCCGTCTTCCATTCATCCCCGTGCTTAATGCGAATAAGGTTATATGCCCCCCTGAGGTCAAGCTTGGTAAACCAAGTAGCACTTTTCACCCTGGAAAACAGGTCCGAAATCAAGGGTAACGGATAGTGATATTTCACAGTGATCTTGTTCAAGACACGATAATCAATACACGGCCTTAATGAACCATCCTTTTTGGCCACAAAGAAAAAACCGGCACCCAAGGGTGAAGAGGATGGTCTGATATGACCCTTCTCCAATGACTCCTTGATATAAGACCGCATAGCGTCATGTTCAGGTACAGACAAGTTAAAAAGGCGACCTTTAGGGAATTTACTACCAGGCACTAATTCAATAGCGCAGTCATAGCTCCTATGGGGGGCAAGGATGCAGATTTACTTTCGCTAAACACATCAGAAAAATCAGTCAAAAAGTCAGGAACTTCCTGAGACTGGGGAGAGGCAGAAAAAACAGGAGTGTTGGCATTAACACATTGGCAGCCCCAACTGGTCACAGACACAGATCTCCAATCCAAAACCGGATTATGAGACTGTAACCAAGGGAAACCTAGTACAATAATGTCATGCAGATTATACAGTACCAAAAATTTGCAACTCTCCTGATGATCAGGTTCAACCCTCATTATCACCTGAGTAGAAAACTGGGGTTTATTCTCATCCAAAGGGGTAGAATCAATCCCCAGTAGGGGAATAGACTTCCGCAGGGGTATCAAGGGAAACCCACAACGTTTGGCAAAATCAAAATCCATCAGGTTAATTGCTGCTCCTGAATCAACAAAAGCCTGAGCAGAAAATGTGGACAGGGAGCAAATCAGGGTAACAGTCAACAGAAATTTAGTCTGAACACTACCCAAGACAACTGAGCGTGCAAAACGTCCTCCCCGCTTAGGGCAGACAGAAATAGCATGAGAGGCGTCACCACAATAGAAACATAACCCATTGCGTTTTCTAAACTCATGACGCTGTGCCCCAGAAGCCACTCTATCACACTGCATGGGTTCAGAAGCTGGCTCACAAGGCAACAATATTCCACGCATACCTCTACGCTCACGCAAACGTCTGTCAATTTGAATCGCTAATGACATAGAATCATTGAGACCAGAGGGAGCAGGGAAACCAACCATAACATCTTTTGCATTCTCTGACAGCCCCTTCCGAAAAAGGGCTGCCAAAGCATCATCATTCCATTTGGTTAGGACTGCCCATTTTCGGAATTTCTGACAGTATAACTCAGCGTCCTCAAGCCCCTGATTTAATGCCAACAAGGTTCTTTCAGCTTGATCAGTGACATTAGGCTCATCGTACAATAACCCCAGAGTCAGAAAAAATGCATCATCATCACTCAAAACAGGGTCCCCAGGTGTCAGGGAAAAAGCCCAATCCTGAGGATCGTCGCGCAGGAGAGAGATGACAATTTGAACCTGCTGTGCTGCGTTCCCTGAGGACTTAGGTTTTAAGACAAAAAATAACTTACAGTTATTTTTGAAATTCAGAAATTTGGCCCGATCTCCCAAAAACAAATCTGGCATGGGAATCCTAGGTTCCACAACCGGCAACCCAGCAAGATAGGTAGCAATACTCCGAACCTCAGTGGCAAGCTGATCCACACGGCCAGACAACTGTGCAAGCTCCATTGAGAAAAAAAAAATCCTCCTCAGCACCCAGAGAAAAAGAGGGAAAAAATGCAAGAAACAGAAAAAAAAAAAAAAAATCTCTGACAACTCTGACAACTTTTTTTTTCTTTCCACACTATTTTTCCCTTCTGTGAGTACCATACAATTTTCAGTTTGGCCGGTGATACTGTTATGTTTTGGTAGCTGAGGAGAGCAGGCAAAAACGGCAATACACCAGAGAGGTTGGAATCTATTGGATTGCAGTACCCTGACTAACCACCACAACTAAAGGCAGCCGTGGAGTGTTCCTACGTTGGTCCTAGATGCCTCGTCACAGCCTGAGAGATTAACTACACCTAAAGATAGAAAGAGGAAAGCTATCTGCCCGGAGCAGATCCCCAAAGAACATAGGAAGCCCCCAAACATGTAATGGCGGTTAGACAAGAGGAAATACAGACACAGACAGAAAATAGTATGAGCAAACGCTGGGGCCCAATCTGCCTAGACAGAAAAGGATAGAATGGATACTCACTGCAATCCAAAAAAACCCCTAAAAAATGCCAACGCTACTAATTGCAAAAACACCTGAGATCACACGACCTCTACCACCTAAATCAGTTCTCTGGTGTAACAAAACTAAGCCGCAGCCACTGAAAAAACTGGAAAAGGCAAATGAACAAACAACAGTGGCTCCAGCGGAACCGAGAGGAGCCCAAGCCCCCCAGGGGGGGGAACCCGGCTAACCTCACAGAAATGCAGAGAAATATGCAAATGGTAAGCACAAAAACAAAAACAGAAAATATCTTATCTGAAAGCAGAAGAGGCAAGACTCAGCAAGCTTCCAAGTGAACCAGGAACCACAGTTGAGACAAGAACAATTGTTCACCAGCAACCATGATGGGAGGGAACCTCCCTTATATCAAGCCAGTCTGTGAATCCTGATTGCCAATCCTCATTGAATGGTTCAGTACTGTTTGTAACCACCAGAGGGAGCTTCTGTTCAGAATTCATTTCCAAAACATTCACAACATTACACTCTACAAGAGAGAGGACCCCACTGACCATAAGAGCTTACAATCTACAGGAGAGAGGACCCTGCTGAACATAAGAGTTCACACTCTACAGGAGAGAAAGGACCCCACTGACCATAAGAGCTTACACTCTACAGGAGAGAGAAAGGATCCCACTGACCATAAGAGCTTACAATCTACAGGAGAGAGGACCCTGCTGAACATAAGAGTTCACACTCTACAGGAGAGAAAGGACCCCACTGACCATAAGAGCTTACACTCTACAGGAGAGAGAAAGGATCCCACTGACCATAAGAGCTTACACTCTACAGGAGAGAGAGAGGACCCCGCTGACCATAAGAGCTTATACTCTACAGGAGAGAGAGGACCCCATTGACCATAAGAGCTTATACTCTACAGGAGAGAGAGGACCCCACTGACCATAAGAGCTTGTACTCTACAGGAGAGAGAGAGGTCCCCACTGACCATAAGAGCTTACACTCTACAGGAGAGAGGACCCTACTGACTATAAGAGCTTATACTCTCCAGGAGAGAGAGAGGACCTGACTGACCATAAGAGCTTACACTCTACAGGAGAGAGGACCCCACTGACCATAAGAGCTTACACTCTACAGGAGAGAGGACCCGGTGAACATAAGAGCTCACACTCTACAGGAAAGAAAGGACCCCACTAACCATAAGAGCTTACACTCTACAGGAGAGAGAGCACCCCACTGACCATAAGAGCTTGCACTCTACAGGAGAGAGGACCCTGCTGACCATAAGAGCTTACACTCTACAGAAGAGAGAGGACCCCGCTGACCATAAGAGCTTACACTCTACAGCAGAGAGAGGACCCCACTGACCAGAAGTAAATTGTGCGAGAAAAGAATATGTCATCATAATACAATATTGGCAAAGCTGATATGAAATATAACATAACTCGTACAGCAGAATTTCTTCTCTATCTAGATGATTCCTAATGGGTGTAGTGTTCACAGTGATAAGGGCTCTACTCAAGTTACAGGCTCTAACGCGGGTCACCGTTATTTTTCCTGCTTGCATGCAAGTCTTTCTAACAAAGTCAATTAAAGCTTTCTGGTCTTCCTCACACTGGATAGTCTCCGTTCTATCTCCTGCACCACCCTGGACCGAAGTCTGTATTATACATCAGCCTCCAGATCACCGCAGTGTGCATCCGCTTTCAGATTGCAGTCCACATCTCGACAGATGAGGGCTAGGCCTCAGGTCTTAATAGGTGTAGACTACTTAGTGAGCCTTAACCGTCATCGTCTGTGCGTTACGACCATATTTGCGACTTGGCAGCGGCGCCCCTTTCAGCATACCTCCTGCTGTTCTCACTTATTGGCCTCAAACTTCTTCCCACCTTGTCACTCCAGTCTCTTATATCGGGAAGCTGCGTCACAGATGTCACCTCATCCGGATCTCCTTTTGAACCTATGCTTCCCACAACACTTCCTCTTTCTTCTGGATCTGCAGGGTTGCGTTTAAGCAGTAAGTGATAGTCTCTGATCACAAATGGTGCACACCGCTGGGGAATTTCATCTTCCATTATACACTCTCTTACATGAGTACAGCCAGTCAGGGCGGCTATAACAGACAGTAAAAGTTGAGGGCAAAGCAAGCATCAGCCACTTTTTGCTTTTCCAGCATAAGGATAAGCGGTCAGGGCGCACAGCTCATTCCACACAGGGACAGAAAAAGGCCTAAATCTGATTGTGGTGTACTACTGAAGCACATTAAAAATGGGAGTGGTAGTCTCAGTCGGTGACTAATAATCCAAAGATTCAAGTTAGAAGTGCTGTACCTGAATAGTCATTGTGACTGTGAATTCATTGATCTGTGATATTCTGTAATAAAAGCATGTTTTTATTCTTAGCGCACTGCAAACAAGGAGGGCATTTTAATACCCCACCGCCCTAATTTTTGCTACTGAAAAAAATACAGAAGCCAAGGCTTTTGTATGATTTTGAAAACTGCTAACATGTTGCAGATCCCAAGCAAAGAGATTATTTTTTTACTCCTATTTGAGAAGCCATTGTGTTAGGGTCTGCGGAACGCACCAAATATATGATGTAACGAGGTGCGTTCGCAGCCCGGGGTCCACCGTGCAGGCGGAGCCTGCTGGTAGTAAAATGGCGCAAGAAGCTAACTCTGTTATCCCGCAAAGTCGCCAAAATAAACCCGTAACGCGCTGTGGCAATATGTGCGAACTCTGTTACTCCACAGAGCCGCTAGAAGGAGAGCCGCAGAGCTATATGGCAATGTGTGCGCACTCACTTGACACAACTGAGTCGCAAAATAAACACGCTGGGGCGCTGTCTAGCATTGAAAGCGAACCCTGTTACGTCACAGAGCCGCTGAGACAAACTTCTGTGTCCTGTCAGGCACCCAGGTACACAGTTAAGTGCTAAGCGAACATAGAACGTAATCATGCGCTATTGTCCTCGCGGGAGACACCCGCAATCTATGGCGTCTGAACGCCAGGCCCTGAATACGGCAATCAAACTCCTCACCGGTTATGCCGGTAATCTAGGGCATCTAGGACACCGACCCTGACCAGCTAGCATACCAAACTCCTCACCGATTAAGTCGGTATTCTAGGGGCTTATTTCAGCCGGGCCCTAACCACACACACGCATGACCACACTGGCGCAAAGCATATGACGATTGATACTAGCGTATGGCGGCCCAGCCATGCTACCCTTTTATAGTAACAGCTACAGGACCTGCAAGAAACAAGGACCAATGAAACTTGTTCCAGAACACCAGTAGTCACAGGACCTTCCTGGCGGACCAATAGGAGCTGCTGCAGTACCTGAGCATGTGACCCCTGATCTCCAATGAGAGATCTCACTCTGGGCATGCTCAGAAGGGGAAAACAAGGACTTTGTCCTAAAGACGTCTGCTCGCCGCTAACCAGTACTGGCCACAATAGCAGAGCCAGGAGGAGCAGCAGTAATCCTCTGCACACTGTTAGACTGGGCGAGATGCTGGGACCGATGTCTAAGCTGAGCAGACTCCACTGCAGACGCAGATGAATGGGGGACGCTGGCTGGTTCGAGACTCCCCTTGTGTAGCAGCGGGAACTTGAATTCTAACACATTGCTTCTTCATTTTCAAATCAGCACACCTTCCTAAATAAAGGGATAATTTTTAGACACCTTGTGAAAAGTTATCGCTTCTTCATTTAACAAAGAACAATGCTCTTGAAACTCATCAAACAAAAACCTGATTTAAATAAAATGTTATTTTCTGATAATAGGTTCCCTCTAAAATTACATGAGACCACAGAAGGGATAAATGCTCAGGTGTTCCCCATATTAGTTAAGTGTTTCCATATGCATAGCTTCATTTGAAATGGGGCAACTAAATGCGTAAATTATTGGATCATGAGAAGTGTTGAACTTTTATCTTGGGGACTCACCAACCAGAAGGCATGAATGTAAGATACTATCCAGCACTATTGATCTGATCACACACCAACTGTATGGTAGGGTCATTTTTTAATGTGTTTTTTTTTATATAATTGACCTCTGCATTTTTCAGTGCAAATTTTTGATATTCGTGATGTAGAATATGGAAGCGTTAAGTGTGCTGACTACAGAGCTATCTGCCGCTTGGTCACATTATCCAGCTGGTAGTGCAAATACTTTTTATTCCTTTTATAAATTTATTTTTAATCCCCTCAATGGTGCACTACTTGGTACATGTAAATGAGTTGTAAGAAAAGCCATGGTCTATGCTTATCCTGGGTATCTTCAACTTTGAAGGGCCCTTCGCAAGTTAACCCGTCGAAATGTCCCAGCAAGCCAGTAAGGCCTCTTTCACACATCCGTTTTTTTGTGTCAGGCATGATCCGTCGAACACCTGAAGGGACGGATCCGGCACTGAAATAAAAAAACTGATGCAACGGATCCGTTTTTTTTGCTGGATCCGACCTGAACTTTTGAACCCGGAAAAAGAGGGTTTTGGATGTCCGGAGACACTGGAAAATGTAGTAATAGTAGTAGTAGTAGTAGTAGTAGTAGACCCTGATTTCCAGAATCCGGATCAGACTTTTGACGGATTGCACAAAAGTCTGATCCGGTTCCATTGACTACTATTGTTTCTGGCCGCCTGATGCGCCGCTTCAGGCACTATCAGGCGGCTCCGGTAAGCAAAAAAAACGTTACATGCACCATTTTGTCCGGCCGCCGGAATGTACATTTCCGCCGGATCCGGACAAAAACGGATACAACGCAATGACATCAGGCACGATCCGGCGCTAATGAAAGCCAATGGTAAAAAAACGCATCCGGTACCGGATCCGTTTTTTTAGCAACACGCCGGATCATGCCTGATACAAAAAAACGGATGTGTGAAAGAGGCTTAATATAGAGCAACTCACACCCTGGTGGACTCACCCAGTCCATACATACATCCATACAGCCATTTATATGATCCACCAATAATGACTACCCTGATCGATCACAGCTGATCATTGGGGATAAAAAAGTGACTTACTGCTCTATAAGGGGTAACGTTTCTCCTTGTGGAGAGTGACATACCAACCCTGGCATGCCTATGTAAGGATGCTTAGGGTCCCGTCGCACTCTTCAATGTCCCAGCGATCCCACCAACGATCTGACGTGGATGGGATCGCTGGGACATCATTAGCTGATCGCTGGTGAGCTGTCACATGGGCAGACTCACCAACGATCAGGACCAGTGAGCAAGCTGGTATCCAGGCTAAACATTGGGTTACTAAGCACCGCACGGTGCTTAGTTACCCGATGTGTACACTGGATATCAGCTCCCAGCTTCTGTTGTACGCGCTTTGAGGTCGCTGATCGTTGGTCTCCCACTGTCACACGCAGCGATGCGCGCTGGCCAGCGGGACACCAATGATGAAAAAATGGTCCAGGCCATTCAACGACAATAAGCGATACCCAGCGGGGGGGCTGGTCGTCGCTGCGTGTCACACTAAGCGAGATTGATGACTAGGTCGCTGTTGCGTCACAAAATCGGTGACGCTTCAGCGATCTCGCTTAGTGTGACGGGGGCTTTAGTCGCTGTGCAATGCTCTTCTGAGAAATTAAATATGAAATTGCCTCTTCAGAGAGGAAGAGGACTAAAATGCTATAGCGCCACCTGTTGAAACGATCCTACAAATCACTATCGACCCTCTAGCGAGCCTTGCATTATGACTTGGGATATGATTTGGCTTTTATCCCAAGTCATATTGCAAGGCTCGTTAAAGGGTTGAGAATGACTTGTAGGATTAATCGGCAAAGATAATGTTCTTTTAAGCCAGCCAAAACATGATTTCACCCAAGGAAGGAGCATTTAGGTTGTTTGCTGGTTAATGGGCAATTTGTTTGCACATCACGATTATCAGGAAACAATTACTCCTAGGAACGGTCAATCACGATATTCATTTTGTAACCGGCTGAAATAATAACAGATAGTGAAGACTTCTAAAGCCCCCGTCTCACATAGCGATATCGCTAGCGAGATCGGTGCTGAGTCACTAGTTTTGTGACGCAGCAGCGATCTCCCCAGCGATATCGCTGTGTGTGACATTCAGCGACGATCAGCCCCCTGCTGGGTATCGCTGATCGTCGCTGAATGTCCTGGACATTTTTTTGATCGCTGGTCTCCCGCTGACAGGCACGCATCGCTGCGTGTGACAGGCGGGAGACCAGCGATCCGCTGGTAACTAAGGTACACAGCGGGTTTCCAGGCACGGGGCTGTGCCTAGAAACCCGCTGTGTACCTTGGATGCCAGCGCCCTGATGCAGAAGCAGCCGTACTCTCTGGAGTCTATGTCCAGAAGTCACCTTACTGAGCATGTCCATGATGTGTCGTCTTCTTATTGGTGCTCGGACTGCTCTGGTTATGCGGCAGCTCCGGATTGGCTCACGGGTGACGCCCTGTCCAACTGGGCGTGATTGTTTGGGGTGGTGCTTAGCGCATAAAGGGCTTTCAGCAAAGCACGCTGGGGTGCTAGAGTCACTTGTGTTTGGTGTGTGTGTGGATACGCTTTCGGCTCCTATGTGTGCCTAGTTTTCCTTAGGCAGGTTTTTGCTTGACCTAGCGCCTGTGTCGGCCACGTGTGCGGTAAGCACAAGCTGTTCACAGGGCACAGTCAACCCACATGCTTAAACCCTATTGTTTTTACTGGGTATTGTACACTCCTTTTTCTGTAACGCTCTGTGGTTAGTTGAGCATGGTACTTATATTTTCTATGCCACTCGGTGGTTAGCTGAATTAGGTATTTATATTTTTTGTGCCACATGGTGGTTAGCTGAGCTGGTGCTCATCTCCCCTGTACCCCTAGGTGGTTAGCTGAGCTGGTAGTCCTCTCCCTTGAACCCCTGATGCTCATCTCCCTGTACCCCTTAGTGGTTAGCTGAGCTGGTGCTCATCTCCTCTGTAACCCCTCGGTGGTTAGCTGAGCTGGTACTAATCTCCCCTGTACCCCTCGGTGGTAGGCTGAGCTGGTACTCGTCTCCCTTGTACCCCTCGGTGGTTAGCTGAGCCTGTACTCCTCTACCTTGTACCCCTCTGTGGTTAGCTGAGCAGGTACTCATCTCCCTCAACTCCTATTCCTGTGCGTTCCAGAGTATTATTTGGTGTATGATTTTAGTGTTCCATTCACACTGTGTGGAGTTAACTCTGTGTTTAAGGAATGCCTGCTAGCTTTTTAACGGTAATTGCTCTCACTAGCAGCAGTTTAACATTTCTGCACAGTACCCCGGGTTGCAATCACACTTTATAGTATAACTTAACTTGGGTTGATCCGCAAACCCTAACAATGTGCTACTAACATTTCCAAGTAATGGGCCTCTTAGGTTCCTAATTCTGATCAGAACCCTGTAGGTAGCATTTGTCTCCAAGCATGTGTGTGGACACTGTAGCATGGCGGCACACAAGCTGCGTTCCAGGGTGGAATTAGGATATACTGTATATTGAGATTTGTCAGGTGGAGATATGTCTGTGGCAGCGATGCTTTTAGACTGCTCTGCTCACTCACACTCAGGCCGTGGCAGCAATGGGAACCTGATACACGCGGGGCCCACAGAAGACTCTGGAAGACTCCAGTGATGTCAACGGCAAATGATAGGTAGGTGCATGTTGTGCATTGCAGCCTAAGTGTTTCCAGTAACTCCTCTGCATTTATAGGTGTAAGGTCAGTCAGACGGCCATATAGCCTGGAACACGGTGCCTGGAATGGCCAATGCGGCCCTAATATGGAGTTCAGTTTACCCTATAAAAATCTGACAATAATTCCACTGGCGGTGCATACATTGTAATCAAAAATCTTGTAGTTTTTCCCATTCCAGCAGTGGCCCCCCGCCCATCGCAGGTTCAGATGTTTCGGCTGCTTGCCGACACTGCTGACGGCACTGATGGGAGAAGGCACGCTGCGGGGCGCCTTCTCCCATCATCCTCGTCAGCGTCTGACATCACCGCGCTCCGACGTCTGTGACGACGGGCGGGATGACGTCACTGCTCAGCGCCAGCGTTCTGGAGCTGTGAAGGCGCTCAGAGCAGTGGGGGAACAACAAGGAGGAAGGAAGAGTTGAGTATGGGACTTAGTTTCTAATGGGGGCTGAATTATACTATAGTCTGCCTACAGGGGGGGCTGTATTATATTAGTCTGCCCACTATAGTCTGCCTACAGGGGGGGCTGTATTATATTAGTCTGCCCACTATAGTCTGCCTACAGGGGGGGCTGTGTTATATTATGGTGTCTGCCTACAGGGGGGGCTATATTATATTATGGAGTCTGCCTACAGGTGGGGCTGTTATATTATGGTGTCTGCCTACAGGGGGGGCTGTATTATATTATGGAGTCTGCCTACTGGGTGGGCTGTATTATATTATGGAGTCTGCCCACTATAGAGTCTGCCTACAGGGGGGCTGTATTATATTATGGAGTCTGCCTACTGGGTGGGCTGTATTATATTGTGGAGTCTGCCCACTATAGTCTGCCTACAGGGGGGGGCTGTGTTATATTATGGTGTCTGCCTACAGGGGGGGCTGTATTATATCATGGAGTCTGCCTACAGGTGGGGCTGTTCTATTATGGTGTCTGCCTACAGGGGGGCTGTATTATATTATGGAGTCTGCCTACTGGGTGGGCTGTATTATATTATGGAGTCTGCCCACTATAGTCTGCCTACAGGGGGGCAGTATTATATTATGGTGTCTGCCTACTGGGTGGGCTGTATTATATTATGGAGTCTGCCCACTATAGAGTCTGCCTACAAGAGGGGGCTGTATTATATTATGGTGTCTGCCTACAGGGGGGCTGTATTATATTATAGAGTCTGCCTACAGGGGGGGCTGTATTATATTATGGTGTCTGGCTACAGGGGGGGGTGTATTATTATATTACAGAGACTGCCTACAGGGGGTGGCTGTATTGTTTTATGGAGTCTGCCCACTATAGTCTGCCTACAGGGGGCGCTGTATTATATTATGGAGTCTGCCTACAATAGTCTGCCTACAGGGGGGCTGTATTATATTACAGAGTCTGCCTACTACTTTAGAGTCTGCCTACAGGAGGGGTTGTATTATATTAGTCTGCCTACTACTATTGAGTCTGCCTACTACTATAGAGTCTGCCTACTACTATAGAGTCTGCCTACTACTATAGAGTCTGCCTACTACTATAGAGGAAGATGGTAGACGAAGGCCAGGAGAGGTATGTCAGTGACTGGAAGAACGACATCATCAGCTCCCAGAAACTGACCATGTACCGGAGTCTACAGAGAGACTACAGACTGGCCCCATACCTGGAGAAACTCCCGGACCCCAGAGACCGCAAGATCCTGAGCCGGTATAGACTCAGCGCCCACAGTCTGGCCATCGAATCCGGCCGACACAGGCAGAGCTACAAGCCCAGGGAGGAAAGACTATGCCAACACTGTGACCAGGAGGCCATAGAGGACGAAACCCACTTCCTGCTACACTGCTCCAAATACTCAGCAGTGAGGGACACTCACTTCAGGAGACTCTCACATCTCTTCCTGGATTTCATCACCATGAAGGAGGAAGAGAAAACCTATATCCTGCTGGGGGAAGAAGAGAGAGCAGCGGAGATAGCAGCGCGGTATGTGAGCGAATGCCATAGACTGCGAGAAAGAGAACTATGATATGCCATGGACTTCTATAGTCCCCACCCCGGATCTGCCCCCATTCCCCCTCCCTATGCCATGGACTTCTATAGCCCCCACCCCGGACCTGCGCCCCCATCACCCCTCCCTATGCCATGGACTTCCATAGCCCCACCCTGGATCTGCCCCTACCCAACATCCCTATCCCTATTCCCCTTTTGTACACTTGCTTTGGCAAAACTAATGTGTATTTAGTCCTGCCAATAAAGCTTCTTTGAATTTGAATTTGTCTGCCTACTACTATAGAGTCTGCCTACTACTATAGAGTCTGCCTACTACTATAGAGTCTGCCTACAGGGGGGGCTGTATTGTTTTATGGAGTCTTGTCACTATAGAGTCTGCCTACAGGGGGGGGGCTGTATTGTTTTATGGAGTCTTGCCACTATAGAGTCTGCCTACAGGGGGGGCTGTATTGTTTTATGGAGTCTTGCCACTATAGAGTCTGCCTACAGAGGGGTCTGTATTGTTTTATGGAGTCTTGCCACTATAGAGTCTGCCTACAGGGGGGGGCTGTATTGTTTTATGGAGTTTGCCCACTATAGAGTCTGCCTACAGGGGTGCTGTATTATATTATGGAGTCTGCCTACAATAGTCTGCCTACAATAGTCTGCCTACAATAGTCTGCCTACAATAGTCTGCCTACAATAGTCTGCCTACGGGGGGGCTTATTATATTATGGAGTCAGCCTACTATAGGGTCTGCTTATCGGGGGGCTGTATTATATTATGGAGTCTGCCTACTATAAAGTCTGCCTATTGGGGGGGCTGTATTATATTATGGAGTCTGCCTACAGGGATGGGCTGTATTATATTATGGAGTCTGCCTACAGGGGGGGCTGTATAATTATATTATGGAGTCTGCCTACTATAGAGTCTGCGCCTACAGGGTGGTGAATTATATGAAATATAGTATGCCGATGGGGAATGCATTATACCAGGGGTGGGGAACCTCAGGGCCATTTACGGCCCTCTAAGACCTTTTATCTGGCCCCCCAGGTAAATTCTCAGGGACCGCAGTGCTCTGGCAGGGAGCTGTATTTTGATTGCCACCAGCTCATTAATTTCTTCTTACTCTGTTAGCACACACACGCAGTGTTCACTACTGAACACTGAAGGGCATGCAATGAAAGATTACGTCCTGACACCAGTGCCAGTCAGGATGTGCTTTGTGGGCGAAGTTTGTACGGCCCCCGAAGGATGATATAAATATCCAAATGGCCCTTTGCAGAAAATGATTCCCCACCCCTGCATTATACTATATGGAGGCTATCATCTAGAGGGTCATCATACAGTGTGGAGATTAGTGAGGGGCATCATACAGTGTTGGAGCCATTAAACAGTTTGGTGGCTACTAAGTGTTCATTATACTGTGTATAGGGGAGCTGTATAGGGGAAGACTCTGGACATTATTAGATGTAAATTGGGCATTTAATGTTATAGCGGAACTCAGGTTATTGTGACTGTCAAGCGGGGCACACAGGGCATTATTACTTTCTAGGTTTCTAGTGGGCAAAATGTGGGCACTGTTTTCTAGGGCTCTTTCACCCGGCATTACTGTATTTTAGAGGGCACACAGAACCACACAGCAGGTGCAGTAATAGGGCCACATAAGGCATCAGCGGTTCAGTATTGGGGTATCAGCAGGATGAGGAGGTTGTGCAGGTTGGGGATAGATGGTGATGGGGCTGGAATGTGATTAGTAAAACGTGTCTTTGTTGTAATCTCTGCAGCCGAATCCTGGCTGGAGAAGTAGACTTGTCGGTCTGGGCCAGATGGAAAGTACAGGAAAAGTGAACGATTCCATCAGGAAGAATGTCCTCTGTAAGTCACCATATGCTGTTATTGCTTATGTTCTGTAGTAGTGGCATTTACTACTGACCATTAGGCGGTAATATCCATGTTGGTTTTTGTATAGAGATTATTTTCAGCGACAGCGCCGTCATCTGCCGAGGTTCTGCTACATCCACTATTAGGGTGCATCACCGAGTTGTAATCAAGGTTACCTGGTTAGGGGCCCACTCAGAAGTTTCGCCTTCCCCCTGAACCAAAACCCTAGCTACGCCTGTGCATTCCTTGCAGTAAAAGTTTCAGACTTTTACAAGTCTTTCATTGAGCCATTATAATATTCCTTTAAGTTCTTTAAGTCAGAAATAGGATATCAATAAATGTGTATTAAATACTAGCAATCACTGTACCAGATACAGTCTCTGAGTTGAAAAATTGACTTTTCTACTAATATTTGATTCGAAACTAATTGCTAGTACGGCTCTTCCATTTTTTGTTAATTCTATAAAAGATAAAAATGTCTAAATGTGGTTTCCTGTACAACAGACCTACATCTTAATCTAATATAGTCCGGTTGTTAAAGTCGTTGGGAGGTTTAGTGGAAGAAAAGTGGAAAAGCAATTTTGAAAAGAAGAATGTATAATAAAATATAAGCCGGCTCCATCGAGGGGAAATATCACCTTGATTGTTCTTGTCATCTCATACGATTAGGATTATGGGTCGGCTTTTGGGTGCAAAATGTTTCAATGAGTCAGAAGCGAAAAAAAATAAAGAAAATGCAGACAAGAAGCTTGCCGAACGACTGATGACCATATTGCGGGATCGAGTAGAGTAAAGCAGGTGACATCTCCTACAAAAAAAACTTCCTAGACGGAGGTTTTTGTTTTATTTTAACTCCTGGATTCTAGGAAATCTTTGTTGTGCGTTAACAGTGGGTAAAAGCCAAGGTTGTTGGTTTAATGTTTCCACATAAAGGAAGTTAAGATGAAAACGAAAATATCTGTAGATGTAATGTAATCCAGGCAAGTCCATTCACACAGTAGGAAGTGAAGTAACATCTTAATAGGTACTTATGTGGTTGGGGCAAGTGTACTGTAATTTTTTATATTGACGCCATGACTGTGACGGCAAAGCGTTTCTGATGTCTCCTCCTAGACCTCTCAAGATATTTACTGTTCATATAAACTTTATTTTCTTCATTTAAAGGGTAAGTCACTGTGGCGGTGGTTTATTTTTAGGCAAAAAAGGAAGGTTTGGGGCTATAACATGAATTTCCCCCATTGTTATCCAACATAATTTTCGAAGTGGAGTCAGGAGGCCCCACACACAATTTAGACTTTCAAAATATGGACCGTTGACCAGTTTTAACCTAATGTGTTGGGGATATTAAATACTGACCTGGCCGTCAAGCGGCCAGGTCAGTATTTCATGACCTCTAAATGGGAACCCTATGAACCACCTGGTGGCATCTACAGCTTCTTGTTTGATTAGCTGGCCTTGAGCAAACTCATCATCGTGGTGAGATGTACACAAGATGTTGCGCCATGTTGGTTAATCTAACTAGGAGCCACTTATGCCAGCATGAAGGAGGCTCCCATTCAGTAGTCACAGGCCCTGGACCATCATCTCAAGTCAATATGTAACATTACATATTTTCCCGTGGCTTCTCCCCGATATTACTTGATTACTGGGGGTTTCTAAACCACAACAAATATTTTATCACCCAAAATGGCAGGAAATGCCCAAGGGGTCACTTAGCCTTTTATGGTGTGTTGAGATGGGACAAGAAACCAATTAAGTTCTGTAACAAGAACTGCAGATGATTCAAAATGGTTGAATAATGCTTCTTTGTTTTTTGTAGCCAGCATAGGCAGCATGGTGGCTCAGTGGTTAGCACTGTTGCTTTGTAGCGCTGGGGTCTTTAGTTTAAATCCCACAAAGGACAACATCTGCAAGAGGTTTGTATGTTCTCCCCTTGTTTGGGTAGGTTTCCTCCAACACTCCAATGACAGTGATATGGATTTTAGATTGTGAGCCCCAATGGGGACAATGATGATGTCTGTAAAGCGCTACGGAATTAATGGCGCTATATAAGCGCTAAAATAACCAATTAGCCCTTTCAAGAATATTTTTATACCCTGAGCAACCACTTTGTTCTTAAAAAAGGTTGTCTTTATGAGGCAGCCCTTTTCATCACTGAAAAAAAATATCAGTCTCCTTTATTTCTACACCGTAAGAAAATCAATATGGTCATACTGTATGGAAGAGCACAAAAACTTTGTTCTTTAATGTGATGAAACAAACTCCTTGGTCTCCAAGGTACCAGTCAAAATACAACACGTTCTACAGATACACAGAGGAGGCACTTAGACTAGTTAATCCTCTACCTAAAGTGGACTTTTCCACATTAATTGTTTAAGGGAGATTCCAGGTAGTTACTAACAAAATTATGTTGGATCCTGTATAAACATGGTTTAAGTAGTGGAGGATCCTTTAAAGGGGTTATCTTTGCCAACAAGTAATCACCCTCCACAGGATAGGTGACAACTTATTGAATACTGGAGGTCCTACCGCTGGGACCTGCATCAATTGGCAGAAAGGGAAACTGATCTCCATTAAAATGGAACATCAGTGAACATACTCAACCCCTTCTCCATTCATTCTTCATGTGGCTGCCAAACATTGCATTTGGCTTTTCACTCAGCCCCCAAAAAATGAATGAATCAGCGGATGGCATCTGACATACTGTTCCATTTTGTAATGGGGTTAAGTGTCTCATCGGGGTTAAAAGTTCCTCATCTGCCGTTCGTTGTGGGTCCCAGTGGTCGGACACCCACTAATCAGTAACTTATCACTTATCCTGCTGACTCTTTAATAATCATTCGAAACGCTAGTGCACTACGTCAGAAAAGTCATTTATATGTTCCATAAGTGGAATGCCTTAACACATCTGTTACTCCCCCATTGTGTCTGGGATGCCGTTACTGACAGCTCAGCAGCCCAGTCTGGTACAACGGTGTGCTGAAGCTGTCAGTGTGTTGATTGACCGCTCAACCATCCAGTCTGAGACTGGGAGTCACTGGCCGTCTCCAGGTGTTCATTATCCCAGGTGATTGCCAGGTTTCTTAACTGAGCTGTTACTCCCACACCTCTGCCAGACATACATTCAGCTGCTGTGTGTTTTGTCTCTGTGCCTTGCATTCTGTTTGTAGATCTTGCGTTGACTGACCTTAGACCTCGTTCTGACCATCCGTCGGTTTAACCCCTTCTGCTCTGATCCGCTATCCTCCCGGTATTCTGACCTCAGAACATTACCTGACAAAGCCTTTCTCTTCCTTCTGTTTATGACGCACCTTCCTGGCTTTTGACTTTGTACTCCTTGACTATCCCATCTCACTGCTTGGCCGTGAGAAGTGACTAGTGTCACATCACTTTTTCTTGCATTGCAATAACTTAAAGCTCATAGGCTCTAATACAACATTTCCTACAGGTTGTCCCACTTTAACATGTTTTTAAAGGGGTTGTCCACTACTCAGACAACCGCTTCTCGATCCGTATGTTTGCCCTCAGTAAAGTAATAGCACCTATACTCATTTTCAGTGCCAGCTCTGTTCCAGTGGTGTCAGCTCTTGTTCCGCCAGGGGTCATATAACATTGTTACGTCACACGATCTCTGTGGCCAACAGTGGCTGCTTCACTTTCCTCGCCTTTGGATGTATCACATACAGCTGACTTGCTTCGGATATGTCTGATTTGTCTGAAGGCAGGGAGAGTGAAGCCAGAGATCCACGGTAGAACCAGTGCCGACACCATTGCAACAGCGCCAGAGGTTAGTATAGGTGTTATTATTTTACTGGGGTCAAATATACAGATCGAGAAAAGGTTGTGAAAGTAGTGGACCACCCCTTTTTTAGTCTTGGCCTTCTAACAGGGCCCACTTGGCTCCAAAGACCATGTTCAAATGTCCATATGACCCCTCTCTGATGTCTACAGGTCCTTCTCAAAAAATTAGTATATAGTGCTAAATTTCATTATTTACCATAATGTAATGATTACAATTAAACTTTCATATATTTTAGATTCATTACACACCAACTGAAATTTGTCAGGTCTTTTATTGTTTTAATACTGATGATTTTGGCATACAACTCCTGATAACCCAAAAAACCTGTCTCAAAAAATTAACATATTTCAACCGTCCAATAAAATAAAAGTGTTTTTTCAAAACAAAAAAAAACCCATCAAATAATAATGTTCAGTTATGCACTCAATACTTGGTCGGGAATCCTTTGGCAGAAATGACTGCTTCAATGCGGCGTGGCATGGAGGCAATCAGCCTGTGACACTGCTGAGGTGTTATGGAGGCCCAGGATGCTTTGATAGCGGCCTTAAGCTCATCCAGAGTGTTGGGTCTTGCGTCTCTCAACTTTCTCTTCACAATATCCCACAGATTCTCTATGGGGTTCAGGTCAGGAGAGTTGGCAGGCCAATTGAGCACAGTAATACCATGGTCAGTAAACCATTTACCAGTGGTTTTGGCACTGTGAGCAGGTGCCAGGTCGTGCTGAAAAATGAAATCTTCATCTCCATAAAGCATTTCAGCCGATGGAAGCATGAAGTGCTCCAAAATCTCCTGATAGCTAGCTGCATTGACCCTGCCCTTGATGAAACACAGTGGACCAACACCAGCAGCTGACATGGCACCCCACACCATCACTGACTGTGGGTACTTGACACTGGACTTCAGGCATTTTGGCATTTCCTTCTCCCCAGTCTTCCTCCAGACTCTGGCACCTTGATTTCCGAATGACATGCAAAATTTGCTTTCATCAGAAAAAAGTACTTGGGACCACTTAGCAACAGTCCAGTGCTGCTTCTCTGTAGCCCAGGTCAGGCGCTTCTGCCGCTGTTTATGGTTCAAAAGTGGCTTTACCTGGGGAATGCCGCACCTGTAGCCCATTTCCTGCACACGCCTGTGTACGGTGGCTTTGGATGTTTCTACACCAGACTCAGTCCACTGCTTCCTCAGGTCCCCCAATGTCTGGAATCGGTCCTTCTCCACAATCTTCCTCAGGGTCCGGTCACCTCTTCTCGTTGTACAGCGTTTTCTGCCACATTGTTTCCTTCCAACAGACTTCCCATTGAGGTGCCTTGATACAGCACTCTGGGAACAGCCTATTTGTTGAGAAATTTCTTTCTGGGTCTTACCCTCTTGCTTGAGGGTGTCAATGATGGCCTTCTTGACATCAGTCAGGTCGCTAGTCTTACCCATGATGGGGGTTTTGAGTAATGAAGCAGGCAGGGAGTTTTTAAAAGCCTCAGGAATCTTTTGCATGTGTTTAGAGTTAATTAGTTGATTCAGAAGATTAGGGTAATAGGTCGTTTAGAGAACCTTTTCTTGATATGCTAATTTTTTGAGACAGGTTTTTTGGGTTATCAGGAGTTGTATGCCAAAATCATCAGTATTAAAACAATAAAAGACCTGACAAATTTCAGTTGGTGTGTAATGAATCTAAAATATATGAAAGTTTAATTGTAATCATTACATTATGGTAAATAATGAAATTTAGCACTATATGCTAATTTTTTGAGAAGGACCTGTATATACCCTAACAGGCCATCTGGAAGGGGTTTATTGTCTTGAGGCAACCTACAAATTAGAACTTTTTTGGTGTGCCAGCCTATCCATGTCGATGATATAAAATGTTACATGAAGGTGGTAGTCCTGACTGTGTGTGTGGGCTTGCCCTTACAGGCCGCATGTTACTGATGACTTTGTTAGGCTAGTACCAGATACTGGACATTTCAATGAGGGAGACAACCAGTCTTGTGGTTTTAATAAAAGAAGATTGTTTATTAATTTAGCTCTGTTTATGCGCTCCTTCTGACCGGGTTTCATCCAACTCTGAACCAGTCAAAAACATTTTACAAAACAATAACTTGGCGGGGATTATATACAGTAGATAGCAGGTACAGAACTTGATGAACATTGTTTGCAACAAGTAGCATTTTCCACACAGTTTCTGTTATTTCCTTTCTATTTTTCTCGCTTGTCCTAACTCTCCCCCGTTCCTCTGTCACCAAAGCCCAGTTTAGTACTACAGTCCAGTTAGCATGAGTCCTATCCTCAATCTGCGGTTCTGCGTCTTTAATCCCTTCTAGGGAATTATATTGCCAGTATGGCCGGCAGGGTAGGACTGGCCCACCGGGGAACTGGAGGATTCTCCTGTGGGCAAAGGCACTTACACCTGCTGGCATATAGGGTCGGCTGCTCCAGGGGCCCCAGCCAGTGGCGTGTCGCTAATAGCGGCACATCCAGCTGCTATGGGGCCCATGAGTCAAGGAGGCCTGCCCCGTGCCAGCGGAGCAGCAGCTGGAGACAAGCCTGTCCCTGCTGCTAAAGAGATATGAATATTCACGCTTCGCTACTACCCCATGGGCATAGAGAGGAGTGAATAATCATTTTACTTAAATAGCCGGAAGTGTTGGCCGCAGGCTAAGGCTAACACTGCCTACAGGGTAGACGCTAGAATTGATGGGCTGCTTCCAGGTATGTCATTTCTGGGAGACAGCTAGAATGTATGGGTTGTAGTCAGGACCTGAAAGGAGCCTATACATTCTAGCTACAACCGAGAAAGCAGCCGGCAACGAAGTTGTTGCAGGATGTGCTGCAGCTGCGGGAAACATGCGGAGAAGTGAGTGGTGCTGTGTCTGTGTATGAGTGGTGTGGTGCTGTGAGTGGTGCTTTGTGTATTGGTATGGGCAATGATGTGGGTGTGGGGAAAAGGCAATGTTGGTGGTGGAATGGACAATGACGGAGTGGTGGGGAGAAGGCAATGATGGTTGTGGTGAAAAGGATGATGACTGTGGAGAGGGGAGGCAATGATGGGAGTGGTGGGGTAGAAACCAATAAGAGGGGTGGTGGGTGAGAAGGCAATGATGGTTGTGATGGAAAAGACAATGATGGTGGTGGGGAGGAAGCAATGATGGAGGTGGTGGAAAGGGCAATGATGGGTGGTGGAGGAGAAGGCAATGATGGTTGTGGTGGAAAGGACAATGATGGTGATGAGGAGGAGGCAATGATGGAGGTGATGGAATCGGCAATGATAGGGGTGGGGGGTGAGAAGGCAATGATGGAGGTGGGAGGTTGCATTATACTGAGGGGGGCTGCGTTATACTTTGAGGGGGCTACATTATATTCTGGGCTACATTATACTATGAGGGGAGTGGGCTACACTATATTCTAAGGGGGCTGCATTATACGTTATGAGGGGGTTGCATTATACTGAGGGGGCTACATTATATTCTGTGGAGGGGCTGCATTATACCCTATGAGGGGGCTACATTATATTCTATGGTGGAGTTGCGTTATACCTAGAGGGGGTTGCATTATATTTTGTGGGGGGGCTACATTCTATTCTGAGTGGGCTACCCCAAGCCCTGCTACATAATGAAGATATGTACTACTGTACTACTATTATACTCTGATATTAGTGTGTTTTACCACAATTGGTGGTCCTGTATTTATTTCTATGTAGCTACATAGTGGGCCCCAAGAATGATTCTCTGGTGGGCCCAAGGTGCTCCAGTCTGACGCTGCACCAAACTATACCTATTATGATACAAAAACAGAAGTGAGTTCTTTTGCTGCCATATTACTTCCATACAGATCAATTTGGATTGTTTGCCCAATTTCCTCTTTCCCTTTACCTAAACATCCATTTTTTTTTTTTTCAGTAGATGGAGGTCAAAGATTGCACTCGGTACATTTACTGTATGAACTCTGCTGTTGCAGAAGGTAAAAGCAGCAGTCAGAGAAGGAACAATGATCCTCTCCCCACAGAACATACTGGTTCTCCTGCTTGGTACAACCTTTATCTGCAGCCGGGCAGACGACACCTGTCCAGGTAGGTAACATGTATTTTTATGGACTCCATATCAAGCACTGCCAGCAATTTTGTAGGGGAAAAAATTGTCATCAGACTCCCTTTAATGACAAAATTGGGTTCTTATTGGTTTAAATGAGTATTTGAAAATAAATTTTATAAGCTAAATTTCCTCTCCCGGTAATAGAACATGTGACAAGTTTTTCTTATTTCCCAACAAATGTAATACTGTTGGGTGTTGAGGAATCAGGCAAGTTGGCTATTCTAATGAGGTTCCCAGGGACCCCTGGACATCTGAGACTTCAGGGACCTCCAGGACTACCGGGACATAAAGGTAAATCTAGTAAATGAACAGCCTACTCTAAAAGGTAAAAACTGTATATTTGCTACTATTTGATTGAATTCCTTATCTGCATGTTTATTAAAGTGGAGTTATCATTAGAAAATTATCAATTGTTTAAATCTGTTTTTTTCTGTTAAATGTGTTTTTTTTAATGTTTTTGTCATTTTTGTATGCATCACAAACTAATATATACTTACATTGTAATGTCTTCACATCCTGTTCCATCCAAATAAGTCTGGATCCTAGAATTCCAAGAGGCAGAAGTTCACCGACCACCATATTGGGACACCCAAGTAATGGGTGTCTCAATATGGAAACTGCTGGTGGTACCAGCCTCTTGCGCGGCATCACCAGCGGAACACTGTCGCAACACACACACTATACACCGTACGCACCACACACAAATATACATTGTATACGCCGTACGCACTACACACACAGGAGAGAGAAAGGGGACGGGGAGACAGCTCAAATAGGACAGCACATGAGGGGAGAACACAGCACAGGAAGGAGAGACAGCAGACAAGGGGATAGCACATGGGTAGACAGGTCAAAGAAGAGAGCACAAATGGGAGAAGTCAGCACATGGGGAAAGAGAGTGGATAGGTGGGTGAGCACATGGGGGGAGAGATTCTCAATTGTACAAAGCCTGCCCCATCGTACATTACCGCCCTCCCGATGCAATAGCATTGGGCCTCCATCTAGTGCAGGGGTCTCAAACTCAATTTACCCGGGGGCCGCTGGAGGTAGAACCTGGGTGAGGCTGGGCCGCATCAGATATTCCACAAGAAAAGCTCTTACAAAACAGGTGGAAATAGGCTATCACGACTAAATGAATTATTCTTAACCCCTTCATGACCCAGCCTATTTTGACCTAAATGACCTGGCCATTTTTTACAATTCTGACCAGTGTCCCTTTATGAGGTAATAACTCAGGAACGCTTCAACGGATCCTAGCGATTCTGAGATTGTTTTTTTGTGACATATTGGGCTTCATGTTAGTGGTAAATTAAGGTCGATAATTTTTGCGTTTATTTGTGAAAAAAATGGAACTTTGGCCAAAATTTTGAAAATTTCGCAATTTTCAAATTTTGAATTTTTATTCTGTTAAACCAGAGAGTTATGTGACACAAAATAGTTAATAAATAACATTTCCCACATGTCTACTTTACATCAGCACAATTTTGGAACAACATTTTTTTTTGTTAGGAAGTTATAAGGGTTAAAAGTTGACCAGCAATTTCTCATTTTCACAGCAAAATTTACAAAACCATTTTTTTAGGGACCACCTCACATTTGAAGTCACTTTGAGGGGTCTATATGGCAGAAAATACCCAAAAGTGACACCATTATAAAAACGGCACCCCTCAAGCTACTTAAAACTACATTCAAGAACATTATTAACCCTTCAGGTGCTTCACAGGAACTAAAGCAACGTGGAAGGAAAAAATGGACATTTTAATTTTTCCAACAAAATTTTTCTTTTAGCATCAATTTTTCATTTTTGCATGGGCAATACGATAAAATGGACCCTAAAATTTGTTGGGCAATTTCTCCTGAGTACACAGATACCTCATATGTGGTCATAAACCACTGTTTAGGACACGACAGGGCTCAGAAGAGAAGGAGTGCCATTTGACTTTTTGAATGGAAAATATGCTGGAATATTTAGCGGTTGCCATGTCGCATTTGGAGAGTCCCTGTGTGCCTAAACATTGGAGCTCCCCCACAAGTGACCCATTTTGGAAACCAGACCCCCCAAGGAACTTATCTAGATGCAGAGTGAGCACTTTGAACCCCCAGGTGCTTCACAAATTGATCCGTAAAAAAAGTACTTTTTTTTCACAAATTTTCTTTTAGCCTTTTTTTTCATTTTCACATGGGCAACAGGATAAAATGGATCCTAAAATTTGTTGGGTAATTTTTCCTGAATACACCGATACCTCATATGTGGTCATAAACCACTGTTTGGGCGCACGGCAGGGCTCAGAAGGGAAGGAGCGCCATTTGACTTTTTGAATGGAAAATATGCTGGAATATTTAGCGGTTGCCATGTCGCATTTGGAGAGTCCCTGTGTGCCTAAACATTGGAGCTCCCCCACAAGTGACCCCATTTTGGAAACTAGACCCCCCAAGGAACTTTTCTAGATGCATAGTGAGCACTTTGAAACCCCAGGTCCTTCACAAATTGATCTGTAAAAAAAAGAAAGTACTTTTTTTTTCACAAAATTTTCTTTTAGCCTCAGTTTTTTCATTTTCACATGGGCAACAGTATAAATTGGATCCTAAAATTTGTTGGGCAATTTCTCCTGAGTACACAGATACCTCATATGTGGTCATAAACCACTGTTTGGGCGCACGGCAGGGCTCAGAAGGGAAGGAGCGCCATTTGACTTTTTGAATGGAAAGTTAGCTCCAATCGTTAGCGGACACCATGTCATGTTTGGAGACCCCCTGTATGCCTAAACATTGGAGCTCCCCCACAAATGACCCCATTTTGGAAACTAGACCCCCTAAGGAACTTATGTAGATGCACAGTGAGCACTTTGAACCCCCAGGTACTTCACAAAAGTTTATAACGCAGAGCCGTGAAAATAAAAAATCATTTTTTTTTCTCAAAAAATGATTATTTAGCCCCCTATTTTTTATTTTCACAATGGTTACAGGAGAAATTGGACCCCAAAAGTTGTTGTCTAATTTGTCCTAAGTACGTTAGTACCTCACATGTGGGGGGAACCACTGTTTGGGCACACGTCAGGGCTTGGAAGGGATGTAGTGACACTTTGAAATGCCGACTTGATGGAATGGTCTGCGGGCGGGCAGAGCCCCTGATGTGCCTAAACAGTAGAAACCCCCCACAAGTGACCACATTTTGTAAACTAGACCCCTCAAGGAACTTACCTAGATGTGTGGTGAGCACCTTGAACCCCCACGTGCTTCACAGAAGTTTGTAATGCAGAGCCGTGAAAATAAAAAATCATTTTTTTCCTCAAACTGATTTTTTTAACCCGCAATTTTTTATTTTCACAAGGGTAACAGAAGAAATTGGACCACAAAAGTTGTTGTACAGTTTGTCCTGAGTACACTGCTACCCCATATGTGGGGGAGAACCACTGTTTTGGCGCATGGGAGAGCACAGAAGGGAAGGAGCGCCATTTTGGAATGCAGACTTGATGGAATGTTCTGTGGGTGTCATGTTGCGTTTGCAGAGCCCCTGATGTGCCTAATCAGTAGAAACCCCCCACAAGTGACCCCATTTTGGAAACTAGACCCCCCAAGGAGCTTATCTAGATGTGTAGTGAGCACTTTGAACCCCCAAGGGCTACACAGAAGTTTATAATGCCAGGGCATGAAAATAAAAAAATCATATTTTTTTCCACAAACATGATCTTTTAGTCCCCAATTTTTATTTTCCCAAGGGTAACAGGAGAAATTAGACCTCAAAAGTTGTTGTCCAATGTGTCCTGAGTACGCTGATATCCCATATGTGGGAGAAAACTACTGTATGGGCACACGTTGAGGCTCGGAAGGGAAGTAGTGACGTTTTGAAATGCCGACTTGATGGAATGGTCTGCGGGTGTCATGTTACGTTTACAGAGCCCATGATGTGCCTAAACAGTAGAAACCCCCCCCCCAAGTGACCCCATTTTGGAAACTAGATCCCCCAAGGAACTCTAGATGTGTGGTAAGCACTTTGAATCTCCAAGTTCTTCACAGAAGTTTATAACGCAGAGCCGTGAAAATAAAAAATCATTTTTTTTTCCACAAAAATAACTTTTTTAGTCCCCAATTTTTTTTCCCAACAGTAACAGGAGAAATTAGACCCCCAAAGTTGTTGTGCAATTTTTCCCGAGTACGCTGATACCCCTTATGTGGGGGTAAACCACTGTTTGGGCACACGTCGGGGCTTGGAATAAAGGGAGCACTGTTTGACTTTTTGAACGCAAAATTTTCAGGAATCAATGGTGGCACCATGTCGCGTATGGAGACCCCCTGATGTGCGTAAATAGTGGAAACCCCTCAATTCTAACTCCAACCCTAACCCCAACACACCCCTAACCCCAACCCTAACCCCTACACACCCCTAACCCTAATACAAACCCTAACCATAACCCTAACCCCAACACCCCCCTAACCCTAATCCCAACTCTAACCATAAACCTAACCACAAGCCTAACCCTAATCCCAACCCTAACCCCAAAACACCCCTAACGCTTATCCTAACTCTAACCCTAACCACAAACCTAACCCTAATTCCAACCCTAACCCTAATTCCAACCCTAACCCTAATTCCAACCCTAACCCTAATTCCAACCCTAACCCTAATTCCAACCCTTACCCTAGTTCTAACCCTAACCCTAGTTCTAACCCTAAGGCTGGGTTGCGTTTTACCAGCCCGTTCAACACGTAGCGTTGACGGGCTGGTAACGGTATAGCATAACACGATCGCGTTATGCTATACCCGCTAGTGCAGAGGAATCAGCGATGATTCATCTGTGCTAGCGGTGATGGAGCCCAGACGCTGCAGCCTGCGTCCAAGGCTCCGTCACTGAATGACGACACGTCGCGAACGCATGCCGCTTCATGGCATGCGTTGCGATGCGCACACAAATGGGGTGAATGGCAGCGTTAACGGACTGCGTTACACCGCGTTATACCGCGGTGAAACGCAGTCCATCTAACGGACTGCCATAATGCAATATGAACCCAGCCTAACCCTAACCCTGAGGCCCCATGCACATGTTGCGGATTCACTTGTGGATTTTTCTAAAATCCGCAGGTAAAATGACCTGCCTTTTACCTGCGTATTTAGCGCGGATTTGCTGCGGTTTTTCTCTGCGGTTTTACGCCTATAATGGAATAGGTGTAAAATCGCTGCGGAATCCGCACAAAGAATTGACATGCTGCGGATTTAAAACCGCAGCAAATCCACGCTGAAAAATCTGCAGCATGTGCACAGCGTTTTTTTTTACCATTTATTTGCATTGTACTGTACATGGTTTCTGGATCTGCTGTGAATCAGCAGCGCGAAATCCACTGCGGATCAGCAGCGCGAAATCCGCTGCGGATCCGCAACGCGAAATCCGCTGCGGATCCGCAACGCGAAATCCGCTGCGGATCGCAACGCGAAATCCGCTGCGGATCCGCAACGCGAAATCCGCTGCGGATCCGCAACGCGAAATCCGCTTCTGATCCGCAGCAAAACCGCAACGTGTGCACAGGGCCTAATAGGAAAAAAAAAATTCTTTATTATTTGTCCCTACCTATGACAGGGGGGGGTTCACTTTTTTTTATTTTGATCACTGTGACAGTTTATCACAGTGATCAAAATAAATTTCTTAACTCTGCAGGGCGCACTGCGCATGCGCCCGCCATTTTCCAAGATGGCGGCGCCCATGAAGAATCCCGGGCAGCCGCCGGGAAGGATCCAGGGACATCGGTGGACCGGGAGAGGTGAGTATGGGGTCGGAAGTTTGGGGGGGAGATCGGAAGGTGGAGGCAGCGGAGGCCAGGACAGGGGAGCTGTTAGTGACGGCGGTGACCGACCGCTGCCATCTTTCGGTGGCGGCGGCCGATTGCTGCCGTGACTACGTGTGGGGGGGTCAGGGCTCGGTGTCCAGCCATGGCAGATGCTATTGCAGCATCGGCCATGGCTGGATTGTAATATTTCACCAATTACATTGGTGAAATATTACAGATTGCTCTGATTGGCTGTTTCACTTTTAACAGCCAATCAGAGCGATTGTGGCCACGGGGGGGTTAAGCCAACCCCCCTGTGGTGAAGCACAAAGGGTCCTGTGCCTGCGGGTCGGGTCACCTTTCAGTGACCCCGGTCACCCGACCCGCAGGAACGCGATCCTTTCATGACGCCACATAGGTGTCATGGGTCGGATTGGCACAGACTTTCATGACGCCTACGTGGCGTCACAGGTCGGGAAGGGGTTAATATTATGTAACAATACCAGGATCTGAGGATTTTCTGTTTCGAGGTCAAGAGCTCTCTGATGCGATATTGATGCCTGTCTCGCTTCCTTCCTCTTTTGACATTGCATTGTGGTGGACAAGAAAACATTAACTGGTTAACAGCAAGAAGTCTTCCCCAGCGCTCATTCTCCTCCCATTGCTTTTTCCCCATCACCCAATTGTTGCTTTTCCCCATCACTCCCATCATTGCTTTTTCCCCAGAATTGCTTTTCCCCCATCACTCCCATCATTGCTTTTTCCCCATCATTGCTTTTCCCCCATCACTCCATCATTGCTTTTCCCCCCATCACTCCCATCATTGCTTTCCCCATCACTCCCATCATTTCTTTTCCCCATCACTGCTTTTCCCCATCATTGTTTTTCCCCATCACTCCCATCATTGCTTTTCCCATCATTGTTTTCCCCCATCACTCCCATCATTGCTTTTCCCATCACTGTTTTTCCACATTGCTTTTTCCCATTACTCCCATCATTGTTTTTTCCCCATTGCTTTTCCCCATTATTCCCATCATTGCTTTTCCCCAATGCTTTTCCCCATTACTCCCATCATTGTTTTTCCCCATTGCTTTTCCCCATTACTCCCATCATTGCTTTTCCCCATCACTGTTTTTCCACATTACTTTTCCCCATTACTCCCAACATTGCTTTTCCCCATTGCTTTTCCCCATTACTCCCATCATTGCTTTTCCCCATTACTCCCATCATTGCTTTTCCCCATTACTCCCATCATTGCTTTTCCCCATTACTCTTCCCCATTACTCCCATCATTGCTTTTCCCCATTGCTTTTCCCCATTACTCCCACATTGCTTTTCCCCATCACTGTTTTTCCACATTTGCTTTTCCCCATTACTCCTACATTGCTTTTCCCCATTACTCCCATCATTGCTTTTCCCCATTACTCCCACATTGCTTTCCCCATACTCCACATTGCTTTTCCCCATCACTGTTTTTCCACATTGCTTTTCCCCATTACTCCCACATTGCTTTTCCCCATTGCTTTTCCCCTTACTCCCATCATTGCTTTTCCCCATTGCTTTTCCCCATTACTCTCACATTGCTTTTCCCCATCACTGTTTTTCCACATTGCTTTACTTTCCCCATTACTCCCACATTGCTTTTCCCCATCACTGTTTTTCCACATTGCTTTTCCTCCCCATTACATTCCCATCCATCATTGTTTTTCCCCATTGCTTTTCCCCATTACGCCCATCATTGCTTTTCCCCATCACTGTTTTTCCACATTACTTTTCCCCATTACTCCCAACATTGCTTTTCCCCATTACTCCCATCATTGCTTTTCCCCATCACTGTTTTTCCACATTGCTTTTCCCCATTACTCCCATCATTGCTTTTCCCCATTGCTTTTCCCCATTACTCCCATCATTGCTTTTCCCCATTACTCCCATCATTGCTTTCCCCATTGCTTTTCCCCATTACTCCCATCATTGCTTTTCCCCATCACTGTTTTTTCCACTTTGCTTTTCCCCATTGCTTTTCCCCATTACTCCCACATTGCTTTTCCCCATCACTTTTTTTCCACATTGCTTTTCCCCATTGCTTTTCCCCATTACTCCCACATTGCTTTTCCCCATCACTGTTTTTCCACATTGCTTTTCCCATTACTCCCATCATTGCTTTCCCCATTGCTTTTCCCCATTACTCCCATCATTGCTTTTTCCCATTGCTTTTCCCCATTACTCTCATCATTGCTTTTCCCCATCACTGTTTTTCCACATTGCTTTTCCCCATTACTCCCACATTGCTTTTCCCCATTGCTTTTCCCTATTACTCCCATCATTGCTTTTTCCCCATTGCTTTTCCCCATTACTCCCACATTACTTTTCCCCATTACTCCCACATTGCTTTTCCCCATTACTCCCACATTGCTTTTCCCCATTACTCCCATCATTGCTTTTCCCCATCACTTGTTTTTCCACATTGCTTTTCCCCATTGCTTTTCCCCATTACTCCCACATTGATTTTCCCCATCACTGCTTTTTCCCCATCACTCTCCTACACACACACACACACACCACCTCTCACCTGTACACACACACACACACACCACCTCTCACCTGTACACACACACCACCTCTCACCTGTACACACATACACACCTCTCACTTGTCATCAGCATCATCGGTGCCCGCGCTTCCTCGCTCTGACAGAGCAGGCCGCTGAATGATGACGTCATCCAGCGGCGCTGCTCTGTGTCAGAGACGTCATCCAGCGGCGCTGCTCTGTCAGACAGGAAGCGTGGGCGGCGGCAGCAGCAGGAGATGAGGTAAGTATGCCCGGCGCCGGCATCTTTCTGTGGTACCGCTCATTAAGCTTATGAATATGGGCGCCACGCCTATGAGAGGAGTGGTGTCCATATTCATGACCTTAATGAGCGGTACGAGTGACTGGGATTTCACATGCGGTGTTTCTCGCATGTGTGATCCCAGCCGAGGGCCGCAAACTAGTGTCCCGAGGGCCTAAAAGGTGAGGGCGTAATCAAGAGATGCAAAATAAAGGCAAGGTGTTGAATAACACCAAGATTGCCTATACATTTTTTATTTTTTTTTGCTGATCAGCTTTTCTTGGTGCAGCGCATACTATATAGGCAATCTTGGTGTTATTCAACACATTGCCTTTATTTTGCATCTCTTGATTACGTCACTGTCATTGCGACACCTTATAGTATTTACTAGCGCTTTTCCAGCTTCATTCATCGGGTAACATTGAACATTATTTGCTATTATTCAGTTTCATAGCTTTTTTGCATATCTAGTTGCTCTATTGACCGTTTCATATAGCACATTGTATATTGTGACCTGTTATTTCCCCTATTTCAGTGTAATTTGGTATATCATGTGCCATTTTCTATTTGTGTTATGACCAAGACTACACATTTCATCTGAACTCAGGTTCTAATTGCGGGATTTTCATGTTGGTCTCATATGCCTATGGACCTTGGGGTGTTATGTTTTTTGTAGTACATGTATTTTTAATTATGTTTTACTATTGTCTGTGTTTTGGTGTGTTACAATAAAATTTTCACTCTTATATTCTATTTGATTTCATATATATTTTCATTTTGTTTTGTTGGGGTGTGCGCTATTTTTGCACTGGTCTTTTTTCTTCCTTTTTTAAACTCAGATATATAGTCATTACAAAGAGTGATCTATTTCAAGTGTTTATTTCTGTTAATGTTGATGATTATGGCTTACAGCCAATGAAAACCTAAGTCATATAATTAAATTAGAATAATAAAAAATACGTCCAAAGGCTTCCTAAGCATTTAGAGGTCCCTTAGCCTGTTTCAGTAGCTTCATAATCATGGGGAAGACTGCTGACTTGACAGATGTCCAAAAGGCAGTCACTGACACACTCCACAAGGAGGGTAAGCCACAAAAAGTCATTGCTAAAGAAGCTGCTGTTCAGAGTGCTGTATCCAAGCATATTAATGGAGAGTTGGGTGGAAGGAATAGTGTGGTAGACAAAGGTGCGCAAGCAACTGGGATAACCGCAGCCTTGAAAGGATTAATTAAAGGACTGGACTGCTGCTGGATTCATTGCTTCAAGAGCCACCACACAGACGTACCCAGGACATGAGAGGCGAGGTCAGTGCTTGGTCTAAAAATTATAATTTGCTACAAGTGTTGCATTCCTTGTGTCAAGCTACTCATGACCAATAGACAACGTCAGAAGAGTCTTACCTGGGCCAAGAAGAAAAAGAACTGGACTGTTGCTCAGTGGTCCAAGGTGTTTTCAGGTGAAATTAAATTTTGCATTTCTTTTGGAAATCATGGTCCCAGTCTGGAGGAAGAGTGGAGAGGCCACAATCCAAGCTGCTTGAGGTCTAGTGTGAAGCTTCCACAATCAGTGATGGTTTGGGGAGCCATGTCATCTGCTGGTGTAGGTCCACTGTGTTTTATCAAGACCAAAGTCAACGCAGCCATCTACCAGGAAATTTTAGAGCACTTAATGCTTCCCTCTGCCGACAAGCTTTTTGGAGATGGAAATTTCATTCTCCAGCAGGACTTGACACCTGTCCACACTGGCAAAAGTACCAATACCTGGTGTAAAAATAATAGTATCACTGCTTGATTGGCCAGCGAGCTCGCCTGACCTTAACCCCATAGATTAATGGGGTATTGTCAAGAGGAAGATGAGACACCAGACCCAACAATACAGATGAGCTGAAGGCTGCTAACTAGTGATGAGGGTGCATACTCGGTAATGCTCGGAACTCATCCGAGCATTGCTGTACTCGGGCTGATTGGTGGAAGTTTGCATCCCGCCCTGCATTTTTGGCGCTCTTTAGAGCACCAATCAACATGCAGGAATTGTCTGCCACGAATTGTAATGCCGCAGCCATGTTGGTTGTGGCATTAGTGATTGGCTGGCCGCACAGCATCATTAGGTCTATATCAGACCTGCCGCTGCCCTGCTCGTCACATTCAGCTCCGGAATCAGCGAGTGTACGGAGAGCTGCCGAGAGAGGGTCAGATTTGGGGGTTTCAACGATAGTGTGGGTATACCATAATAGAATGCACAAATCCAGCTATATCCCAGCCCTTCTAAGGACTAATTTTTGGTTTATAGATTGCAGTGCTAGGTAGGCAGGGAGTGTATGTTGGTATATACATATCAGTGCAAGGCATGCAGGCACTGTATGTGGGTATATAGATATCACTATATACAGTCTATATACTATATATACTATATACTATATATAGTCAGGTAGACTTTGTATGTGGCATACTTAATTGCATATGTGTGACCCGCACCACAATTGTGGGTTTCCAGGGATATGGGGTACTCGGAGCCGAGCCTGTAGATTTCTATAGGGGATGTCACTGGTAGCGTGGCTCGGTCCGTGTCCCTGGCGGTCAGGCGTTAAAGGGTTTATTTACAGGGGATTTGGTAGATAACAGTTTGTGACGCCACCTGTAGTTGTCTGATCACTAAGACCAGCGCTGCAGTAGATCTCTGAGGGGATGTTGTGGCAGCTAGATGACGGGTCCCCCACAGGTGGGACTGGTCCCCAAAGTCTATGGTATTAATGATGTAGGGTGCAGATAAATGAATCAGTCTCACACCATCCAGCGTCTTTCCATACCTTTTACTTGTCAGATGTTTAGGCAGGTCCCGGGGAGCTGGTCGGGGAGGAGACTGCACGTCCAGGTATCAGCAGAGCAGGTTAGAGGCCTCCTTAACTTTCAATATGATGAGTCCAACTAGCATGGAACTAAGTTAACTCCGAATACTCCAGCTAACTCCATAGCTGTACTGCCCGGTCAGTATTGTGGTGGAGCCTTCTATGTGGTGAGAACAGAGTCCTTCTATGCTAGGCCTAGCTAAAAGTCCTTGTTCCTCCTGACCCCGATTACGTACCGACACTTCAAGGGCTGCTTTCTGCGACCTAAGGTCCAGTAAGACTCTGGTTGTCCCGTTACTATGAGTGAATCAATAGCAACTCCTCGGTCCCCAGTGACCGGATAATTAGTGTAGGCAATTCACTACCTAAGGCACTGCTCTGTCTTCTCCACTGTGCCCTTCGCCCTGCTTTCCACTCTTAACATAGGCACTGCACACTTCCTAAGGTAGTACAAGTCAATCCTTTCTTGCTTCTTCCTTGGAGCTCGCTGACAGATTCTCAGTATTTTCCTAGTTCAGGAACACATCGACTGAACTTCACTGTCCTTGGGACAGGCGAATGAAGTTTCTGCTGCAAACTTCCCTTTCTCCAAAGCTGTCTCTGTCTTCAGGTTAAGGAACAGCTCTGACTAGGCTAAGATGAACTGGCTCACCCTTACTAGCCTCCACTTTATGAACTGTTGACAGGAACCAACTGAGTGACTGTCTTTCACTTCACTTCCTGGAAGACTTCCCACTAGCTGCTGTCATCACTAGCTTATATACCCCGAGGGTGTGTCTAAAGTGTGAATGGATGATGTGAGCTTTAACTGTTACCTTTCTGTGCAGACTCCAGGATTATGTGTGCCTTACATACCAGGGCTACACATCCCCCCTTGGTAAAATACAGCACTCCCGGGCTGTGAAATAGACAAAGAAAGAATTTTGTTTTGCATTTAAACAATAACATGAAACTCATCCCATCCGGGAGGTACGAAATTCTTAAACGTTACAATATGTACAGTAAGAAAATACAAAAGTATCAGAACATCAAGACACTCAATAAATATTCATAGTATTCTTGTGAAGGACCCGCACCAAAAACCTCCCACGTAGGTCCTGGGTGGGCTGCAGGACTTTATTGCAGACCTCTTTCTGGTCCCACCACACGGGTTTTTCTTCTGAGGTAGTTGTATAATAGTGGCTTCGTGTAAAACCAATATAATGCACCGAAGCGCAACTATGTACAAAGATAAGTTCTGGGCTGGCACAGTCCTCAGCCTCTCAGTCCATGGCATGGTTAAGGACACATATTTATTTTCACTTCAATATTTACATTATAATTCTAACGATATTTACCCAACCAGGGTATTCTATATGTAAAACTATGCAATCAACATATTACTTCTTAATTTCTCAAAATTCTTCAACTTTTCAAAATTCCTTTTACCCAGCCGGGTATTTTACTCAATATATATAAAACTATGTAAACACTATACATAGCAATAAAGTGCAAAACAGCAATTATTTCTTTTATCAAAACTTTTTACATTTTCTTAGTTGCGGTAAACCCCTGTCTGGGTCCTACCGGTCTTCACATTTTCTTGCTGACTTCAATTACATTTTCCACCCCGGGGGCTGGAACAATGCGATGCTCCTTAGAGCACATGACAAACAGGTCGTGACCTGCTATCAGGGTTTGGGTCGCTACTGTCCTTGTGCGAACCGCTGGGGGCACGCCGGGTACTTTCTCCTTGTGAGACGCCGATTGCGTCGCAGTTTGCGTTGCAGGTAGCGATTCAAATTTAACCGCAGTTTGCGATACAAAGGAAGACTTGGGTGAAGAGATGCGAGCAGGTAGCGATGCCGATCGCGTCGTAGATTGCGATGGGCCTGCAGGGGCGATGCTGAAGTACGGCCTGGTGCTATTTGAGCTCGAGACTGGGACGCTGCGGTAGTGGTGACGTTACCTGCGTCGGGGACGGGGTCACAGATGATTTCCACATTAAGGGCATACCATCCCTTCAGGCCCCAGTGACGTGTATAAGTGACAATGTCCCCATTAATCAGGTCCCTTCCCGGATGACCTTGTGGTAGGTGGGACTCTACATCGCGACGGCTCACGAAGACCCCTTGATAAAGTCCTGGCTCGCGATGAATCCCCAGCCCTTGCGAAGCTGAAACTCCACTACGCACCCCTGACGCCGTGGTTCCCTCCGGTACCTTTATCACGGCGAACGGTTTCCTTGTCTGCGATCAACTGCTCGTATTGGCGTTGTCGGTTCTGCTGCACCTCCCGCTCTTCCTCCTGCCGGCGTCGCTGCTCCTCTTTGCGACACGGCATCTCTTTCCCACTGGACAGCGTACGTGACGTCATCAATCCGCTCCATTGCATCCCAGTCGACGTCTGGCAACGATGGGCAGGACCCCTCCGGTGTCCCTGCCGGGGAACGGTAATCCGCTGCGGCCCTCTGACCTGGCTGGCATTCAGGGACGGGCAGGACCTCCTCAGCCTCCTTCGCCTCCACCGCTCCATCGGTGGGATCAGGTACAGCATATCTGGCGTCCGCCTCCAGTCGCTCCGCAGCCTTTTTCATCAGGGCCTTAGGATAATCCAGTGGTAGAGGGGTATCAAGAGACGGTATTTCACTTGTGGGAGAGAACATGGCGTCCCACAGCAGCCGCTGTGTTTGGGTGCGCCAGCGTCTCTCCGTCTCTTGTCTAATTGCACGATTCTGCAGCTTCTTCTTCAACTCAGCATTTTCCTTCCGCAACTCCATCATGGCGGGGTCGGTGTCCCGATCTGGGGACAGCTCCGGCACAGGCAGACAGTCCTCCGGTATTGGGCACTGATTCTCCTGTCCTTCCGCCATCTCGGTCCAGGTACATCTTTTTCCAAGGAGGAACCTTCCTGTCTTAACAACTCCTTGATACGGCTGACCACTGGATCGCTGTCCTGAGTCTCTTTCCAGCTGTGATGGGGTAAGGGGTTTAATGTTGCGCCATACTGCTTTCTGTAGACACGCTGCTCATGGATTATCCCATTTCGATGGAACGCAGGTAGCTCAATTTCTTCCAGGTCGTCCGATTCTTCTTCCGTGTCAGATTCATGCGGCATTCGGGACAATGCGTCGGCATTAGCATTCTTTCGACCTGCCCGGTACTTGATGGTAAACTGGTAATTTGACAACCGAGCCATCCAACGCTGCTCCATGGCTCCCAGCTTGGCTGTTTCCAGGTGCGTTAATGGGTTGTTGTCTGTGTGCGCCGTGAACTTGTTGGAGGCAAGGTAGTGCTTAAATCTTTCAGTAATGGCCCAGACCAGCGCCAGAAACTCCAGCTTGAAGCTGCTATAATTTTCCGGATTCCTCTCAGTTGGCCTGAGTTTTCTGCTGGCATATGTGATGACTTTTTCTTGGCCATTCTGCTTCTGACTGAGAACTGCTCCCAAACCTTCATTACTGGCATCGGTGTACAGCAGGAACGGTTGGCTGTAATCAGGGTAGGTCAAGATTTCATCACCTGTAAGGATCTCTTTCATCTTTTGGAATGCTTCAGCCTGTTCCTTACCCCAATTAAAGGGAGGGTTTCTGCTCTTTAGGGATTGTCCTACTAGGAGGTCCTGTAGAGGCGCTGCCTTCTTCGTGTAATCTTTCACGAACCTCCTGTAGTAACCCATTAGTCCCAGGAACTGTCGCACTTCCTTGAGGTTCTTCGGCTCCGGCCATTTCTGGATGGCGGTGACTTTCTCTGGGTCCGGCGCTACTCCCTCTGAACTGACGATGTGCCCCAAGTATTGTACCTTCTGTTTGAGTAGATGGCATTTTGAGGGTTTCAACTTCATCCCGTACCTGGACAGGGACTCGAATACTTCTGCCAGGTGCTTCAGGTGGTCCTCATATGTCTTGGAATACACGATGACGTCGTCTAGGTATAGCAGCACGGTTTCAAAATTGAGATGACCCAGGCAGTTCTCCATCACTCTCTGAAATGTTCCCGGGGCACTGCTGAGCCCAAACGGCATTCTGTCGAACTCACAGAGCCCCATTGGGGTGGTGAAAGCCGTTTTCCTCACGATCCTCCTCAGCCACAGCCACTTGCCAGTACCCACTAGTCAGATCAAGGGTAGAAAAGTAGTTAGCCGTTTTCAGAGCAGCTAAGGACTCCTCAATTCGTGGTAATGGGGAAGCATCTTTATGTGTTATGCGATTCACTTGCCTGTAATCCACACACATTCTCATACTACCATCTTTCTTTTTAACCAGAACTAGAGGTGCTGCCCAGGGGCTACAACTATCCCTTATCACCCCGGCTTCCTTCATATCATGTAACATTTCCTTAGCTTTCTGATAATGGGCTGGAGGTATAGGCCTGTACCGCTCTTTGATGGGAGGGTGACCACCTGTAGGGATATGATGCTGTACTCCCTTAATGGCCCCAAAGTCGAGGGGGTGTTTACTAAACACTTGTGCGTACTCTTGTACCACCCGTAATACCCCTTGTTTCTGATGGACGGGAGTGGTCTGTCCCGACATGGAGTTGCTGACACCAATCCGCCACCTGAGTTGCCGGGTCATTATCCTCCGCTAGTTGGCGGGAGTCTAAGGACTCAGTCGGGAGAATAGAATTATTATCGACGGCATGTAATTTAGCAACTGTTGCATAACGGGGTAAATTTACTTCATCATCTCCCCAGTTGAGAAGCCGTACCGGTACTCTCCCATTTATCACTTCCACTACCCCTCTCGCTGTCATGAGTGTGGGTCTATGTTCTGAGCAATGGGGTTCTACTACTGCTTGGTAGTTTTGTCCTCTCAGACCTATGGCTGCCCTACACCATATTATCATTTCACTCATTGGGGGTATCACAATAGGATTCGAGTCGGTGACCCGTACATTACCAATTTCGCCGTCTGTAAGCTTCGCTTGCTGCTGACACATCAGGGCCCGATCTCTCTCTGGATCACTCCCTTCTGCCTTGGTCGGGCGATCTCAGCGAGCTGTTGGAGTAGAAACACAACTTCTCCCAGACAGTTACTGATAATGTTAGTACCCAAAATTATATTTAAACCGTTCTCTTCATTTACAGTCTTTACTACTAGAAGCCCCTGGTCTTTCAACTCCTCTCTGCCCACTTTCACATCCACACTTTTGGTCCCGAGTACTTCCACAGGGAGACCATTAGAAGCATACACAGTAAAGTCAGGGCTCGGGGGTTGAAGACTATCCATAGACCAGAACTTTGTATATAGGGCATCAGGTATTATGGTCACCTGAGACCCAGTATCTAGCAATGCCGGAACTGCAATCCCATCCAGAATGATGGACAGGTAGGGTCGTCCACCCACGAACCTGCGGTTCCAATCTAAGGGGCCTGACGAGTCTCCACCTGGGTGTTGGCCCTCGGATCCAGGTTCTGCCCGTTTAAAGGACACTGTGTCGACATATGACCTTTCCGGTTGCAGCGGTAACAGATGATCTCCCGGCGAGGAGGGTGCTGGTCAGGGGTTGCTCCTGGGGGTGGCGTTGTCCTCCTCCGGTGGGGCGACGTCCTCCTTCTCCTCCGGTTCATCCATGGGACATCCTCCGGGCAGTCGGCTAATAAGATCTTTCCTTCTTCCTCTTTCCGCAGCTGCAGGGCATTCATCACAGCAGCCAGATTTTTAGTCAACTGGCGCACCTCCGAGCGCAGACAGTCCAATTCACTAGGGGGCGTCACGTGCGTTTTGACTTCTGCCGCTAGCGGGGAAAAGGTGGGTACTGCCGGTTCCAGAGTGACTTCACCCTGGTGATGTTGGGTTGCCACTTCAGGTTTGCCCAGGGGTCGCAGTCCTTTTATTGCCATGTCCTTTAGGGCATCAAAGGTGGCATCTGGATGATCTAAAGACCACCAATTCACAGTTCTGCGTTCCGCTTGGGACCTCAGTCCTTGCACAAATTGTTCTTTCAGCATCTTATTTTCATCAATGACACTTATGGTATTAACCTGCTTGAGGGCTCTCAGGGCCCCTTGTAGTCGGCAGGCATAGTCCCTTATGCTGTCACTTGGTTGCTGTGAACAGTTGTAGAATGCCATCCGGAGATCTGTTTCGGTGCGATCTTCAAAAATGGCCTGTAACTTTAAGAGGATCGCAGGCACCAACTCCTGGTCCGTGGTAGCCCAAGTCTCCACTTCTCTCTCAGCAGCGCCAGTTAGCTGCCCTATTAATACTGCAGCTTTTTGCCTCTCAGACATAGAGTACATTTCCAGGACACTGCATATCTTCCGTTTGAATCCTGCTAAAGTGCCTGGCTCGCCGCTGTACTGGGGAAGCCATTTCGCCCCAGGCATATATGGGAGCGTTAGTGGCATGAGCGGGACCACCGGGCCGGGTGCTGGGCCTGCGCCCCCATCCGGCGCTACAATGCCACGCGGTGCGGGGTCGGGGCCTCCGGCTGGGGCCGCACTGTCGGCCGGTTGTTGCGACATATTAGTGCCCCCTTGGTTAATCGGGGCCTACCGTTTCCAGAAGCTGCCGCTCCACAAGCACAGCGATGGGGACAGGACCTTCGTCGCAGGCGCTCTGATGTCAGAGCGTTCACTTCCTGTCGCAGGACCTGCCGCTGAGTCAGAGCCGGGGCGTGTCCGAGACTCTGCGCGCTTTTCAGGTACGCCCACCTTCTTCTCCAGCGCCTCAGGGCGCGAATATGGCGGCAAATATGGCGGTATTTGGCGCCAAACAACAGCAACAGTCTTTTTCACCAAAACACTCCACAGGCACACAGGGCTCGCAATTCTGCAAGTTTCGGATCCTGTTCGTGACGCCAAGTTGTGTGACCCGCACCACAATTGTGGGTTTCCAGGGATATGGGGTACTCGGAGCCGAGCCTGTAGATTTCTATAGGGGATGTCACTGGTAGCGTGGCTCGGTCCGTGTCCCTGGCGGTCAGGCGTTAAAGGGTTTATTTACAGGGGATTTGGTAGATAACAGTTCGTGACGCCACCTGTAGTTGTCTGATCACTAAGACCAGCGCTGCAGTAGATCTCTGAGGGATGTTGTGGCAGCTAGATGACGGGTCCCCCACAGGTGGGACTGGTCCCTCAAAGTCTATGGTATTAATGATGTAGGGTGCAGATAAATGAATCAGTCTCACACCATCCAGCGTCTTTCCATACCTTTTACTTGTCAGATGTTTAGGCAGGTCCCGGGGAGCTGGTCGGGGGAGACTGCACGTCCAGGTATCAGCAGAGCAGGTTAGAGGCCTCCTTAACTTTCAATATGATGAGTCCAACTAGCATGGAACTAAGTTAACTCCGAATACTCCAGCTAACTCCAAAGCTGTACTGCCCGGTCAGTATTGTGGTGGAGCCTTCTATGTGGTGAGAACAGAGTCCTTCTATGCTAGGCCTAGCTAAAAGTCCTTGTTCCTCCTGACCCCGATTACGTACCGACACTTCAAGGGCTGCTTTCTGCGACCTAAGGTCCAGTAAGACTCTGGTTGTCCCGTTACTATGAGTGAATCAATAGCAACTCCTCGGTCCCCAGTGACCGGATAATTAGTGTAGGCAATTCACTACCTAAGGCACTGCTCTGTCTTCTCCACTGTGCCCTTCGCCCTGCTTTCCACTCTTAACATAGGCACTGCACACTTCCTAAGGTAGTACAAGTCAATCCTTTCTTGCTTCTTCCTTGGAGCTCGCTGACAGATTCTCAGTATTTTCCTAGTTCAGGAACACATCGACTGAACTTCACTGTCCTTGGGACAGGCGAATGAAGTTTCTGCTGCAAACTTCCCTTTCTCCAAAGCTGTCTCTGTCTTCAGGTTAAGGAACAGCTCTGACTAGGCTAAGATGAACTGGCTCACCCTTACTAGCCTCCACTTTATGAACTGCTGACAGGAACCAACTGAGTGACTGTCTTTCACTTCACTTCCTGGAAGACTTCCCACTAGCTGCTGTCATCACTAGCTTATATACCCCGAGGGTGTGTCTAAAGTGTGAATGGATGATGTGAGCTTTAACTGTTACCTTTCTGTGCAGACTCCAGGATTATGTGTGCCTTACATACCAGGGCTACACACATACATCGAGGGTCCATTACTGTCAGCTGCTGCCTATTACATACATTGACCGTACATAGCCCCAGGTATCAGTGGTCAGGAGTGATTTTTTTTGCATATTCTAAAGCAAACCAGAGCCCCCTTTTTCTTGCCATTTGCTTGTTGACACTGCAGATTACAGCCAGATCCTTTTCAAAGTACAGCGTGAAAATCCAGCTATTTTAAACGGGTTTGCCTGTCCCAGCCATCACATCTGAGTGCACAGAAAATTCTGCCTTTTTTGTGGTTCTAATTGAATACAA
>JARQOD010000010.1:24417686-24523646 GCA_033576555.1 Oophaga sylvatica | reverse complement strand
TTTTTGTTTTTGCGTTTGTTTTTTCACTCTCCTTCCCAGGGCCATAACTTTTTTTTATTTTTCCATCAATCTGGCCATATGAGGGCTTGTGTTTTTTCGGGATGAGTTGTACTTTTGAACTGCACCATTGGAATTAACATACCATGTACTCAAAAATGGGAAAAGTGCGGTGAAATTGCAAAAAAAAGTGCAATCCCACAGTAGTTTTTTGACCATGTTCACTAAAATGCTAAATCTGAGCTGCCGTTATGATTCTCCAGGTCATAACGAGTTCGTAGACATCAAACATTTCGAGGTTCTTTTTTTATCTAAGTATGAAAAAAAAATCCTAAACTTTGTTAAAAAGAAAAATTGAGCAATTTTCCGAGACCCGTAGAGTCTCCATTGATTATGATCTGGGGCTGGGTGGGGGCTTATAATTTCCCGTGTCGAGCTGACGTTTTTAATGATACCATTTTGGTATGAATATGATCTTTTGATCACCTGTTATTACATTTTAATGCAATGTTGCGCGACCAAAAAAAACAATTCTGGTTTTTGCCTTTTATTGCACTACGGTGTTCACCAATCGATTAATTCATTTTATATCTTGATAGATCGAGCAATTCTGAACACGGTTATACCAATAATGTGTATTTGTTTTATTTGCAATCGCACTTTACCTTAATTTATATTCAGTGCGATCCGCAAACCCTAACACCATGAGACACTGGAATCTGCCATAACCCAATCGGCTCTGCTACACCACCAGCAATGATCAGATCACCTGTAACAGCTCTGTGTATAGCAGTTAACACAAGATCTACAGTTCACAATTGGTGAATGGTGATGTCACAGCTCACTTCCTCCTCCTCCTCCTTTCACAATGACCTTTCTCTAATCAGACCATGCTCAGTACATACTTCAGTGGGCATGCTCTGGTTAAAGGGAATCTGCAGATTTTTCAGAAAACCCTGATTCAAGAGATATGTCACTACTTGATGCAATTTTGATAGAATCCCTGTTTTCTCTGCTGCGGATCTAGCAGAGCTCCAGTGCTGATCTCTGTATAGCCCCGCCCACACCACTCATTGGCAGCTACCTGGGAAAACTGCACATTGTCAGCAAGCTGCCAATCTGTGTTGGAGGCGGGTTTTCACAGGTTAGCCTGACTGGCCTGCACACGAGACCTAGTCTGCTTTTGATAACCTCCTGATGATAAAACACTGATTGTAGTGCAACTACAGTAATGGCCGGAGCAGAGCCTCCCTCCCCTCAAGAAAGAGGCGTGGGCGGAGGCCGGCATGACGGGGGTTTGGAGGGGTTTTAAAATGAGGGAGGAACATTTAAATAAGGGGGGGAGTGGTTGGGGGGTTTATAAGGCAGTGAGGGGCGGTCCCAGGGCAGTTTCCTGTCTTGCCCCATCAGTAGTAAGACGCAGTACAACTTACCATGTCTGCAAACGCGGCGATCGAGCGCCTCAGGCTGCGGCCTCGTCGCAGCCTCCTGGATGGCTGGAAGCGCAGGTGGCGATTATCGTTCAGGAGCTTCTGGTCCGTCGCGGGGGCATCGCAAAGGGAGAGGCGGCCAAGAAGGGTGAGGCCTCCTGAAAGACTGTCGCCGGATCAGGCTCCTCGGCCTCGCGTCGGCGCAGGAGCCCCTCACGGGCCCCTCCGGGCCCGGGGCGGCGCGCGGAGCTCGCGTTAGCAGGCCTCGGCCTGGGAGGAATCCACCAAGCCAGCGAGGCCCTGCGGCGGTAACTTCTTTCCCGCCGAGTGCACGTCGGGGGCGGAGTCTTTGCGCGCCGGCCGTCAAGCGAGAGCTGCGTCCTCGGGAGGTCGCAGTGGTGAGCGATCTTTTTTGGCGGCCTGTTTCAGATAGCACGCGGGTGCGTCGGCGTTGGTGTCTCCAAGCGCCGGCGTCGTGGAAGATCTGCGTCCTCGGGGGGTCGCAGTGCTGAGTCACCTGCTGTGCGACCTGCTTCCAATCGCACTGCGGGTGCGTCGTCTTTGGAGCCGGTATGTCCCGGGCGTCGCGGGAGAATTGCGTCTTCGGGAGGTCGCAGTGGCGAGGTACCTTCTGGGCGGCCCGCCTCAGGAAGCATCGGTGATGCGTCGTCGTTGGAGCTGCTAAGCGATGGGCGTTTTTTTGAGAGCTGCGTCAGCGGGCGGTCGCAGTTGCGATCGGCTTGCATTGCTATCTGTTCCGGATGGTCAGCAGGTGCGTTGTCAAATTACGGAACGGCCGGCTCATCAGACCAGCAATTTTCCCCCCTTGGTGATGGCGGGATTCCAGGTTCGTCGGGGGGTCACAGCGGCAGTTTTACTGCACTGCGGCCTGCCTCTGTGGACGGCTTCAGAATTTCGGCGGCCGTGGCATCGGTCGCACGGGTCAGCAGCTTTTACCCCCCATAGGCGGAGGGTTTACAGAGGGATCGGAGGGCCGTTGCTGTGGGGTGAACGCGGGGCGGCTTGGTTTGGCTGCTGCTGCTAATCCATCGTCGGGTGCTGCTGCGACCCAGCCTTCAATGTTGTTTCAGGATCAGCGGGCTGGATCCCCAATGGGTTTAGGCCTTCTTCATCTGGAAGTCACGGAGCGGTTTCCGGATGTCAGGAGCAGGTCAGCGGAGTCGTGGTGTCAGATCTAGCGGTGGCGACGCACCTTTGGAACCAGGTTATCCGGCTGGAGGGCTCACAGCTCCCTCGCAGCCCGGTGAGTATAATTCTATGTTAAGCGTTGGTCATTCATTTTTGTCTTCTTCACCGTTTGGGTAGCTCGGCCGGGAGTTAGTAATAGTGTTGGGGGGGTGGCCGAGGTAGCTGGGGTTACGGATATGCTGGTAGATGTGCGGAATTTGCTATCCCGATTAGAGAAGGGTATAAGTTCTCCGTCTCCAGTGACGGCGTGGGTTGGATCACAGGTTGGGGGGCAGATAGTGGCGAGCGTGTCGGAACAGGAAGGGCTTGGTGCTGAACCGGTGTCTGTGTCGGTGCAGACAGAGAAGGAAAAGGAGTGTCGGGTGCGTTTAGATGATAGGGCTCACGGGGAGGTATATGTTTGTTTTGAGGGCCCTTTGGGGCTCATTTGAAGAAGGAAGTTAAGGAGCGTATTTGGAAGGATGAGTACGTTGAAATATTCTCATTGTTGCCTTTGGAGAAGTTTAATTTGGATAAAAGTAAAAAGGAAGATAGTAAGAAGGAGGAGGAGGAGAAACGGAGGTGGCGATTAATTCCTCAGACGTTCGTCAACTGGCAACAAGCGTTTGCTATTTTAGCAAGTGTTATCGGGGAGAAAGCTTCAGACAACTGCTCGGCTTTGTTTTGTTATTTTGATGCTATTGGAGAGGCGCATAGGGTGTATGGGGGACAGGCTTGGCTGCGGTATGATGAGCAGTTCAGGCAAAGGAAGGCCGTGCGTCCGGCGATTCGTTGGGATCAGAAGGACATTGGTCTGTGGATGAGAGTCATTGCACAGAATAAGTTTGGGCATTCCTTTCTCGGGGGAACTGGGGGCGCCGGCCAGAGTGGAAATACAGCTGGGGCAGCGGGAGGAAGTGGTCAAGGCCAAGGAGGGGAACAAATTTGGGGTGTGCTGGCAGTTTAATGACGGCCAGTGTAAGTTTGGGGCGGGGTGTAAATTTAAGCATGCCTGCTCCAATTGCAATGGCGCCTCCCATGGAGCGTCTAAGTGTTTTAAAAAAGGGAAGCAGAAGCCTGGGGGTGGTAATTCCCAAGGGAGAGACTCCGGTGAGTTTGGAAAAGATGGTCCCTTATCTAAATAGATACGGTGACAGGGAAAAGGCGACGTTACTGTTCAATGGTTTTAAGGATGGTTTTGTTATCCCGCATCCTCCGTTTGTTATCCCGCGGGTACTTAAGAATTTGCATTCGGCTTTATTGCATAAGGAGGTGGTCAGTGAGAAATTGGCAAAAGAGGTTTTGTTTCGTCGCCAAGGCGGGCCCTTTCTCGTCGCCACCTTTTCAGGACTTAGTGGTTTCCCCGTTGGGCGTTGTTCCCAAGAAGGAGCCGAACAAGTTTCGGCTTATTCAGCATCTTTCTTACCCACGGGGGAGGTCGGTGAACGATGGCATTGATCCGGAAATTTGTTCGGTTATTTATTCCTCTTTTGACGAGGCTGCGCGGTGGGTGAGGAAGTGTGGTCGAGGGGCCCTTATGGCTAAGACTGACATTGAATCTGCTTTTCGACTTTTGCCACTTCATCCTGATAGTTTGAAGCTGCTGGGTTGTTTTTGGGAGGGGGAGTTCTTTGTTGACAGATGTTTGCCGATGGGCTGTTCCTTATCATGTGCTTATTTTGAGGCTTTTAGTTCTTTTTTGGAGTGGGTGGTGCGAGAGGTGTCTGGTTGTGAATCTGTTATTCATTACTTGGACGATTTTCTGTGTGTAGGCCCAGCAAATTCTTCATGCTGCCATGGGATCTTGAAAACTGTTGAGTGGGTGGCGGAGCGTTTGGGGTTCCTTTGGCGCCAGGCAAAACTGAGGGCCCATCTTCTTGTTTTGTTTTTTTGGGAATAGTTATCGACACGGTGGCATGGGAGTTCAGATTGCCCGAGGAAAAGTTGTTGGCTTTACGGGCTGAAGTAGGTAGAGCGCGCCGGGTGAAGAAGTTGTCGTTGCGTGATTTGCAGTCGTTGCTAGGGAAGTTGAACTTCGCATGTCGAGTGATGCCGATGGGGCGAGTTTTTTTCACGTAGGCTGGCTAGCGCTACGGCAGGGATAAAAGCCCCTCATCACTTCATACGTTTGTCTGGGGAACTTAAGGCGGATTTGGCAGTTTGGGATTCCTTCTTAGAAGGATATAACGGGTGCTCTTTGGTCATGGCCGAGGTTGTTGGGAGTGATGTGTTGGAGTTGTTTACGGACGCGGCCGGAGGGGTTGGTTTTGGAGCCTATTTCAGGGGGCAATGGTGTGCGTCTCGTTGGCCTGCAGAGTGGGTGGCTGAGGGCTTAGTTCGGAACATAACATTATTGGAAATTTTTCCAATTCTGGTGGCGGTGCATTTATGGGGAAGTGAGTTTCGTGATCGCAGGGTGCGTTTTAATTGTGACAACATGGGAGTTGTTTGCGCGATTAATGGGCTTACTGCATCCTCTCCTCCTGTCGTGCGAGTTTTGCAACGTTTGGTCTTGTTATGTTTGGAATTGAATGCACACGTGACGGCGACGCACGTGCCGGGTGTGAAGAATGACATAGCTGATTCTCTTTCTCGTTCACAGTGGGATCGTTTTCGCTTATTGGCCCCGGAAGCGGATTGCGAGGGTCTAGCCTGCCCGGAGGAGTTGTGGAAGGTGGTTTACGGTCTGCAGAGTCTCTGATTAGGGCATCGTTGGCTCCAAAAACTTGGGCGGCTTATCGGGCAGTGTGGCGTAACTGGGAAGAGTTTTTAATGACAATTCCAGTTCTGGGGATGGGGTCGATTTACAAAGGGCCTTATTGGCTTGGTTGGGGCAAGGGGCAGGGAAGGATGGTCTTGTGCCAAAGTGTCGCGGGTTTTAGCAGCACTATCTTTTGGGTTTCGTTTGCGGGGGATTAGCGATGTGTCAAAGACCTTTTTGGTGCAGCAGGCGGCAAAGGGTTTTCGTCAAAATAAGGGGTTGGGTGATACGAGGCGCCCGGTATCCTTCGCTTTGCTAGAGCGATTGGGTTTTATTTTGGACACGACGTGTTCTTCTCGTTTTGAAGTTCTGTTATTCCGTCTGGCTTTTTCGTTGGCATTCTTTGGGGCTTTGCGGGTAGGTGAGCTGGTTTCGGGTAATAGACAGGCGGCGGGGGGTTTGTTGGCTAAGGATGTATTATTGACGGCGGGTGGTGTTGAGTTTTGGCTGCGTAAATCCAAGACGGATCAAGAGGGGAGGGGCCGTCGGGTAGTGTTGGGTATTGTATCAGGGTACCCGATGTGTCCAGTGTTATGTTTGCAGCGTTTTTGGGAGTTGGGCCCCGGGTTGGGGGCTCATTGTTGTGCCATGCCGATGGCGGTAGCCTGTCCAGGTATCAGTTCAACGCCATTTTTAAAAAGTCCATTCGAGCATTAGGTCTCGATGATTCTCGTTTTGGGACGCATTCATTCCGGATTGGGGCGGCGACTGAGGCGGCAGGTAGGGGGTTGGACGCGGCATCAATACAACGTATTGGGCGTTGGAAGTCTAATCGATTTAGGAGTTATATTAGGCCTTGATTTTTCGAGGTGGTATTTGATTGTTCTGAGGGTCTGCGTGGGAAGTTTGGAGTTGGTTAAGGGTGATCTTTTGGGATGTTTAGTGTTATTTTTTCATTTCAGGTTCCCTTCCTATGCTGATTTGGATTTTTGGTCACTCCTTCGTCCACTGGGGAGCGTTGAGAGCCGACGTCAGGACTGATGGTCGGCAACTGGGATTTCCCCGGTCTATGGCGGTAGTGCGATGGCTCGGTTTTCGAGGAATGCAGTGGAGAAGGGTGTTGCCCGAAATTCAGGCGTGCGCCCGCTTGGACCGTGCTCCCGATGTTTTGGTACTCCATGTCGGGGGGAATGATCTTGCGGTGCGTCCTTTTCGTGAGTTAGTGCGAGATATCAAGCAGGATTGCTTGCGGTTATGGGTGTTGTATCCGGGGGTCATTTTAGTTTGGTCTGACATTGTGCCACGCAGACGTTGGAGGAACATGAGGTCTCTGGTTAAAATCAATAAGGCCAGGATAAAGGTTAACAGGGCTGTGTCTTCATTCATGGCTCGGAATGGTAATGTGTCGGTGCGGCATTTGGATTTGGAGAAGGGGGAGGGGGATTTTTGGTTGGCCGATGGGGTTCATCTGAATGCTGTTGGTTCAGATATGTGGGCACTAGGGATTCAGGAAGGTATTGAAAGGGCCATGGCTTTGCGGTCTTAGGGGGTCTCGGGCCATTGAGGTTTTCAATGGGCCCTCGTTGTGGCGGCTCAAGGGGGTGGGGAGAGAGTCCTTGAAGTTGGTGGAAATTGGTTTGTGGGGACTCTGTTTAGGGTCTCCACTGTTTGAAGTTATGTGGTGGTGATCTGGTGAATGGTGGAAGGGGAGTTCACACGGAGTGGGCGGATCCCCAGGTGGTTGGGTGAACAGCACACCTCAATGGTGGTGCTCCCGAGCCTGTGGGGTAACGGCTGGGAGTAAGAGGTGGGATGTTGTTCACAGGATATTGGTTTAATTCACCATGATCTTTGTAGCTTCAAGGACTCCTCCCTGATGTGTTATTGGTATATATATATATATTGTTATATATATATTGTTATATATTGTTATTTATTGTTATTGTTGTTTGTACTTAAATAAAGGCTGCTGTGGCCATACATATTCCAAAGAATTACTGTAATTCGTTATTGGGGTATGGATAACTGGGGTATATTGATAAGGGTAAAGGGGGGGCTCAGTTCTAGAGTCCTGGGTTCGTACGAGTAAACAACTCGACTATACCAACGTCAAGTAATGGCCGGAGCAGAGCCTCCCTCCCCTCAAGAAAGAGGCGTGGGCGGAGGCCGGCATGACGGGGGTTTGGAGGGGTTTTAAAATGAGGGAGGAACATTTAAATAAGGGGGGGAGTGGTTGGGGGGGTTTATAAGGCAGTGATGGGGCGGTCCCAGAGCAGTTCCTGTCTTGCCCCATCAGTAGTCCCACCCTCCCTCCCTATTGGATGATGTTACTGGATGGTTAATTTTGGGTCATGGCGGCTCAAGGGGGTGGGGAGAGAGTCCTTGAAGTTGGTGGAAATTGGTTTGTGGGGACTCTGTTTAGGGTCTCCACTGTTTGAAGTTATGTGGTGGTGATCTGGTGAATGGTGGAAGGGGAGTTCACACGGAGTGGGCGGATCCCCAGGTGGTTGGGTGAACAGCACACCTCAATGGTGGTGCTCCCGAGCCTGTGGGGTAACGGCTGGGAGTAAGAGGTGGGATGTTGTTCACAGGATATTGGTTTAATTCACCATGATCTTTGTAGCTTCAAGGACTCCTCCCTGATGTGTTATTGGTATATATATATATATTGTTATATATATATTGTTATATATTGTTATTTATTGTTATTGTTGTTTGTACTTAAATAAAGGCTGCTGTGGCCATACATATTCCAAAGAATTACTGTAATTCGTTATTGGGGTATGGATAACTGGGGTATATTGATAAGGGTAAAGGGGGGGCTCAGTTCTAGAGTCCTGGGTTCGTACGAGTAAACAACTCGACTATACCAACGTCAAGCACACAGCCAAATAAGTCACATATCCCTGGAATCATGGTCTCTGGCCTTTCATTGTTGTTCTACGCTCCGATTAAATAGAAAAACGCTACCGACAGGTTCCGTTTAAGGAAAAGGTCAGCACCTATGTAACAGTTTGTCTTTAATCATTCGATCTGACATTAGAATTGAGATTTTAATCAAATCTTTCTTTTGAGATGCATTATAAATACATGATAAAATATTGTAGGATTGAAGTAATAGCGGATATGATTTTAATAGACTGAATTATGGTCAGCAGATCCATGAAGCTGAAAAAACCTAAGCATGCTTAAAACAGAGCAGATGTTAGATGGTGGATTTTAGGTTCTTACATTTGGCAGCTCTTGAAATCTGATATCTTTGTGGAATAAGTCTTATCTTGTAAGATCATCAGTTATTAGCTAAACAGGTCTGTGCTGCAGTGTCAAAAACTTGGTCCCAGCTCTGCTTGTCAGTACAGGAAGTTTTTTTTTTTTTTTTGCTTTTTTTATTTAGAATTCTTTCTGTCCATTAACTGCAACAACTTTATGCATGGACACAGTATTCTGGGACAGCGCTCACTGATCGGTAACAGCTACTTTCTTTTTATTTTATCACATTGATCATTAATTCTTAGAACTGGAAAATTACGATGAACAGCATAAAGATAGAGTAAAATTGATTGGCATTCACTTAAAGAGATATTCTCATGTTATTAAAAAGCTTCAGCTAGTTAGACAGCATAAAAATAAGCAAGTTTGCAATCGACTTGCTTTTTCTATCTGCTTTCATTCTCCAGCTGTGAGAACTTTTATCTTACATAGTGTACAGCTTGTCTTCAAGGAGCTCAGCCACTGAGTAGGCGGAGTAATTACACTCCAGGGGAGTAATTGACTCTTAACATCCCAGTCAGCTCTCTCTCCATCCAATTGATTTCTATACAACTTCTAGCTGTTCACTTTCCTCCACCTAAGGCTCCCTTCACACGTCTGTTTTTCATGTCCATACATGTCCGTTTTATAAGGACCACAAATACGGAAACCCACACACCCACTGTATTCAATGGTGGTGCGCACATGTTAGGTTTTCACATGGACTGTGTGTCTGTGTGAATAACCCACAGACATGTCCGTTTTTTACCAGCACCACGGATTACATGCATGCCTAACACGTGCACACTGATAACAAATGGATGACATTCGTATGTCATCAGTTTGACACGTACTGTCGCCTAGGAAAAGCCATACAGTTTGCGGTTTTCCCAGGTGTTGGGTGCTGAACACAGCTCTGATCATTGTCGCCTGGTCTCCCTGAGCTCAGTGTGACTAGGTGACAATGATGGGAGTTGTATTGAGCACCCGCTTTGTACATCGAGTGTAAAATAAAGAGTTAAATTAAATTGGGCTCCAGCATAATTTTGATAACCAGCAGAGGGAAAGCCCACGGCTGGTGCTGATGTTACTAATCTGGGAAAGAGGACAATATCCCGAAAGGTTCTCAGGCTATTAACAGCTCACAGCTGTTTGCTTAGCCTTTACTGGTTAGTTTACGGGGGACTCCTGTTAAATAAATGATGCCGGGTTGCCCTATAAATTCTAACCAGCAAAGGCTAAACAGATAGCAGTGGGTTGATATTAATAGCCAGTGAAGGGGACATGGATTACAGACTTCTCCATTATTTGTAGGTGGGAAACCTTGCAAAATCGGCAGTGTATCAAATACTTATATTCCTCACTGTACTTACCAAGTATCATGACCAGTGGTGTAACTTCAATCTCATAGGCCCCAATGTAAAATCTGCAACATGGCTCCCTACTGTTATGGGTCTTTAATATGGGTCTTTCATATTGGCCAAAGGGCCTTTTTGGGCCCCCCATACACAAGAACCTGAGCGCGATCACAGCCCCTGCACCTATTATGATTACTCCACAGATTGTGACTAGAGATGAGCGAATTTGTCGGATTCGGTTTCCGAATATGATCGGATTCGAATATTGTTTTTGCAATATTTGTCGAACACAGCGAACGTCATAGTCAATGCGAGTAGAAATTACCGAATATGTTCGGAACCGATCATAAGACATACATTCGGCACGAATAGTGTTCGAATATGGCACGAATGTCAAAAGCAGATTCAGGGACAGAATCCGAACAAATTCGCTCATCTCTAAATCCAAAAGCGTCTTGGTCTATATATTGCCTTCTCTTGTATTTCATCCAACAAAGGATCTTTCTTAGAAGTAAAGAACCTTCTCACTTCTGGAAGACCCCAGTTAGAAAATATCAAGAATTGCCAAGGGGTACATATTCCAAAACAGATATCTGCCTTTCTGTGACAAGTCTGTAACTGTAGACAAATATGTCAGACTCCTGACAGCTCCTGCCATTTTCTCCTATCATATAGTTTTTCCTCTTTGAGGCTGTTGTAATATCTGGATAATTATTATTATTTTTTTTTTTACAATAATCTGTTTTCGCAGGTGTTTGCATTCAAAGCCTGTCACATTTTGCATTGTGAGTAGTATATACTTACTTTAAAAAAAAACAACAGTGTGCACAGGTGTTTGAAGAAATAACTATTGGCTTCCTCAAAAGATTAGGCAGATGTCATTAACTTCAGGACCTGACGACAGAAAATGGTATAAGGTTATAGGGTGAACTAAGAAACAAAGAAAATTCAGAGCCGCATGGCAAACATTTGGCATTGAAATTGAGCTGGTATCTATGATATGTCATAGATCTAAGGAGATCAAATTGTTAGAATTTTCGATCTTTGATTTCTAGCTTATACGCACTCTTATGGAAAAACTAAAGCCACTTGGGTTGGGTCAAAAATTTCAGACTGAAAACTCAAACTATCAGTGACTTGGATGAACTGTCATCTTTTAACGGGTTGATCCAGGACTTTTTTTTACTATGGTCCTAAAAATTAACAGGCAGGTAGGTGTTAACTACCTGCATTGTTCTACCTGATGCTGGCACAAAGCGATCATTGACCACTCCTGCCAGCAATTCATATGATCAACCTCAACAGAGCAGCTCTTGTTCTTTCATGCTGCTATGTCGACCGGGCATGATAGCCAGCATCATGCTGATTGACAGCCGGCTCCCCGCATTTAGGCAGCTGGGAGCCGGCTGTCAATCAGCATGACATTGACAGTCACGCCCCGTCAACAGTCGAGCAGAAAAAAAAACGCTCTGACATCAGCAGAAGCCACTGAATCACAGCCAGAAGTGGTCTGTGACCACTCTGTGCTGGCAGAGATCAGAGCTGGGTACAACTGGCAGGTAGCAACCACCTGCCTGTAGTAAAAAAAAAAAGTCCTGGATAAACCCCTTAAGTAACAAAATCTATGAGCTGAGACAAAGCAGTCCAAAACAATTATAGAATCCACCATAGTCTCAAAAATATCTATGACTATTGTTATCTTTTGGATTTCCCCTTTCCGCTGTAATATTCAAGCCTATTATTTTTCCTGTTTCATTTCCCTCCACAGGACAAAATATGCATTACGCGCCATACATTGAAATCACTGGGTTGTCTGTGTGGTCAATTTATATTATTGTTATTAATGTATTTTTAGAGAACCATTGACTCCATAGTGCTGTACATGTGGAAAGGTTTTTACATACAGAATCTACTATATAATCGTCTAATTCTGTCCCGCGACGCTGATTGGTCCCGGCCGGACGCGACCAATCAGCGACAGGCGCAGTCCGGACGCAAATTGGCGCAGGATTTGAACCACGCACGCCACCGCTATCGTCGGGAGATCAGCGGCGCTAGCTGCGGGTCATCTCCTGCCACATGGAGGTCAGCGGCGACGCAGCCGGGAGATGAACGGCGCCAGCCGGTCCTCTTCCGCTGCTTGCAGCGGAAGTACCCCGACCGGCGGCCTCCAAGTAAAATTGCATTATTCTTAAATCTTCATAAATAAACTACATACATACTCTAGAATACCCGATGTGTTAGAATCGGGCCTCCATCTAGTAAATATATAAATTACATTGAAGAAACTAATAGTGAAAGACTGGTACAGAGGGTAAAGGACCCTGCTTATAATCTACCACAGGTCCTACACACAGAGCGGGGCTTGATATTGCTGCTCTCCATTCCAGATGTCATAAAATCTCTCTATTAGAGGGGTATTCTGGGACTTTAAAGGTAACCTGTCCTGCAGACATGGGGTTAATCTTCAGGTTAACAACGTTATGATGCTGTCCGTCACCTGCACACAGCCGTGAGAAAATGATCTTTATTCTCACCAGCATTTGGTATTCAGTCATAGGGGTGGGGGCGGCGCCTGTTTAGTCATTGCTCTAAGTTTACAGAGTGGCCGTTGTAACCACGCCCTGACTAACACTGCCTCTACTTTGTGGCTGGCTGTCAGTCAGGGCCAAGGGCGTGATTACAGAGGCCGCTCTGTATACTCAGAGCAATGACTGAACCAGTGGTTCCCCCTGATAGATGCGCCATTTCTGGGCAGCTGAGGGCTGCTATTTTTAGGCTGGGGAGTACCAGTCCCCCACCTGTCAGCTTTAGCCTGGCTGGTTGTCAAAAATGGGGGAGAACCCATGCCATTTTTTTAAATTACTTAAATAATTAGAAAAACAGTGTGGAGACCTCTCTATTCTTGATAACCAGCCTTGCTAATGCTGACAACTGAGGGTTGCAGCCCACAGCTGTCAGTTTTGCCTGGCTGGTTATCAAAAATATAGGGGAACCCACATAAATTTTTTTTTTTTTGAATTGTTCATTTACAGGGCCGTTGATGGGTCAATAGATGGCACTTTTCCTGGTGTCTACCCCTAATTTGAGCTGTTTTGGCAGCTTTTTGGCCCCCCTGAAGATGTTGTCTATGTGTTTGGTTTGGACTTCCATTGAATTAGATGGGATTCGGGTATGTTCAGAGAACATGTTCGGCAAACATCACGCCAACCCGAATGTTGAAAAGTTTGCTCAACTCTACTGGAGAGGTCCCATAAGCGAACGTCAGCAGCCATGGGATGACAGCAAGGAAGCTGAAGGAAAGCACAAAGGAGGAGAAGTTGGGAAACAACTGCAGCAGTTAAAGCCACAGCAATAAAGTTCTTTGTCCTAGTTCGTTATTAAAAAGGGCTAAACATACAATATGCAAAATTCAGCAGTAAGCTACTGTATTCTCTTTCTTGTAGACATCTTAGTTCTCAAAGGCTCATTTAATCTTCACACAACCTTAGAAAGCATTTCCGAAATAGGAAACAAAATATGTGCAATACTCTTAACCTCAAAATACCTCGTTTGTTCTAGTACAGACAAGAAAATGATGAATCAAAAAAAATTCATTACATGAATCAGTTATCCAACTGGAAACCATCCAGCAACCTGAACCTGTTTGTTAACCGCCTTAGAAAAGTGTTGTTTCCAAAAAGGAAATGTGAAGATTATAAAAAGTAAATGATAGGAGTTTTATGATCCAATTAGGAGAAATTAAAGGAAAACTCCCAACATTGTATTATTTTACACTTATGACGCCTCCTAGAGGATACCAGAGGTATCCAGGCTGAATAAAATGTAGAATGGAAATGAGGTGAGATGTGCTAAGCAAGATGTTCCTGAATTGTGCAAAAAGCTTATCTCCAACTAGAACTGAAGTATCGGGCTTTGAAGTTTAACAAACCCAATGCTTATTTCCCCAAATCTATTTGTCAGGGAAAAGATGTGTGTCCCATGTACATGGTTGGTCTTGCCAACATCAGGGGATTCGACTTATGTTAAGTGGTCTTCCAGGAACTCGCTTTCTTACTTTGTAGGCTTCAAATTCAGAAAAATAACAACCAGAGTGCTACTTATTCTTCCTCACTCCATCAATGGTTCTTCACCACCACCTCTGATCTTTGTTGACAGACTGCATTGGTGATGTCATGTCAGAAACCTGGGCCATCTATATCAGCAAAGCCGTTGAGTTCATTGATTGTCCTCAACACTGTTGAAATGATGTCAATGAAGACCAAAGGCAGCGGTGAACAGCCGTTACCAGAGAAGTGTCAGGGACACCGCACTGCACTTGCTCACTGAGCCAGTGCGTGTGTCCTGAGTGAACAAACTATGCCCAAAGATACCTGTAGCAGAGCTGCAGCAGAGATGACGTGTGTTTCTCAGTAACAGGACCTTCCACATGTGACTGCTAGTGGGTGGAGCCGGCCACACGTCTCTCAGAGGCAGTAGTAGCAGATAGAGAATGCTTCAGACCAAAGGACCTGCGGGCACGTGACTGCTAGTGGGCGTGGCCTAAGCTCCAGAGAGCTATGAGGTGAAGGAAAACTCCTGAAGGGTAACTACGGGACACAGTTACCAAGGGGCATATACCGAACGGATAATCAGAACGTAGCCAAGGGGTCATACACATAGAGGGCGACGAAGTACAAGAGGAGCAGGCAGAGCGGAGTCAGAACGTAGCCAAGGGTCATACACGTAGAGAGCGACGAAGTACAAGAGGAGCAGGCAGAGCGCAGTCAGAACGTAGCCAAGGGTCATACACGTAGAGGGCAGCAGAGTACAAAAGGGACAGGCAAAACTCGAAACAGGGACACAGCCAAATCAGAACCAGACAGACAGAACGTAGCACAGGCACAAAGCACTGGCACAAGCACAAAAGGGTCACACACACTCGGCCAAGGGTCAGAATATAAGCGACAGAGGATGGCCCCACAATGAGGCTATAAAAAGCCTCCCAGAATCCCAGAGTGAGGCCATCCCGGTTAACCCTAAAACCACCTAATCCCAGAAACTCAGCAGACCATGACAAGAAGTGAAAGATAAGTGAAGCTTCATTTGTTCTTTTCATGAAATTTTAACCCATGAAGTTAAAAAAAAAAAAATTCATTCCTAAAAACCCTTAGTCTCTTATTTCTTGGTTGACTTTTTGAAGTCCTTAAAAGGGTTGTCCAGGCTCGGGATGAAATGTGACTGCAGACTTCTGAATCCTTGAAACAGTGTGCACGCTGTCAGCATTTGTTGGCGTTGCCAATAAGAGTGGGCTTTCACGTCACTGCATATATGTGTTATGATTGTGTAGCGACTCAATCGGGAAAATAGGTAACAAATTAAAAACTACAACTGATCCTGTACAGGCTAGAAATCTTGACCAGCAGTCCCTAAAGATACCTGCATGAGCATAGATAGTCCTAACCACAGACTAGAACATGGCAGCTTGGACCTATGCTCTCTGAACGGTTGTCGATGCGCTTCATGTTCCTCCAAAAGAATTGGAGGGCAGAGCAGAGTATGGATTACCAAAAGAAGGGGCAATTGGGATCTTTCCTTTTTTCAGCAGAGTTTAGTAAAGTAAACCATGAAATATAAAATAAAAAATAAAGTATGTACTGTTAAATAATGTTACAGACTGGGTGGTGGAACAACTGTGCCATGATCTGAGGAGAGCCTGGTGCCCTACCAGTTCCAATCTTGGATGCATGGCGGCTAATGATACTGTGATTCGAGGAAGGATGAGTGAGACGAGACCAGTTGCTACACCAGGACTGACCTCGGGTGGATGGTAGCTGACCCCCAAGGGAGAAAAGGCAGCAACATCTAGGAATGGCAGACTTGTTAAGTACTGGCTGGCATGGCTGTTGTCCAGGCAGACAGGCATGGCTGATACACCAGCAGGCAGATGGGCATGTCTGATACAAGCAGGCTTGGCTGATAGACAGGCAAGCCACTTAGCATGGCTGACAGGCAGGTGGGCACGACTGATACAGAGGCAGGAAGGTGATGACTGGCACAGCTGGTATACAGACAGGTGCTCTGCAAGAAATGAGTTACACAGGTACGCACGGAGATGTGATATACAGGGTAGTTATACTGGGATACGAGCACTGGGGACCTGAGTACTAGCAAGCATGTAAGACTAAACGAACATGTTGCTCGGGCACCTCCCATCAGGTGGAGGTGCCTTATTAATAAGTGTCTATTGGCTTGGGACACTTTAAGATGACGAGTGCTGGCCCTTTAAGAGAGCGTGACTGCACGTGTGCCCTAAGCAGAGTGTCTGGGGGGTCTGCGAGCAGTACGAGGACCTCGGGCAGTAGCAGCAGGAGACGGAGGAGGGAGTATGGGGCCGCAACGGTGAGTGAGTCGGCGTCTCTGCCGGGGGAGGGATGCAGAGTGCAGAGACGCCGGCGTTACACGTTATATGCTACCTACTTCCTAAAACAGAAGAAATGTGCATAGTAAGGAAAAGAAACAGCAAGGGAATAAACTCTAGCTGGACTTTCAATGACTGGCTTTAAGCTATAGCAGAATGACTGAACATCCAAAAGAGACCATCACCAGCAGGAAATGCCAGCAGAGGGACAATATAAAGCCGCACCCAAAAGGCGATAGGGTAGACAAATAAAACACCTGTTATGCTAAACAGATTGCAGTCAGAATAAAAGAACCTAAACACCCGGAGAAAGGGTGCATCTATTGTGGCTCAGCGGGCGGAGATGCCGACCACAAAACACAGGTTCAAGGATTCGAACCCAGGTGCATGACAATATGCCATTTGTATACTTGTGGTCATACTCCATCTAGGTGAGCTTGTCTTCTATCAATACAACTGCACTGAGACAGAATGAGCACATAGTCAGACTCTGGCCACCGACTCTCACTGGCAACAATGGAGGATCTTAACAGCATACACATGGAGTCCGCAGTCACATCTCAAGCCTGGACAACCTCTTTAATAGATAGAAGACACGATAGAGAAACCCTTAAAGGTGTGTTTTTCTAATGTAACGTCTACATCTACAAAAACCCGAAATAGTGGTCGGACTGATGTTCATCCCAGTCTTTCTCCTGTTACCACTAACTATTCTCACAAACCCACAGGAAGTTGAGATCTGGTGCGGTTTGCAAATATCCTCATCCCCAATTCCTTCCAAGTCAAATACAAATTCTTCCTTTTTTTAATCTAAAATAAATCATTTGATCTGTTCATCCATTTTGTTTACAACTTTCATGCAAAATCTGCAGTGTAGACATTCAGCATCTGATACCCATGTAGGAGATCAAGAAAACTCATACATGGCAACTGATCCAGGAAGTCCCCAAGGCTTCTCAAAAAGGGACACCTTCCAGGCATCACAAAAACATTTCATATTCTTTGCCATGGCACCAAATTACAGGGGACAGGAGCACACACATCAGGTAGAAATGGGGGTGGATGTGGAGGAACCTGGTAGGTATGGGGCACTGCTAACTCATGTTCACCTCATGTCACAACCTCCTAATTTTGCAGAAGAGAGATTTGAAAAGTTTTGAAAATCTGTCATGTATAGGATAACTCAGAAAGGGAAAAAAATCTTGGCCATCAGATTCTTTGTAGACACCAAAGTAAATACAAAAAAACACAATCTCCGTTAGATTTTCATAGGATCGTCCTCATAAACGTCTTCCAGAGTTCCTCATGTAAATTGGCCTCACCATTAAATATTTACTTCTGACTGTATATTTTAATAGGATTCTGGCGATCTACTCCTCTCTAGCATTTTTCGTGCACGTTGAATGACCCTGATACAGATGACAAATGATGTGTATTTACTTTTCCCTGTCATCTTGTACTGAAGAAAAAACAAAAAAACAGAAGAAGTAATTTCATGTAATCATCGTCCTACAGGGATAAAGTATGATATATGGCCAGATAATTTATGCAGAGATTACAACATGGGTCAGATTGTTGTTGAAAGACATCAATGATTATGAAGTTATATTGGAGAAATAACCCTTTATTCAGTGACGGGCTGTCAAAGGCCCACCAATAACATTAATTCTTGGGGCTCACATGCAAATTAACTTGACTTTAGTACACAAATTTACTTTTGGTTTTATGTACAGTTGTGCTTTGGTGTTATTATTCATATTCTCTGAAAAAAGGCAAAGAGCAAAAATTCTGCCGAGGTATGTAAACTTTTGAGCACAAATGTATATTAACTTGGCTAGCTTGTTAAATGAATGATTAGATTATACCTTTTTCTGCAAATAGTGAATCAAGGGGCGGCCTACCGGAGGATTCTCCTGCTCCCCTGTGGGCCAGTCCAAGCCTGCCTTTGATTAATGATGTCACCACTAGATTTCTTAGAGTCTGTTGTCTTGATTAGAAAAGAAAATATATTTTTAAGACTGGAAATATTCTCTACAATGTATCACTCGTGGCTTTTAGCAGTGGTAGTTTGGAATTGGGTTTTCCCAGTTTTATCACTTTTCTATTCATCGTAGTCACACTGAAGAATGGAATATGATCTATGATCAATTGCTACTGACCCATGCATCATAAAACTTTACTAATGGCTTATGCTGGGCATAAACGAGTTCTCATGGTGTGAGGAAAACTGAAATACAGGTAGTGGCTCATTTATAGCTCGATTTTTCACGTACAAGTTCTGAGTTTTTCTCAGACAACTTGTACCCATTGTAGTCTATGGATATGTTCACATGTACAGTGGTGGCCATTCTGTCAGATAATACTCAGTTTCTTCCTGAAAATGATTGCAAACACAAATTCTTTGGTATTATTATCTTCATTTAATTTGTCTTCAATGAAAAAACACAAAAATAATTGACCTAAAGCCAAATTGGATATAATTCCACACCAAACCTAAAAAAGAGGGCTGACAAAGTATTGACACTGTTTGAAAAATCATGTGATGCTTCTCTAATTCGTGTAATCACCAGCACCTGTAACTTACCTGTTTCACCTAACAGGTGTTGGCAATAACTAAATCACACTTGCAGGCAGTTAACATGGATTAAAGTTGACTCAACCTCTGTCCTGTGTCCTTGTGTGTACCACATTGAGCATGGAGAAAAGAAAGAAGACCAAAGAACTGTCTGAGGACTTGAGAAACCAAATTGTGAGGAAGCATGAGCAATCTCAAGGCTACAAGTCCATCTCCAAAGATCTGAATGTTCCTGTGTCTTACGTGCGCAGTGTCATCAAGAAGTTTAAAGCCCATGGCACTGTGGCTAACCTCCCTAGATGTGGAAGGAAAAGAAAAATTGACGAGAGATTTCAACGCAAGATTGTGCGGATGGTGGATATTGAACCTTGACTAACATCCATACAAGTTCAAGCAGCCCTGCAGTCCGAGGGTACAACAGTGTCAACCCATACTATCCGTCGGCGTCTGAATGAAAAGGGACTGTAATGGTAGGATACCCAGGAAGACCCCACTTCTTACCCCGAGACATTAAAAAGCCAGGCTGGAGTTTGCCAAAACTTACCTGAGAAAGCCTAAAACGTTTTGGAAGAATGTTCTCTGGTCAGATGAGACAAAAGTCAAGCTTTTTGGGAAAAACCATCAGCAGAGTGTACAGGAAAAAAAGGCATTCAAAGAAAAGAACACGGTCCCTACAGTCAAACATGGCGGAGGTTCCCTGATGTTTTGGGGTTGCTTTGCTGCCTCTGGCACTGGACTGCTTGACCGTGTGCATGGCATTATGAAGTCTGAAGACTACCAACAAATTTTGCAGCATAATGTAGGGCCCAGTGTGAGAAAGCTGGGTCTCCCTCAGAGGTCATGGGTCTTCCGGCAGGACATTGACCCAAAACACACTTCCAAAAGCACTATAAAATGGTTTGAGAGAAAGCACTGGAGACTTCTAAGGTGGCCAGCAGTGAGTCCAGAACCGAATCCCATAAAACAACTGTGGAGAGATCTCAAAATGGCAGTTTGGAGAAGGCACCCTTCAAATATCAGGGACCTGGAGCAGTTTGCCAAAGAAGAATGGTCTACAATTCCAGCAGAGCATTGTAAGAAACTCATTGATGGTTACCGGAAGCGATTGTTCGCAGTTATTTTGGCTAAAGGTTGTGCAACCAAGTATTAGGCTGAGGGTGGCAATACTTTTGTCTGGCCCATTTTTGGAGTTTTGTGTGAAATGATCAAGGATTTGATTTTTGCTTCATTCTCTTTTGTGTTTTTTCCTTGCAAGCAAATTAAATGAAGATAAAAATAGCAAATAATTTGTGATTGCAATCATTTTCAGGAAGACATTGAGTATTATCTGACAGAATTGCAGGGGTGCCAATACTTTTGGCCACCACTGTATTTATATTTTTGCTAACTAAGTGGCCAGCACCAAAACATGAAGACATGTCTGATTTTGATCCGAGCCATGTACCGAACTCACCAATGCAAGTTTACGGGTCTGTGATCAAAACTGGACAGCACTCGAATGCCATCAATGGGTTTTTGAGAAAACTTCTCATATACAAAAAAGTGTTAAAACTGGTGATAAAAACTGAACTGACACACTAAGGCCTCTTTCACACATCCGGCGGGCGCCTAAACGGCGTCCCCGGCATTTAGCCGCAGCGCCGCATGCGGTATTTTCTCTGAACACCGGATGTGCCGCATCTTGTTTTTCGCCGCATCCGGTTCACGAATGCGGCAAAAAAACCGCATACGTCTCATCCGGTGTATCCGGTTGGCATACGTTGACGCCGTATTGCGCCGGATCCGGCTTTTAAGCACGCCCATTTTGGGGCCCTTTTTGGGGTTCCAAATATGATTGGCTACTGTAATCCTATATATACACTGCTCCTACATCCCTTCTTTGACAGGTTGTAGAGGAGAAAGTGCAGTTTGGAGAGAAGAGCAAGTAGCAAGTGATTGGCGAACATGGAACCCATTATCGGCAATATCTTCAGGAATCTTGTTGATTTTACTGCGGAGATGAATCGATTGAGGTTTATCGTTCTGGAGAAGGAGCGAAAGTTTGAGGAGCAGCGGCGTCAGCGCCTGCGAAGTCGCCGCCGTATGTGGATCCACCCCATCACGTCACAGAGATTAACTCGTGGTGTCTATTCCACACTGAACATGGAGCTGCGACAAAATCCCGACAAGTTTTTTGCCTATCTGCGGATGAATATAGAAAACTTTGATGATTTGCTGGAGCGTGTTGGAGACAAAATTAAAAAATCGGACACCTACTGTCGGTTCTCAATATCTCCGGCGGAGCGTCTCATGGTGACTATAAGGTAAGCTATATGTATTGGTTCTGTTTGCTTGAGCGCACTTGTAATTTTATCATTAATTGAACATCACAGGCCAACTAGGAAACCACATGAGTAGCCCCAAATCTAGTTATAAAACAGTCTTTCTCCTAGATATTATTATTTTTGGTATCTCCAATAGTCGTAGCTGAGTTCTGGTATGTAATGCTGCGTTTCTGAAATTATTTGTATTTTCTAATTTGTTTTCAGATTTCTGGCAACTGGCGAAACTCTATCATCGCTCCATTTTCAGTATCGGATTGGAATCTCCACACTATCCGGCATAATAAAGTATACTTGTCGTGCTCTGTGGGATACTTTGGTTGAAGAATTTATTCCAGAGCCAACAACAGAGCGGTGGCTTGAAATAGCGGACCAGTTTCTACTCATCTGCCAGTTCCCCAATTGCCTGGGGGCCGTTGATGGAAAGCACATCCGCATTCAAAAGCCAAAAGGAACTGGATCTGAATTCTTTAACTATAAGAAATATTTCTCTATCGTCCTGATGGCTATTGCAGATGCGCACTACAAGTTTATCGCGGTGGACATTGGGTCTTATGGACGGTCTAATGACTCCCAAGTGTTTAAAATATCTGCTATGGGACGTAAATTGTATGGAAACAGTTTTCAGTTTCCCCCCCCTAGACCACTGCCTCAAACCTCAGGCCCACCAATGCCATTTGTTTGTGTAGGTGATGAGGCATTCCAGCTGTCCCAACACCTATTGAAGCCGTATGCCAGCAGAGAATTGACACATACAAAGCGGGTATTTAACTACCGCCTCACAAGAGCCAGACGGATGGTGGAGTGTGCCTTTGGCATTATGACAGCAAAATGGCGTGTCCTTTTGACTGCAATAAACTTGAAGACCGAGACTGTTGATGATGTAGTGAAAGCGTGCGTGGTCCTCCATAATTTTGTCCTAACCAAGGAACCAATTTCTCTGGAGGACCACAATCAAGAAACAACTTTGCACAACTACACCAACATTACCACTCGCAGTACAGTTGCAGTTTCTAGAATGAGGGACCAGTTTGCTCAATACTTTGTGTCACCGGAAGGTAGTGTTGACTGGCAGGATGACAGAGTGTGATAAATGTATTGTTTATTTTAATAATTTTCTTTACCCACAATAAACCTTTAATAGTTTACTTGTCTACCTTCTTGTGTGTTTTCTACTATAACCTTCTTGCCATTGTTGTGTCCATGGCTGTCACCTTTTGTCCAAAAAAGTGTACATTGTAGGCCATGTTTCCCCAACTGCAGTCCTCAAGGCCCACCAACATGTCAATTTTTCAGTCTTTACTTTGCATTGCTCAGGTGATAATTGCCTCACCTGTGCAATACAAAGGAAATACTGAAAACAATACCTGTTGTTAGGCCTTGATGACTGGATTTGGTGACACATGGCCTACAATGTACCCTTTTTAGGACAAAAGGTGAAATTGTATTAACAAAAGTATTTCACCATTTGTCCTACAAAAAGTGTACATTATGTTTCCCCTACTCCAGTCCCAAGGTCCACCAACATGTAAAGTTTTCTGTCTTTCCTTTGTATTGCTCAGGTGATAATTGCCTCACCTGTGCAATACAAAGGAAATACTGAAAACAATACCTGTTGTTAGGCCTTGATGACTGGATTTGGTGACACATGGCCTACAATGTACCCTTTTTAGGACAAAAGGTGAAATTGTATTAACAAAAGTATTTCACCATTTGTCCTACAAAAAGTGTACATTATGTTTCCCCTACTCCAGTCCTCAAGGTCCACCAACATGTAAAGTTTTCTGTCTTTCCTTTGTATTGCTCAGGTGATAATTGCCTCACCTGTGCAATACAAAGGAAATACTGAAAACAATACCTGTTGTTAGGCCTTGATGACTGGATTTGGTGACACATGGCCTACAATGTACCCTTTTTAGGACAAAAGGTGAAATTGTATTAACAAAAGTATTTCACCATTTGTCCTACAAAAAGTGTACATTATGTTTCCCCTACTCCAGTCCTCAAGGTCCACCAACATGTAAAGTTTTCTGTCTTTCCTTTGTATTGCTCAGGTGATAATTGCCTCACCTGTGCAATACAAAGGAAATACTGAAAACATGATATGTTTTTGGTGGGCCTGGAGTAGGGGAAAACTGGGGTGTACACATTTTTATTAAAAAAAGAATACACTTTGCATACTACACAACCCGGGACATAACTTTGACAAAAAGGTTACATTTATGAACCTTTTAGCCAAAGTTAGGTGTACCTGTATACCACATTTAAAACTTAACATCCTATAAATAAAAGACAGACAACAATGTTAAACCAATGAACAATTTATTTAAAAAAATATTTTTTAATATAATTGTTATTAAAGTAGGCCTTGTGGCCCAATTCTTCATATTTAAATAACCTTTATATTTTATTAAACTTTATTATTTTTTTAGTAAACTTTATTTTTTTAAATATATTTTTTTGGTTTTCAACTTTATTTTTTTAAATAAATGTATGAAAAAAAATTGTAACATTAACTACAGGTCAGTGTAGTGTGGGGTGGAAATACTGCTGGAGGGGCTGCGGGGACACTTCGACCGTGGGAGTGTGGAGAGTGTGGAGGGACGAACGGGATGGTGGTGGGGAAGGAACAGGAAGAGGTGAAGGGGTGGAAAGACCAAAAGAATGGGAAGACAAGGCAGAACAGGTGGGTGGTGGTGGAGTGGAGGGTTGTGCATGAGGAACAGGTGACATAGTAGGTATTTGGAAGGGGGAAGTAGATTGGTAGGTAGAAGTGTGGTAGGGGGTAGGTGGCTGGTAGTGGGTAGGTTGTTGGTACTGGGGAGGTGGTTGGACCTGGGGAGGTGGTTGGTACTGGGTAGTTGGTTGGACCTGGGGAGGTGGTTGGTACTGGGTAGTTGGTTGGACCTGGGGAGGTGGTTGGTACTGGGGAGGTGGTTGGTACTGGGTAGTTGGTTGGTATTGAATAGGAGGGGGAGGAGGTATGGCAGGTGGAGGGGGGGGAAGATGTACGGCGGCTGTAGGGGGGGGAGGTGGTGGAATGACTGGGGTGGATTGAGGATGGGAGACAACCTGCACTACAGCAGCGTGGCACGTGTGCATCACATACATCTGCTGGTCATAAGATAGCGGATCTATGCGCTCCGCAACTGACCTAAAAAAGCTGAAGTTCGGGGGTGCTCTTATCTCAGAACGCACAGTTTCCAGAAGTGTCTTGACCTCACCAACTAGTGTGGTTATCTGACGAAGGCCTGCGGAAACTTGTTCAGATAGCAACTTAAGGCAGTTCTGGAAAGATGCGTTCATGTGTAAGAACTCGGGCGCATAGTTCTTTTCCTGACCCTTCTGACGCTGCCGCCCAGTACCCGCAGCTGTACTAGAGGTGGCAGGATCAGAAGGGTGTGGTAAAGGGAAGGCTATATCCTGACCAGCAGATTCATGCATTGCAGGCGGCCACGCTGCTCCAGCGCTGGTGGAAGGGACAGCGGGATCGTGTGTGTGTGAAGTGTGGGAAGGGTCAGATGTGGAGGGTTGGTCAAAGTGTCCCTCGGTGTCGGTCTCCTGAGGGATCGCTCTAGAAGGCTCCAACTCTGCGGGCGCCCGAGTGCTGCTCACCGTGCTGTGGAAGAAACAAAAACATAAAATTAATATACAGATGTGGAATGGCCCTGGGTGAAAACAAAAAAAAATATTACATTTGATGTTAATATTTACCTTCTGGTGACCATGGTTTCACGCAGGAACGCCAGAGCTTGTGCATATTTGTACTTACTCTGGCGTCCTGAAGAACCACTCGGGGCCCGCATCTCTTTGTTAAATTCCTTCTTAAAGCGATCCCTCACAGACCGCCACCGCTTCATAATTCTCTCCCCTGAAACGAGAAAGCACACATTGGTTACTATACAACAACCACACTTTAGTCCTCGTGTCCCCCAGAGTTCATGTTTTCATTGTTTCCATAGTGTTTCACAAAAGGAAATCATGAAAACATGAAGCGTTGGTTACACAAGGACAGAATTTTTTTAAAAACACCTTTACAGTCAGCAACATGAACTATACTTACGGTATTTATTCTGGGACCTAGGATTGAGGTCCTCCCAGCGGTGCATCATTGCTGCTGCCACTTCCGTCCAGAGCCGTCGTGTAACTATTTGATCCGCATGCTGGCGGTCCGCCATGTTCCACAGCGGCTCCCTTTCTCGGACCAGGTCGATCATCAACTCCACGTCCAATCCCTCCTCTGTGTCCGAGTCGGGAGCACGCTGTGAAGCCTGTGAAATGAACAATGAAGAAAAAAAAAAAAAAAAAATATATCAGATACATGGTTTTAGTTTGTAAAAATTATACATGTTACAATGGGAATATTAATGCACAAAACATTTGTAGATAACACGTTTTTTTAAAAAGCATAAATTATATAACATGGCAAAAAATACTTACACGTTGAGAACCGCCAACAGTCTCACGACGACTCTGGGAGGCGCTGGGAGAAACCCTCTGGCTCCCAGATGCGAGAGACTAAAAAAATGAAAATAAAAATTAGGATATTGGCAGGTGTTGGCCGCTGTGTGAAGTATGCACTAAATGTTTTTCTATGTGTTGTGTGTACTGTGATGTTGTGTTTATGAGATTGATGCAGGATACTTACGAATTGTGAGCCCACTCCGGGTATCTCTCCACCCCGTCCTTCTTCCTCTGGGAGCTCCTCGTCATCTTCAGATTCCTGTTATTAAAATAACACAATCAAGACATATAGCCCACAGATGGATTGTGGATAGAAAAATTAAAAATACATATTTTTACCGCCAATTCCTGACGATGGGTAGGAGGGCTCCCAGAAGAAGATGTGTCCTGCTGTGGCGGCTCTGGCTCTGGCTGGGAGGGAGGAGATGGCGATGCCGGTGGTGCTGCCGCCGCCGCTTCAGCCGCTGCTTCCTCCGCCAACAACGCCATTGCTGCAGCTGCAGCAGCTGTTTGATGTTCTCTGCTGTGGAAGAAACAAAAAGGGACAGTCAATATATTTGTATATTTCTTGGCCCTGTCTGAAAGAAAACCAAGCATGTATATTGAAATGGGGGGGGGGGAATGTTTACCTTCTTCTGGCTTCCCTCCTTGCCCGCCTCTCCTCCTCTCGTCTATCTCCAGCCGCCGCCTCCCCCTCTTGTTGACGTCTTCTACTGTTAAAGTAAAAAGGTACTGTAAATTTGAGAATCCTTGTCCATGGCTGAAATAAAAAACAAACATGTCATTTATAGCAAAATGTGTGATGTAATACTTACTTTCTCATTGCTCTCCTCCTAGCTTGGAGGTCCTCTGCTCCCCTCTGCTCGACTTGGGCTTCAGCCGCTGCCGCCCGGTGAAGTCTTCGGCTGTTGAATAAGGACACACAAACGGACAGTGAATATATGGGTATTCCTTTGCCCTGGCTGAAACACAAAAAACAAACATGTAAATTAGAGCAAAATGTGTGCTGTAATACTTACTTTCTGCTTGCTAGCCTCCTAGCTTGGAGTTCCTCTCCTCCCCTCTGCTCAACTTGCGCTTCAGCCGCCGCCGCCGCCGCTCGTTGAATTCTTCTGCTGTTAGGACACAAAAAGGGACAGTGAATAGATGTGGATTCCTTGTCCCTGGCTGAAAGAGAAAAACAAACATTAAATTTGTAGGGACATGGGGGATGACATTTACTTTCTGCTGGCTTGCCTCCTTGCATCCAGGATGTCCTGCGCCCTTTCATCGCCAGCATCAATTCTTCTGCTGTGAAATTAACAGACCAAAAAAAATTTGTTGATATATTTTGATTGTCCCTGTTTTAAAATATAACATTCAAACAACGACATTATTCCGACCACATGCAATCATTTTTTATAGCCATCAACAGTACCAGGGTAAACCGTATCCCTGGCCAAAAAAAAAAAAAAAATATATGATAATAAAAACATGGAAATTTCACATAAGAGCATAATTAGCTAAGGTCAGAGGCAGCCAAAAAAATAACATTGCAACAAAAAGAAAAGTACATCAACATTTGTATACTAAACACAGGAAAATAATAGCAGCATGAGTAGATAAAACCGTGACAAGCCACAAAGAACAAAGATTGCAAACAAAAAAACATTAGCATAGTCAAACAATTCAACAGACCATGAGTAGATAAAACCATGACAGGCTACAAAGAAAAAATATTGCAAACAAAAAAACATTACCATAGTTAAACAATTCAACAGACCATGAGTAGATAAAACCATGACAAGCCAAAAAACCATTGGCCAAAAAAAAAAAATGGAGAGAAACATTACCATAGTAAACACATGCACATTTCCGATAGTAGCATAAAAAACAACGACATAACTGGCCAAAAAAATTAATACTTTTTAAAAAAAAAACAAAACATTTTGATACACAAATACATCCATATTTCAGATTGTCGCAGGAGACAAAGCACATCACTGCTAAAAAACAGTACCAGTAGATCTACATTATCAACATTCACAACAATAGCAGTGAATACACAATAAAGTTCCCAAACAAATGCATTTTAAACTCGGGGACCCACCCCATCATCGGCAATTTAATTTCATTAAATACCTGGGGAACCAATCCCCATCACAGAAAAAAAATTACATATATAATGTACCAGGCCACAAAAAATAAACATCAGCTCACACAACATTGGTGACATATGTATTTTACATTTTTGAATTTGGGGGTGGGTGGTTCATATTTACCGTCTGTTTTCCTGGCGTTCCATGTTACGGATCCTGGCTGCGAGTCCGGTGGCTGCGTCGGTGGCTGCGTCGGTGGCTGCGTCGGTGGCTGCGTCGGTGGCTGCGTCGGTGGCTGCGTCTGTGGCTCTCTGTGGCTCTCTGTGGCTCTCTGTGGCTCTCTGTGGCTCTCTGTGGCTCTCTGTGGCTGTGTCTGATGTCCCACCCAATGTTTTTTTTATATGTTTGCTGAGGGGTGGTACTTCCTTGTATCTGTTTGCTGTGGGCTGGTATATCAATTAACAAACCGCATGCGGCTACCGGATGCGGCGGACGCCGCGATGCGGCGCATTGCGGCGTCCATAGACTTTCATTGTAAAAAAGAACCGCATGCGCCGCATCCGGCGCATGCGGCTTTTTCGCCGCAGACAAAAAACGTTACATGCAACGTTTTTTTCCAGACACCGTACGGTGACCAGACACCGCATCCGGCACCAACCGGACGCGCCGCAGTGACATGCGGCGCCATGCGGCGCTAATACAAGTCAATGGAAAAAAAAACCGCATGCGGCGCATACGGTTTTGTGATGCGGCGCTGCTAAAAAATGCCGGGGGAGCCGCAAGGGGAAAAACGGATGTGTGAAACCAGCCTAACAGAACACTAATTAAAATGTGATCCAAAACACTGGTTCAGGAAAGAGATGCTTCAGGAAAAAGGTATTTCTGGAAAAGATGCTACAGGAAAAAGACACTTAGGCCAGCATCACACTTGTGAGTTTGATGCGAGTAAGTTGCACGACTTTCTCGCATCAACACCCGGCACGGCCGCCCACTCTCGGACCCGAGTGTGCGGCTGCATGTATTTCTATGCCATCGCACACTCGGCTCCGAGAGCGGCCGGCTGTGCCGGGTGTTCATGCGAGAAAGTCGTGCAACTTACTCGCATCAAACTCACAAGTGTGACGCCGCCCTTAAGGAAAAGGTGCTACAGGAAAAAGACCCTTCAGGAGAAAGATGTTTCAGGATAAAGACACCTGAGGAAAAAGATGCTTCAGAAAAAAAGGTGTTAAAGGAAAAGATGCTAAAGGAAAAACTCTTCAGGGAAAAATTGCATCAAGAAAAGACACCACAGGAAAAAGCAACTTAAGTAAAAACTTCTTTAGGGTATGTTTCCACGGTCAGTAATTGCTGCGTGTTTGACGCTGTGCGCTGGCGCAGCGTCAAACACGCAGCTTCCTGATGTTACAGCATAGTGGAGGGATTTCAAGAAATCCCGTCTCCACTATGCGTTAAAACACGTAGGCGGCAGACCTGCGTTAACGGACATGCGGCTCGTCTTTTTAGATCACAGCATGTCCTTTTCCCTTGCGGCGACGCTCCGTCACCGCAAGGGAAATAATACAGGCCTATGTAGCGCTGCGGTGATTCCGGATGTGTTCAATGAGCACATCCGGATTGACCGCGCGTTCACAAGGGGGCCGGGCTTTGGGCGGAGCAGACTTTCCGCTCCGTCCAAAGCGCTGTGGTTCTGGACCGTGGAACCACAGCCTTAGGAATAAGATGCTACAGGAACAAGACACTACAGTAAAAAAAAACTCTTCAGGAAAACTGCTTCAGTAGAAAAATGCTTTTGGAAAAAGTTGCCTATAAATACACTTATATGGTAAAACAATAGCACCAACCATCACATATATATATATATATACCTAAATGACGCTAAACAAATCACAACTCGGTGATAGTGTATATATGTATATATATATACATCGGACAATACGGGAAAAACTGCAAATGCAAAGCAAAAAAAGAAAAAGAACTAGCAGTCCAAAAATCCCATGAAATCAACTTTATTTAATATAATGTAGAACAATAGACAATCAAAGGTGAATGGTACAGGTAAGGGCTGATAAACTTAGTGGTGTCAGCACATAAAAGCCACTAGGGGACAGGGGCCCATCTACCCATCTATTACATCACAGCTATATTAATGCCATATCTGCTTAATAAGCACAAATCATGAACAGCCATAATGAAATATCTCAAATATACAAAGACATGACATGAATGGTAAACACTATACCTGGTAGAGTGGGACAGAAGGGACCACCGACCCACCCCGACTCGCGTTTCGGAGACTCCCGCTCCTTTCTTAGTCTATTGTTCTACATTATATTAAATAAAGTTGATTTTATGGGATTTTTGTACTGCTAGTTCTTTTTCTTTTTTTGCTATAAATACACTTGAGCAATTAGATGATTCAGGGAAAAGACGCTGCAGGAAAAAGTCATTTCAGGAAAAAGTTTCAGGAAAAAGACGCTCTAGTAAAAACTCTTCGGGAAAACTGCTTCAGAAATAAGATGGTTCAATAATAGCGTTTCAGGAAAAAGATGCTTCAGAAAAAAAGTTGTTATAGGAAAAAGACGCTACAGGAAAAAGTCACTTTAGTAAAAAACTCTTCAGTAAAAAGACATTCCAGGAACAAGTTGCTTAAGGAAAAAAGACGCTCCAGTAAAAAACTTTGGGAATAAGATGTTTCAGTAACGATTCAGGGTGCTTCGTCAGGGTGAAACACGCGTTGGAGCACCAGGACAACATGCCACCATTACCCAATACATTTGTTATATGTAAGTATATCTTTATTATTACTTTCTGACGTGACTGTCCCCCCCCCCCACTAGGGGGCTTTGTGTATATTAGCATATTGTCAAGTGCAGGTCACGTCCTCCTGGGAGATCTAGGGTTAGAAAATCACTACTTGTTGTGAATTGCCAATCTTCCATTTAGCTGATGTGATTGTGTTTCATATTAAGTGGATTTATTTTCCTTTGGTGCTGAAGAGGTTAACAACCCTTTATATGCTGGTTAGAAACTTGCAGTTTCATCTCACAGTTGTTCCTGACCTGGTCATTTCTTCTCTCTATAAAATCTTGTCAGACCTTCTCTTCCTTGCCAGTGAAATCTTTTCTTCCTAGCTCTTTGGAGATGCTGTACTGAATTGCAGGTCATTGTTGCTACTGGAGATTGGTGTGTACTGTTTTGAAGTGTATGCTTTCCTCAGTGTCCTATACCCATTTGTTTTGTACATTCCTATCCTTCCCTATACATCTCTCTACTAGTGATGAGTGAGTATACTCGTTGGTCGGGTTTTCCTGAGCAAGCTCGGGTGATCTCCGAGTATTTGGAAGTGCTCGGAGATCTAGTTTCTGTTCCCGTAGCTGCATGATTTGCGGCTATTTAACAGCCTGAATACATGTGGGGATTCCTTAACAAACAGGCATTCCTCACATGTATTCAAGCTGTCCTGCTGTCATAAATCATGCAGCTGCTGCAACAGAAGCTAAATCTCCCATCACTTGCAAATACTCAGAGACCACCCAAGCATGCACTGGAAAACCCGAGCAATGAGAATACTCGCTCAACACTACTCTCTACCTTTGAGTGTTTTTGTATGTTTGTTGCTTTCTGTTATCCCTGTCTGTTAATACATTAGCATTTCTGTCCCAGGCCTCCTGGGTGAGGGGGAGGGGTCTGCTTAGGGAATAACAGGAGAACAGTAAGACTAGTGGCCCAAACCTCCTCACCTTTAGAGGTACCTTAGGGAGCAGGGATAGTTAGGGCCAGAGTCCTAGGGACGGTTCAGGGCCGCTTTCCCTAATCACGTACAGTCACTGCGTGACATATTTACTATCACCGTTCTGACATCTCTGTCCCCCTGCCAGGATCTTAATGTGTATACCAATACTGCATTACCAATATCGTTGGACAATGCTGTCCTTCCACTAGCGAGTTTATTAATGCACTGTGCTATCATTGATCTTTGTCCTGTCCTATCAGGGTGTTCAATTTTTGACTCATAATTGTCAGTTTAGTTGATATACTATATTTTGGATAAATTTTTCTCTACATTTGGTAGTGCTAATTGAGTTTATCCTATACATAATTACTTTTAGTTTAAGCATGCTTACTAGTACTACATCTAGTATTACTTACTTTATGGTAATCAATATTTGTGCCTATGGTCCTCCTTTGGGCTACTCTATAGTTTTAATTACTGATTTTATTGCATACATATTTATTTCAATAAAAGCTATGTTTTACAAGACTTATAGGCATAATTTTTCTCTTTTGTTGGTTGTGTAAAAAATCCCCCAGTGGCGTTTTCATTATTTAATGGAGTGCTCAGTTAGGGCCACCACCTCTTAGATACTAGGTGATACTTTCCATCCAAACGAGAGGGACAGACTTGTGTGTGGCTCTCTTAGAAGCCAAAAAAGTTGCCCAAACCAATTAGGCTGATTTTAACGAGAATGGAGGATGTCAACCATAACGGAGGACTACCTATTGTGTAAGGCTAAAAAGACAACAGCTCAAAAAGAATGCCAAACTTCATGTTTTGGATTATCAATGATTTCACCTGGAGAGCCACCCAAAGTATATTTTTCTGGAGTCAGGAATGGAGGCATTGATATACACTGAACCTGACCTATTGTATATGGTCACCCCATTGACGTCAGTGGAGAGGACTTCGTTCATGTTCCACCACTTCTCCTATGAGTGGCTGCTACAAGATATGACATGGTACTGGCTACAGAGATAAGATCGGACCCCCAACTATTTTTTGCCCAAGAGTCTACACCAACCTTAATCCAACTCTGATCACAGGTGGCTTATAAATCTTAAAGAATTTTATCATTTTGTTCTCTAATGATCACGTACATGTAATTTCGCAAGAATAAAACAAGGTTAAATAAGTTGAGCCCTTTCTTTTGCACATTTACTCTCCAGACTTTACCACTCAGACATTGTTAAAATTCCCTATTTTTTTTTAGCAAAAGAATTTATAAATTGTTTATTATCCTAACTTGTCCTCGGCAAAACCCCGACTAATAAAGGCAAAGTAGTCAATAAAACGCCATTAGTTTATAACTGCTGTAGACAAACTGACCAAGCAACGAGTCGGACGTTCTACCAAAATCAACAGATCTGTAGTGGTACGCAGCCATTAGAACAGACAAACAAGTGAAGGGTCAAGTAGCTTTTACCATTCTTTGCATTCATTTTGATATCCCATAATAGCGGTGCGGTAAAGAGCTGTGGTTAGAATCAGGCAGGCATGTTTAATTAGTGCTTACCTTGCATTTCTGGTCTGCTACACCAACTCAACATTATATTAAAATAGTCCACGTATGTAATTTAGAGCTGGTTGGGCTCCATTCTCTAAAAGCAGAAAATAATATGAAATTAGCAGTCTAAGAAAAAAGAATGTGGAGGATGTCCATATATTTTTTTTTTTTTTGCACACTGTCTTTTGCATTTCTTCATTTTTGGTCTGTTGGACGTAGATCAGGAACTCGTATAGGAATAGAATGTATAATGAACCAGAGGCGCAACTTAAAGGGGGATTTCCATCTCGAAAACTTACGGCACAATGGCAACTCTTAGAAGAAAAAGAAACAAAAAAAACTCCTGCATTGGGGATAAAATTCTGACTTCCCGTACCTAAGAAAGAGAAGAAAGTGGCTCTCCAAGTGTGATACCAAAAGGACAAGTGCACAAGCGAGTGGATGTTGTCGTTCACCGGCAGGAGTTATGACCCTGCACAATTCCGTGAATCGCGATGAGGCACAATGAAAGGCTGCTGCCCCAGCCGCTGACCCGCACCTTGGTGGAGAGGACATTAGAGACTGGAGAAAAAGGTGGTAATTCCCTGGCGCTTCCAAGAAGAGTAGGACACTCCGGTGTCCGTTTCTCAGGAATTGCCATCTTTTTCTCCAGTATCTTAATCTTCTCAAACCTGTCAATAGATGAAACTCACAGCATAAGATTTATACATTGTACTCAAAATAAACAGTGTACAATAAGCTTCTTAGCCTCCTTTAGAAGCTCCTTTTAACTGCTGCTCAACCAGATCCATACACTACGTTCAAGCAGTCTATGTACTGGATTTCATGCCGGCAACTTGCATGGGCATTCAGTGTCGCCCTACTGACTGCGGTTATCGCCCTGCTCTCCCTAGTCGTGAGATGTCCCACTGAGCTGCCTCTTGTAGCATTTCCAATACTGCTGAATCCTCCTGGTGCTGGTAACTCTCCACCTGGCTATAGGGAGGAGTGGCCATTTCCTGCAGGCATTTAACCACATCATATCCTGCAGATGTGAGATTTTCTGGCCTATCCCCAAGCACCAGGGTGTTAATTAGGCAGCTCGTCTCACCATTTCTCACCTGATTTCAGGTTCTAGTTCAGTCTGTCTAGATTCCTGTAAGGTGCACTCTTGTATGGTTTCCTGTTTTCTGATCCAGCTTGCCTACTCGTTTATCCTGATCTCTACGCTCCTGACCTCAGCTTCGTGCATTGAATCTGTGCTGCCTGCCCTGACCCCGGACTGTCTGACCATGTCTTTGCCACTATCCACCTATAACTCGTACCCATGCCTCTGCCCCTTCAGGTACCTACTGCACAACCGGGGACTGCACTGGAATGGTACCTGATGACTAACAGCAGCAAAGCCTATCCTCACCTTCAGAGGCTCAAGTGAATACCCGGTAGTCACTTAGTTACACCCCTCCTGGGTAAGCCCGGCCCTTGCCATTGTGGGCCCACCAGCGTTACACTAGACTTTCTCTTTGAGTTTCCTCCCTTGTACTGAGAAATGGAAAGTCCCATACACAGATTGTTTGCAGTGTAGGGAAATTGCTGAGCAGCAGTTAAAAGGAGCTTCTAAAAGAGCTTGAGCTGGTCATTAAAACAGCACTATGACATTGTTTTGGAGAGACAGAGGCAAAATAAAGTAATGTGCATTATAAAAATTAATACCTTTTGTAAAGGTTCATCAATAATTATATAAAGTTTAGTTGCTCTTTGATATAAAATTATGATGCACGCAGCCAATTGTTATCTCAAGAGTAGAGTCACACGACCATTTTGTTCACATGTGAGAAAAGAAACGGTCCAATTATTAGTGATCTGACTTTAATCAGAAATTGATCAAAATGGCATCAGTTTTTCTCAGATATGTAAAGAGAAAATAAAGTTTCTCCACTTTCTCCATTCTGTCAGTCCATGAAAATTGGACCTCACTCGGATGTCATAGACTTGCAGTGCCGATTTTGATCCAACACTCGGATCAAAATCATACATGTGTCTGATTTTTTTTTTCCACTGACCACTTGGTCCGAGGAAAAAAATCGGATATGTGCACAGCCCCATAAAATATCACAGGTAACCCACGCATAGCACTCATATGAGAAAATAGGTTGTATGCACGAGCCCTAATGCTGATAATTTTGAGCTGTACTATCATGGGGCAGCAACCTGAAGGATTCCTTCTTGGAAAGGACCTTCTTACCAGGGACATGCAGAAGTTTTATGAAGAAGGAATAATCCCTTGTACTCCATTACTTACTGAGTCTAAAAAAAAGTCCAACAGAATCACTATTCGATGTATGACAATTATTTGCACTAAGGTATTTCTTAAAGGGAACATGTCAGGACGGATAACACTATTAGCCTTTATATATAGCGTTAATCTGCAGGTTTATAGTTAGAAAGGTGCTCATCTGCTGTACTCAAAGTGCGACAGCTGGGAGAAAATGACCTTTATTTCTCTGAAGAGCCGCCGGCTTTCAGTCATACATGTATTCCCCGAGCAGCTATAGTCGCCACTCACAGCACTGTTAGTCGCGGCTCTAAGCATGCCCAGCACTGACTGATAGCCATCTCCATCAGTTCACAGCCGGCTGTCAGTCAATGTATCGGGGTGTGCTTACAACCGCCACTCTAATTGCTGTGAACAGTGCCTGCATCACTGAAAGCCGGCGGCTCCGAGGAGGAAAGTTTTTTTTTTTTTTTTTTCCCTGATGCCGCAAGTTCAGTAAATCAAATGGGTACCTCGCTAATGCTGTTAACCTGCAAATTAACCCCATATTCCCCTGTTAATAACATTATCCAACCTGACAGGTTCCCTTTAAATAAGTCCACATGTTGTAATGTTGCATCCTCTGTATTTTTACAAGGTAACAAATAATAACTTTTTTTCGTATATTCCAGAAGAAATTAGTTATACTTTTGAATCTGATTTCTCATTTGCATGTAAACGAATATTGCTTGTCATTAATCCAAAGCTGGCACATCATGAATTAAATCTTTTCTTCCTTCCTGTGCACAATTTATCCTATGCATCTACAAGCACCCATCGCCCAGAGCTGTATTCACCACGTTAAAAGAGCCAAACACAGACAATGATTTATTCACAGAGCGTCTGTCCCGTCCGTTCCCCTGCAAAGAAAACTAACAACATAAATATCAAGAGTTTTATGGTTTTACTAGAAAACTCACGTCGCGAAAAATGAATGATTCCCCCAATACATTAATTTTCCAACTGATCTTTATAGGTTATTCAGACGCAGACGTTTCACATATGAAGTCCTCAGGGGCAAAAGAAGGTTTTTAGGTTTTTAGAAGGTTTTTAGGAGAATTTTCCCAAGTACTTTGGAATTTTCCCAAGTAATTTTTCGCCTTCCCTTAAAATCTATGCAATCTTCTATATGTACTACATGACTTCCCAATTAATAATATATTCCTACGGATTACTACACTCTGGACTAGGCTTCATTCACACGTCTAATTTTTCCATGTACGAGAAAAACAGACCGATTTTTGCTATCAGACTCTGATTAGAGTTTTGTACGAGTGTCATCCTACTTTTTCGTACATGGAGAAAAAAAAATTATCTGTCTCCTTTCTGACAGTTTGGGAAAATCAGACTGTACTCGGATGTCATCTGAGTGCGGTCCGGTGGTTTCACGGACCCATTGAGTAGCATTGCCTATTTTAATCAGATCGGATAAAAATCAGACATGTCTCTGCGATTTTAATCAAGGACATGTGAATGTCCTCAGACTATCACAGGTACAAGTACTATGTGTGAAAAACACAGATGGCACTCATCCGTGAAAATCAGACGTGTGACGGTTTGAAGCTGGTGGTTCTATCATTTTATTTTATAGGCTTAGCGTTTCTTTAGGAATTGGATAGTTTCTTAAGGTCTCATTCACACATCCTTTTTAACGAACGAGTGCTGTCAGCTTTTTTCCACGAATGGCACTAGTATTTATGACAGTCTTTGGGGCTGTTTACATGTCTGATTTTTTTTGCGGACCGAGTGGCCTGTGCAAAATTGCAGAGTCATGACCGATATTGATCAGAGTATCGGATCAAACTCAGAGTCTATAAGTAGGTGAAAAATTCAGGCAGCTCTCGGATGCACTCAGATGCCATCCATTTGCTGCCAGTTTTTCACTGACTGATAGATGGCTGGAGACAGCTTATTTTTTTCTCATTGGTGAAAAAAACTGATGAGACTCTGACCAAATTCTGATGAAAATCACTGAAACGCAGTCCATTTTTTTTTTTGTATGTCAAAAAAAAACTCCCTCCTGAATGAGGTCTAAGGCTATGTTCACACATTCAGTATTTGGTCAGTATTTTACATCAGTATTTGTAAGCCACAACCGGGAGTGGGTGATAAATCCAGAAGTGGTGACGGGTTTCTATTATACTTTTCCTCTGATTGTTCCACTCCTGGTTTAGACTTACAAATACTGATGTCAAATACTGAGCGTGTGAATGTGGCCTAATAAAGAGAACGTTCCCATAACTATCTAGTTAACCCTATAATGACCACCACTTGGTGTTTTTACGTCGCCCAGTCAAGAGACTTTTCCTGGTGTCCATCAGTGAAGATTGAAAAGGCGTTTGCCGTGCTCTGTGCCGATGAATCCCAATGCTGTCTTGGGCATGAATCACTTCAGATGTCTGTGATCATCAGTCCAATCTGGATCGCAGTGCACAGACTTGGCCGTGCTTCTCCCGATCCTAAGTGCAACAGCCTGGAAATATATGAAGCTGCCACGCTTGGGGTCGGGAGACGTGCGGCCAGTCCGTGGATTGTGATGGGAGATCGGATTTAGGGCTGGTTGAAGGAGCCCTAAAGTTGATCTCTGAGTTCAATCTCTTGAGTCAATCGCAACTGTGGAATTAAGAAATTAGACCTTATTCACACATCGATGACTTTCCTTGTGTGCAAAAAATGGGCCAATATTCATCAGCATTTTTTATTCGATTCTTCAGTGTTTGGTCAGTGTATGATTTTCTCTTACGATAAAAAATAAATTGCTAAGCGATGAGTGAACGTGCTCGGATAGAACATGTATGTTATTGACGAATATCTGAATGAGGCCATTAGACAGAAGGAAAGGGGTCATCGGCAAATGGTCTCACAATGGATTCCTGTCCAAAATCAAGAGTTCATTTTCCCGCTCTTCTATTTAATCCTACAAGCAAAATTTTAAGATCTCACTAAATTACATACCCAATAAAAAATTGACTTTGATGAAATTTAGCTTTTTTTCACTCCCCCCTCCTTACAAACTAGGCTATCAAATTATTAAATGGTATGTACCCAAAAATAATGACGTTAGAGGTTGTCTATTATCTGGAAAGTGGACACCAAACTTTGTAAAATAACAACCTCAGCAGGTTCTCATCTACTCTGCGTCCAATTTCTGGAATCTATGACTTGATTTCTTTGCTTGTGGTATTGGATGGTTTGTTACCGACATCTGGTGAGAATTTCATGTCAATAGCACCTTTAGAAATATATTTGCATAGAAAATTGGTGACGTGTTCAATACTTATTTCACCCGCTGGAATCCTGCAGCTTCTGTCTATGTGCTGCCGGTGGATCGGGCAGCATGTATCAGCCAGCTGTCAGGTTCCCTCTAATGGAATAAAATGGTAAAATTTAGTCTTCATACAGTCACCACTAGGGTGAGCTTAATACCTAGGGATTTACACAACTTGGTAAAAAATCTGTATGCAATGAGTATTCCTAGTTGTATAAAAATAGTTTTTTTGCTTGAACCCAATGTTTCTGTGAATCTTGTGCTTATGAGTAGTAAAGAAAATGAATGATACCTTAGAACATTCCTGCCAACTTTTTGGTATAATTAGGTAGGCAATTTGCATTAAAATTTTACAGGCCATGCCCCTGAAAATGCGTCTGGATGCTTGAAATTAATCTGAAGACGAAGCTTTCCGTTATCATGCACATGAGACATTCCGGAACCACCATTTTGCAAGATGTTCCGGGAGGATTTTTTGATGCCAGGGACTTCGCCAATTTTTTCAAGAGTCTCTGACCGCTTCTGAGACGTTCTAGGAGGGTTTCTTTTTAGAACAGTAATTACCAATCTCATAACCCTGTGGGGAATTCTTCATCAATTTTATACTTTCCTTCTCCAATCCCTACTTAACAAAAAGTGTGCAGTTTTCCTGTTAAAATAAGAGACCCGTTTTTGCTGTTGCTGGTATGTTTTGGGGAATCAAACTTCCAAGTAACATGAAGAGTTTTCTTGAAGTCTTTTTGAGAACCATTGACCTACAACAGAAACATCAAAGAACAGACTCTGGAAAACTCTGTCGTCCAAAATCTCCAGATCCAACATTTTCTTCTGGTTGAACAGATGTTTCCGATACACATAATTAAAAATGAAGCATAAGTTAGTCGGTCCCAATTTTTTGCACCACGAGTCTATAATAGACAGAAAGGCAAAAAACATTAACATATAGAATGGTGAAATATTGGAAGCTGCCATCTTGAACTCATCAGACACCACCTTTAAATCTAGCAACAATTATAAAACCAGTGGAAAAAAATCTAGAACAACCACAAAACCAATGACCCCAATTTCATGTGCGCAAACAAATAATGAAAACAATGTGAAACCCCTGTGTCTCACCGTCTGGAGTTTACAAAGAAGTCTGTACCCCTCTTCCACCCTCACTGTCTAGAGAATCCCCAAGTCGTCTTCATGTGGTTCTGTTTTGTAGAGAAGGAGGCTTCGGCCGCATCTTTCCGTCAGATTTCTCCCTGTGGAACATATTTTGTTAGTAGAATGTGATCAAAAGCATACTGCTGTCAATTAGAAAAGTGAGATTCGCCTTAACAGATGTTACACATTCTTCTCTTATGCTTATAGATCCTTTATAAACACAGCCATATGTCTATCATAAGACGGGGACGGTGCTAGGGTCAGGAATTACATTGCTTAGCAATTACACTGTGGCTGCCGCTCCCGGTAGGGAAATGTGTGCTTGAACACCTGCCCGATCATATTCCATCAATGCACAATGTAACTAATTCGTAACAAATTGTTTGATCGTGGGAAACTTGATGATTGTCGTAGATATCGCCGCTGGTAATAAAATTGATGATGAGAGTAGTCAAATCGCTACTAGATTACTTCCTAAATCACCCACCCGGATCATTTCCCCTAATGGGGATTTATTCAAAGAAAATAGGTGATACGTTGGGTTTATAAGTATGAATTGGGGTGAGAAAGACAAACAAATCCAGGTGGAAGGCTCAATTTTGGCATAGAAAGGATCAACACTATTGATGAGTATAGAAGAGGGGAATACGTTCAGCCGGTGGTCATATCCCACTGGATTCAGGATGTCAACGGCGCCATGATGTTGCAATGACGTAACTAGAGACCCATGGGCTCCAGTAAAAAATTTTGATCTGGGCCACCCCTCTATGTTGGTTAGAGGGAAAAGCCTTTGTAGCGTTCTAGATCCTATAAAGACATACATGTAATGGTATCCTCATCATGGCTCCTTCCTGTAAGAATGTCCCCAGTCCTAGCCCCTTTCTGCAATAATATACCCCGTTCTGTCCCCTTCCTGTAGTAATGTCCCCGATCCTGGGCCCCTTTCTGCAATAATGTACTTCGTCCTGGTCCCTTTCTCTAATGTCCCTAGTCCTGGCCCCTCTCTGGAGCTGAGCCTGCTTCATACTGTGTGTGTGCCAGCTGTGTTATGCAGCCAACACCTGACTGTAACTGTGGTTATCTAAGCTTTCAGCAGTTTAAACCCCTTAGATAACACTATCAATAAGCTAAAAGCTTAAGGTACTGCCACACTACACAATCCCGCAGCGATTCGTTAGCGTCGCATACTAATGAGATCGCTAGCGGGATTGTTCTATATCGCTAGTAGCTACCTATTTTAGCGATGTCGTTAGGACGCTATCGCGGTTAGCGATCTCCTTAACGACTTAGCGGTAACAAAGTACCGCTAAATCGCTAAAAAAGGTGCCACACTCAGCGATTAGATACTTACCAGCGGGCGCCAGCGACGAAAATAGGGTCCGGAACGATTCCAGCGACGAGCGAGATCACAGCAGGGGCCACGTCGCTGGCAGATGCCGCACACAACAACATCGCTAACGGGATCGCTAAATAGTGACTTTTTTAGCGATCCCGTTAGCGATGTTGTTTAGTGTGGCATACCCTTTAGCCAATTCCCCATTGTCTACTATGATATAGTGGTAAAAGACAGTACCCTACAATACATAAGTATTACATTGCATTGTATAGCGGTAAAATAACAGTACCGTACAATACATAAGTATTACATTGCGTTGTATAGCGGGAAAATAACAGTACCGTACAACACATAAGTATTACATTGCGTTGTATATGCAATTAGTAAGAATTAAAAATGCTTAAAAAAACTAAAAAAATATTTAAAGGGAATCTGTCACCAGGTTTTTTCGATCTCAACTGAGGGCAGCATAATATAGGGACAAAGACCCCAATTCCAACTGTCAGTTATTGGGCTGCTTAGTGTAGTTATTATAAAAGCAGGAGATAATTATTACTACAGGACTAGTAAACCTGCCGTCATATAGTCCAACCACGCCCCCACAACTGATTGGCGGCTTTCTGCCTGTGCACAATATGCACAGAAAGCAGCCAATCGTTTGTGTGGGCAGGGTTATACAGGGCTCAACAGTCAGAGAACTAGTAGATCTTACGCAGATAAATCAATTTTTAATCAAAACTGCAGCAAGCACCCCAGTAAGTGACACATCAATGGAAACAGGGTGTCTCTCCCAAAAACATGCTGCTCACAGAGAAGGAGAAAAATGTTTACATCTGCCAAAATTCAAAGGTATAGATGGAGCAAATTTCGACTTTTCATGTGGCATTGGTAACGTTCCGTACTGGCTTCAATAGCGTTTCTCATCCATCTTGTTGGCTCTGGAGCTTTAGTGTCAAAGATAAAACGTAAGTTGTTTTTTATTTAGAAACTGATTGTACCCTATTACATTACAGTTTGTCAGCAAACATGACTGTGGTGTAAGCCACACATGGTAAATAAAAGAGCAGCGATCCGAGTTCTGCTCTGTAGCTACGCCAGCAATCCCAGCTCCATTATCATAACTTCAGCGACTCTTCAGAATGTTGTCTGCTCCAAGCTAAATTAAAAAAGTGCTGTGAATGGGAGAATTGCACTTATGCGAATCAAAATGAATTGTCCCTGCAGAATCTGAAAAATAAACTATTTTATAGGAGTATATCCATCTCTTTTTGTCATGTACCATAATTTAAAAAAAATCCACAAAACATCTACAAAATCAGTGATTTCTTCCCAAAGAAAAAGAATGTGGTGGAAGAATCAACCACAAAGAAAAAAACAAATTAGCATGTCTGGAAAACACGAAGGATTACAGGGGTTGTCTCACCACATACGATCCTTGTAAGTGGACCTCTAGGACTCGTAAATTGCAGGACATATTTGGCAATTATCTAGTCACCATTTCGTTTGGAAATTACATCTCCACACACCGACCTGGTAGTGAAATTTCATAATGACTTTCTACTAATCTGATAAGCAGAAATGAGGTGTAAAGCATGGTGATAAATAAATTAGTGGGTTAGGTATCTGAAAAAACAGCAGATGAATTTTTAGACTACCTTATGCTCCCAACAGACAATGCACCAAAGCCAGAGTAAGAGAAATAGCTGTACATTAAAGGAGCTCTCCCAACCTTTAAAATAATGCCATCTGAGTTACCCATCGGTCAATAAATGGGTGCAGTGTTCTGTTTTTCTTTAAAAAAAAAATCCTGTGCAGAGAGGCCACCATGGCCACCCAGCTGCGCAGAACCTGTAGCGAATCAGTTTGCTCCAGTGCAGCCTCATCTTCATTCTTAGGGTGCTTTAGCATTGTGTTTTGACACCCGTTCGATGGCCCCATCAGGGTTTGTCTGAACTCTCCGCAAAACGGGATTCAGACGTATGCACCGTCGGGGCCATAGACTATAAAGGTGTGGCAGAGCAAACATGTGAGCATGGGCGCCTACGGGAGGCGCACACTCAAAGTAGACTGGAACGGGTGCCGGAACGCAAGTGAATGCCGTCCCAGAGGACAGATCGCCGTTGATCATTGAGAGATGTCATGTCCTAGTAATATGCCATCACATAAAATGGGAATACCCATATAAAGCGGACAACCACAAAATAAACGGCTCAAAGCAGTGCCTTATATGGAATGACTTAAATATAACTTTTGGGGAGAGGATGACTACTTTAATAAAGGGATAAAGAGAGACTTCTTCTAACTAGTGACCACTATGTATGACCGACTACCCACCAGTCTCATAAAATCAGGATAATATAAAAATAGAGTAAGTGTCCATATCATATCCCATCATATCATGGGATCATATCCCATCAAGGACAACATCTGTAAGGAGACTGATAGGAAGTTTAGATTGTGAGCCCTGATGGAGACAGTGATGATGTCTGTTAAGCGCTGCTGAATTAATAGCACTAAATAAGCCAATAAAATAAATATTCATAACATTGTGGCTCAGTGGTTAGCACTGTTGCTTTGCTGAACTGGGGCCCTGCATTCAAATCCCACCAAGGACATGCAAGGAGTTTGTATGTTCTCCCGTGTTTTTGCGTGAGTTTCTTCCACGCTCTCCGGTTTCTTTTTCTTTTTTTGCTTTAAGATACTGATTTTTACATACAAATTTCTAAACGTCATGCTGATTGGTCAAGTTTTTTCTATTTGCAAATACTAAGCTATTCACTTAATGAAATTGGCTTCCAATCTATGTGCAGACCATATTGTCCCCTGACACGTGCATCTGTGTGCTTCTCTGCCTTCATTAACTGATTTCTGACTAATTGAAAAAAGTTTAAGTGAACTCTGTGCTGGCTTGCTGTACAAATCTAAATTTCTAAAGTCAAGTTTTTCTATTTGCGCTCCCATTCCCAAGCAATAGATGGCTTCCAAACTATGGTCAGGCTATATTGTCCCCTAACACGTGTCTGTGTACTTCTCTACCTTCAATAGCTAATTTATGACTAATTTGGAAAATCTAAAGTGAATTCTATTCTGGCTTGCTGTACAAATCAAAATTTCATGCAGATTGGTCAAGTTTTTCTATTTGCTCTCCCATTCCCAAGCTATTGATTGCTTCCAACCTATGGTCAAGACTATATTGTCCCCTAACACGTGTCTGTGTGCTTCTCTACCTTCTTTAGCTAATTTATGACTAATTTAGAAAAGTTGAGTAAATTCTATTCTGGCTTGCTGTAGAAATCTAAATTTCATGCTGATTGGTCAAGTTTTTCTATTTGCTCTCCCACTTCCAAGCTATTGGTGACTACCAACCTATGGGCAGGCCATATTGTCCCCCGACACATGTTTCTGTGTGCTTCTCTGCCTTCATCAGCTGACTAATTGGGAACAGCTTGAGTGAACTCTGTGCTGGCTTGCTGTTCAAATCTAAACCCACTACTGACAGTGCCGCTGTGCAGACAGTGACACTAGCTGTGAAGGTGCCACCTGTCCATCTTCAGACAGTCTTTGTGCCACCAGTGTGTTGTCACATCTTGATGTACGATATTCCTGATGAATGAACCAGATGCGATATCTTATGTACACAGTTTTAATATGATATAATTGTTAGTTGTATAGAATAATAGAGTGAAACTGAAATGTCTCAAAGGTTGTATTTGTCATTTGAGACTTTTAGGTCAAAATGCACATATAAACGTGATTGCCGAAAGACTGAGAAATATTTATGCTGAGGTTCAATTGTTCAAAAGTTCATGCTAGCGAGAAGGTATTGCTGACTAGTGGATTTTATAGCACGTTTGTGAATTTTAATCCTCCAAAATGTTTGCGAAACCGAAAAAAAAATACAAAGCTTTTTATCGCCACCTACTGGCAAGGCTGTAACTGCAATATTTTTTTATTTTATTTATTTTTTTAAAGCCTCTAAGTTTTAATCCCAAAACATTCCTTTGACTATTCTGGGGTTAATTAAATATATTTTATTAATTTTTATGTCCATTATATCCTACACCTAAAAGAAACCTCTTTTAAAGAAATGGTGTCACATAGCTGACATGTGGGGTTGGGAGTAGGGCTTCATAACTGTGGGGACCAGAAGATTTTGCGGCAGCGACCATGGATGTATCTGCCACCACTGTGGAGGATCGGTAACCACTGGCCAATTCCTGCAAGTGGGATGGGTAGAGTGAGGTTTCCTACAGGTGGAAAGGAAAAGCCAAACTTATAAAGTGTGTTTTGCAGGTTAGCAAATGGCTGGATAATAGTTTGAAATAAAGAAAAAAAAAAAGTAAATAAATGTATATAAAGCAAATTAAATACAAGTAAAACATAAAAGGCATCACTAAAATTAAAAATATAGGCATGAAAATATTAACCATAAAAGCACCACCTGCTATAATCTATCCAAACATTTAAAGGGATTGAACACTTTGCACTTACTCCTTTTGTTAGCTAGAACCTCAAATCGGCAGTTTACCGACCATTCACCTTCATCGGTTTTAATGCCTGTACCCATTTGCGCTGTCACAGCAAAAATGAAGCATAGCACGGCTCTTATGGTAATCTATGGCATGGACATGCTAACACCTACGAAAGAAGAGATACCCTTCGTATCACGTTTCTGCTCTTTTAGAGGAGAGGTCTAGATAGTGGGTCGTCATCTAACTGCTCTCTGAAAAGGGTCTTGGAAAATGGGTTTTGCAAAGAAGATAGCCCCTTTAATTAATCATTACCCTTGAGTAGAAAGTACAGAAGAGATATAATATGGAGAAGTAACTCTGTACTGTAATCTCCAACTTCCAACTTTTATCCAAATGCATCTGTTACAAAATAAAGGTGGCTATCTAATGTCCATAGGGGTGTCTGGACAGAATTCAGGGGAAAAAAGGATCGGGCATGCTGGATTTCTTCCTGTCCAATCCTTTGTGATCATGCTAGAAGTTGGCACTACCGTAAGTCCACCATAAGCATAAGACCAAAGTCAACCGAACCAGCTGATATCGAGAGGATCGGCTGAGAGTCTGTGTATGGGGGATGACCGACTCTCCCCCAACAGATGATTTCGGGAGAGAGAAGGATTTGGTGTGTTGGATTTCCTAAGGCTGATCCTTTTAATTTCTCACTCGAGAAAAGATGTTACTAGAAGAGCTTGACAGTGGCTCTCCCATGGAAGACACAGGAGCGTTCGGCTTATCTGAGCACAGCACTTTCGTGTATGGGGTAGTAAAGAAAGATGGTTCTCTCACCTATGTAAGGCTGGTTTCACATTAGCGTTTTTGTGCGCAGCGCATCGTGCGCATCCATGCGCATGCGTACCTATGTTTAACATGGCATACGCATGGTTTGCATGCATTTGTCTGCGTTTGTGCCCATTCGTCTTTCCAGGTGTGCGTATAGATGCGCAAGATGCAATTTGTTGCATTTTTGGGTCTGTCGGAAGGCGTAGAAAAACGCATTTGTACACTTGCACACCGAATGCGTCAAAACAATGCATTAGTCTATGGAAACGCATTGGCACGCAAGGACATGCGCATGGATGCGTTCGATGCGCATGCAGACTTCAGACTGCGCATGCCCAGGAACTGATTACAGCACCTGGAAATATCAAACACATGCGCATAAAAAACGCAAACGCATGTAAACGCATGCATACGCTGCGTTTTGTCATGCATACGATGATGCGTATAAACGCTGCATTTTTGTATGACCTTGCGCAAGATGCACAAAGACGCAAATGTGAAACTAGCCTAATGTGTATGGGGGACCCTTATTTTTCTTCCCTAGATGCATAGTGAGTAGGCAATGCATGTGTATAGGGGTCACGGCCATAGTCGGTAATATGGTAAATGGGAAGTGTCACGCTCGGAGGTAGCAGAAGAGGTTCGTGGCCCCATGCTGAGAGTTATCATTTGCCAGCTGGAGAGCACCTGGTTCGAAATCAGTGCTTCTTAAACCAATGAAATACATATCCAAAATCTCAGTAGTAGGCCTCCATACAATATCTTCACCCATTTATGAAGCTCATGAACATAGCCATCAAAAAAGAATGCAAAAATCATGAATGTTTAGAAATACATAGAAAAAAGTTGTTTATTCAGAAGTCTGATAATTTTATTGTTCAGTAATAAATAATTGCAGCATTTCAGGTCATAAATCAGAGATAACAAATATTTAAAACTATCTGACATTATGAAGAGGTTAGTGGTATTTTTGACCGGGGCAATGAAATTTTCATGCGTTGTCACTGACTTATTTATTTGCTCAGCTTAAAATTATTCTGATTCCTGACCACATAGATTTGTATTATCACATTTATGAGCTCAGAGACAAAGTGTGGCTTTCATAGCAAAGAGAAGAAGTATTAACTGTTTCATTCCCTCAATGAAAGCAGACATTTTACCATGGCTTAAGGGCAACATTACAGTCTGTGACTCGTCGGCGCATGCGTCCGAATTCCATTTTGTGGGGGATTTGGATGTATTCTTGTCGGGGCGACCAAGCGTGTCCCTAAACGCAATGTGAAAGCACCTTAAGCCATAAGTCTGTCTGAGCAGCACATACTGAAGTCCTTGGTGCAGCAGAATGGGTCTTCCAGACGCCACATAGATCGATGAACAGGACAACAGGGTATGCAGGACAGGTAGAAAATAAAAGGAGCATGTAGCACAGTAAAGTGTGTACATACACTCAGGAAAATTAACAATATAGGAATCTTGTATATTCCTGCAGGCAAAGTGTTTCTCACCTTTCTCAGATTCAGGCTTTGCCCACCTCTACCTGGTCCACTGAATTCTGTTGTGGCTCCACATTAGGCTTTGCAGATGGCTAGGTGTGAGCCCATGTGATCATCTGCCTGGGTCTGTATAAGACCTACGGGGGGGGTGTACATAGAAATCATGGGGCCCCATAGCAAAAGTCTTAATGGGCCCCCCCCAAAAAAAAAATCAATAGGTGCTCTTAAGGTCCCCCTCCTCCACCCTCCACAGTGCATGCAGCCGGGCCCCCCTCACTAAGATGCAAAGTGCAGCCAGAGCCATTGCAAATGTAAAGTGCCAGCACAGTGAGGGGACACATTTAACAAAACAAAATCCACCCCATCCCCCAGCCAGTCGGGCTCACTGTCTTGTGTGTGTGTCCCTCTCCTGAGTGAGAGAGGCTCATGAATGTTTTCAGCTTTCTGCTTCCTGCAATGCACGTGTGCTGCTCTCTGGCTGCCAGGAGGCGTGGCGTTCTTATGCAAATCCAGCCAGAGACTTCAGCCAACTGCTGACCAGGAAACAAGGAAAGGGGAGCTTCAAGGGGGTATACAGTGGCCGGCGGCCGTCGCTTACATTTAATTAAAGGAGATAGTACTGTGTCAGCACAGCACAGCTGCCAAACCGCAGTGGCCGTCGCGGGCCCCCTCACCTGTCCGGACCCCATAGCAGCTGCGTGGTCTGCTACTATTGATGGTACACCACTGAGACCTACCAAGACACACACCTGTGCATTGGTACTAATACTTTCAAGTAAGACTTTCTAGTTACTCTGAGGTTTTGTCTGCTACCTGTTCCTGGTTTTCCAGGACATCTGCTGTATGTCCACCTGCAGCTTCCAGGATGTTTACTGTCAGCCTACAGCTTCCAGTGCCTCTACTACCTATTCGCAGTCTTCCAGGAACTCTGCTTCATGTACACCGGTGGCTTTCAGGACCTCTACTACCTGTCTGCAGCCTCCAGGGCTCTGGCTACCTGAATGCAGCCTCCAGGACCTCTGCTGCCAGTTTCAGGATGTCTGTCTGCCGTTTCCCATACCTCTGCTACCTATTTCCCACGTGTCTCAACTGCCGTGCAGCCCTGATGCCTGTGCCCACTCAGACTTTGGGCCTTAAGGATCCACCTCACCTAGTGAGCTCAACACAAAGATTAATCACAGGAATTATAGATAAGAAAATGCAGTCTAGAAACTTCCAGCAGGAAAAAGGTTAATAGCAGCAATGTATGCAAACTGGGACTTGTAAGAAATAGTTAACAGCGGGATAACAGTGAAAAGAAACCAGAGAATTACTTGAAGAGATGTGTTGCTTTCATTGTAGAGGGCAGGTGTGAACAACACCAACATCCTTATTTAGAGGTTGGAATGGACTTCACTGAATCAGGACTAAATTTTGAAATAACGCTGGTTGTAGCATGGAAATCCAGAATAGAAGAGGAAATGATAGACATATGACTAGAGCTGAGTCAATTGAAGTAGTAGCCAAGTTCTGACAAATTTGAGGCAACTGCCGACAAGCACCTGGCCTTTGCCTGCGTCAGCCTTAAATGGTCCAGGGTGATACTGTCAGTGGAGTTCACCAGTTAAACTAAGAAACCCAGTGTGGACTACTGCAAAAGGAAGGTGGCAATAGAAGGGAATAAGGCCTGGCACTGAGTCGAGACAGATTAACAACAAGAGCTCCCAACCAGCCTATACTACTGGGAGAGACAGTCACATAAGAGAATATTATGGCACAGGGATTGGGCTGCAAACTGTATTATCAGGGCTATGAAAATAAATGAAGATGGCACACAGACTTAATTGAACATGTACACAACTGTCCTCAATAGGGGACAATACCACCCAAATGATTAAACAAGTAGAAGAGAAAAGGGCTCAGTGTTCCATGGCATGATAATTTTTGGACTTTGACTTGGCTGTTTTAAAATTATCCCACCAGATGGAGAATCCAGTAATGAAAATTCATTCCAATGGTATTGAAGATGGCCTATTTTTGCTACATTGTATCAATAGGGTCAGACGATACGTTCTGTCCATCCAATGGATCAAAAAATAAGAGCTCCTATAGTTTGGCCAGTTAGGACCAAAAATTCTGATCATCACATTTTCCTCCATAGGCTAGACCAGGGTTTTGCAAGTCCAGATAAAAATCTTAACAAAATTTCCTTTCTATTACAGAGGTAATGCTACTGTTGTCAACTGTTTTCTCCATTACACTTCCCGAAATTCTGACTTCAGAGGTTATTTGAGGACTGGAGTTGAGAAACATTGTGGTAGACACTAAATAAAATCCTGGACATCTACATGGACAACTAAATGGACAATTACATGCACCCAAGAAGATATGTATTTTTATATCGTCATGGACTGGGATATTTTATGCATGGATAAGTCAGGTTTGTCTGGATATTGTAGCATTAAAATGATGTCAGACCATTGAAAACTGGCCAGAGTAGAAGATTATTATGCCGGAAATCCCACAGAGAGGTGTAGGACCATCCAACTTTCTGTCATGTTCCTGTATTAACAATTCATTAATGCGAGACATCTATGACAAATGGAATAAGAGAAGCAGTAAGAGAGAAGTCAGTACATAGTAAGGAAAGTATGAAGAACCCTGTCTTCCCATCCTTGGTTTTTTCCTGTCCTAAAATATGTAATAAGACTTTCATTTATTTGGGCTTAAAATAAATAATTTTTCCATTATAGTAATGTTTCCCATTCATATCTTTTATAAGAAATACTAAGTCTTGAAGACATCTCTGAGGGATAATTTTGGTTCTATTCCTAAAATTGTTCTGGGCCAACAATGCTCAACTATTGTGCTCGGAATTAAGCAGGATTATGGAAGTGTAAGGTCAGCACTTCTTTAAATGCTCATTAATAGAAATTGTAAACTAAAAGTAGATTTATGTGATTTAAGTCCATATATATCCTGAAATTTGTCAGTGAAAAACATTTAATACATTCAGTATGAGCCTTCTATACTAAGTAGGTCCAGATACCTCCACATTACGTATCTAGACTGCTGTTTTAGTCTTTCCCTTTTCGTTCTGCTACCTTTCTGGTAGATTAATCCGTATAATCCTGCTACGATTTCTGCCCCAGGCCTCGATACTTCTTCCTTCGCTTTCTCGCTATTTCTGTCCCGACTCCAGAGTGCTACTCACTTTTCTTCCAGTTGTCTCTTGTCTACAGGGTCTTACTAGGGTCTTACTATCTGGCACTTTTGTCTCCCTCTTGCTACAAGGACACCCATAACTAACCAGGTCTGCTGTAGCTAGCTGCAAGATTGTCATTCTGTCAGGAAATTCCCCACTGTGTGGAATGTGGGCAACACCTCCACTTCCTTACAAAATGGGACTCCAGACTGCATACGGTGGGTACGGAAAGTATTCAGACCCCTTTAAATTTGTCACTCTTTTTTTCATTGAGGCCATTTGGTAAATTCAAAAAAGTTCAATTTTTCTCATTAATGTACACTCTGCATCCCATCTTGACTGAAAAAAAACAGCAATGTAGAATTGTTTGCAAATTTATTAAAAAAGAAAAACTGAAATGTCACATGGTCATAAGTATTCAGACCCTTTGCTCAGGCACCAATAGCACATGCTGTCCATTTCCCTGTAATCCTCCTTGAGATGATTCTACTCCTTCATTGGAGTCCAGCTGTGTTTAATTAACCTGACAGGACTTGATTTGTAAAGGCACACACTTGTCTGTATAAGACCTCACAGCTCACAGTGCATGTCAGACCAAATGAGAATCATGAGGTCAAAGGAACTGGTCAAAGAGCTCAGAGTCAGAATTGTGGCAAGGCATCTGGCCCAGGTTACAAAAGAATTTCTGCCATACTCAAGTTTCCTAAAAGCACAGTGGCCTCCATAATCCGCAATGGAAGACGTTTGGGACCACCAGAAGTCTTCCTAGAGCTGGCCGTCCAGCCACACTGAGCAATCGTGGGAGAAGAGCCTTGGTGAGAGAGGTAAAGAAAGAACCCCAAGATCACTATGGCTGAGCTCCACAGATGCAGTGGGGAGATGGGAGAAATTTCCACAAAGTCAACTATCACTGCAGCCCTTCACCAGTCGGGTCTTTATGGCAGAGTGGCCCGATGGAAGACTCTCCTCAGTGCAAGACATATGAAAGCCCGCATAGAGTTTGCTAAAAAACACATGAAGGACTCCCAGACTATTAGAAATAAGATTCTCTGGTCTGATGAGACGAAGATAGAACTTTTTGGTGATAATTCTAAGCTTTGTGTGGAGAAAACCAGGCACTGCTCATCACCTGCCCAATGCAATCCCAACAGTGAAACATGGTGGTGGCAGCATCATGCTATAGGGGTGTTTTTCAGCTGCAGGAACAGGACGACTGGTTGCAATTCAAGGAAACATGAATGCGGACAAGTACAGAGATATCCTGGATGAAAACCTCTTCCAGAGTGCTCTGGACCTCAGACATGGCCGAAGGTTCACCTTCCAACAAGATAGTGACCCCAAGCACACAGCTAAAATAACAAGGAGTGGCTTCAGAACAACTCTGTGACCATTCTTGACTGGCCCAGCATAGCCATGACCTAAACCCAATTGCGCATTTCTGGAGAGACCTGAAAATGGCTGTCCACCAACGTTCACCATCCAACCTGACGGACCTGGAGAGGATCTGCAAGGAAGAATGGCAGAGGATCCCCAAATCCAGGGTGAAAAACTTGTTGCATCATTCCCAAGAAGACTCATGTCTGTACTAGCTCAAAAGGGTGCTTCTACTCAATACTGAGCAAAGGGTCTGAATACTATATGACCATGTAATATTTCAGTTTTTCTTTATTAATAAATTTTCGAAAATTTCTACATTTCTGTTTTTTATCAGTAAAGATGGGGTGCATAGTGTACATTAATGAGAAAAAAATAAATTTTTTGAATTTATCAAATAGCTGAAATGAAACAAAGAGTGAAAAATTTAAAGTGGTCTGAAAACTTTCCGAACCCACTGTGTCTAGACTGCTGTTGCAGGGGGCTCCAGACTACACATCTGACTGCTGTTATTGGTTGCATGTAGTTGGGAGTAGTTTGTAAGTTTAGGAAAGATATTATATAATTATATATTTTTTTTTTTATTTTTGTATTTTACTTTCTCATATAGCTCCATTAATTCCACAGCACTTTACAGGCATTATAGTCATTGTCTCCATGGTGCTCACAATATAAATCCTCATTCCTTTTGGACATTCACAATTTTTACCATCTTCACCATTTTATTAACCATGATTATTAATGTTGTTTTGAGGACACTTATGTGGCCACCAGAATATCTAGAAGTAGCGAGGAACCAGAGGACACTCTCCAAGCAGCAGATCCAGCAGTGCCGCGGCCCTCTGAGTTATCACGCCAGACATCACAGCTGTATTACATTACACTGTCACATTAAAACACATAAAACATTTAGGTAAAATATTACATTAAAGTGAGTTTCCCTCATCTACAAGATTTCAACGCATTCACAAATTCAAAACATGTTTGGATTTAGCAGAATCTAGAATAAATCAAACATCATAGGAAATATAATGTATAGCACATTGGGGTTAGGGGGCAATCCACTAATAATAATAATAATTTACAAGTCGTGTGAACTTAATAAATGATTTATAAAGATTTTTGACGTACGGTAAAGTTGGGCTCTACGATTTAGTAGCGATACACTGCTGAAAATGTGTAATAAGTGTCTCCAAAGAGCAGACGTTGCAGTTTACAGATGATTGTAAGGGAGGCAGACAGCTGTTTCGCCATTGCGAACAATTATTTTCAACCCCCCCAGATCCGCATTGATTTGTAGTCAGTATAAAACATGTGCGGACCATGAAACATTAAGGCAAGGGGCTCAGGAATGAATTAGCTCATCAGCACGTAGACCACCTGCCTAAAATGGACCCCCGGATTGGCCTCTATATCACTTTAGTCAGTTTAAAGGGGAAATCCAGGCTCGATTATCTTCTGGTTGGTCAGGAGATAAGGTGTGGAATCTGGGATCTCTGCTCTAAAATTAAAAGGCCGTTGATGACTGTGCAAAACGTTCTGTTTCTGCAGAGGGCACCATGCAACTGAAGGTCAGCCATGACCTGAGATACCATTAGATTTTTCCCATTCAATGAATTGGTGAATTTGCCACACGTGATGAATACATATGGATGTGTTGGATACTGATGATACCTCAAGCGCTGTTGGCAATAATTAGGCACTGATAGGTCAGGATAGAAGAGAATTGAAAAGGCTGAAGAACCAGGGCACATGCCCATTGTGCCAGGTTCTTGCAGCTCCATTCATAATCTTTTCATTTTAATCATAGTGCTCAGTTTACAGGGAAAAAAAGACCCCTGATGAAGCATTTGTGTAACACTTGTGCATCTTTAGTGGGCAAGCCAGCATACTCTGGTTACCAGTATGTACCAGTGTAACGAATGGAAGCAGAGGCATAGGTGACGAAGTTCAAATTCGTTTTTTATTTTTTGAGTGGAACATCGAGACCTCGGTCCAGGGGGCTCCGAAGGGGGCGTAACTAGTGAGCCCCAGGTATCCGTAGTAAGGTCCCTCAAACAGGATCAGAGTGGAATACCTGGGGGACACAAGTGCTACCTCCAGTTAGACCCCGGACACGTGTCGTAAACAGATATTAGATATTGTGGAGCTGACCGGCGGACACCGGGTATATGAGTTGAAACTGGCTCTGACGAGGATAGTCAGGTTCCAGGTAGATGGTAGGAAGCTGGCTCCAGCAACTTTAGTTTTGTCCACGGTTTTGGACGGCGGGTGGCGGAACGGGATGGCACTTGAGTGTATAGGTACAGGTGTCGTCTAGGATAGCCGAACAACAGTTAACTGATATTCTGCGGAGACAAACAGTATAAGCAGAGTGCCAAACGGAATGCTATAACAGCTCAGACAGAGCAAGGACAGAACCGGGTTTAGCAAGAGTAGATACTCGTTGCTCCGGCACTTCCCTTATGGCGGAGTGTCCAGAAATAGTAATCAGTGTGCTGCCATTGGTTAATTGATAGTTTCAAAAAATGCGCCCTGTCCCTTTAAGAGACCAGAGGGATGCGCGCTCGCGTCCTAAGCATTCTCCCTGGAGGCCTGCTGGCAGTGTGCCAGGAAGTAGAGGAGAAAGAAGCAGCAGCAGGATGCCGAGGGACAGACAGCGAAGATCCTGACAGGGACTTCGCAGAGGTACAGAGTCGGCCTCGGGAGCAGGAGCGGGTGAGGGGCCAGAACTGGGACCGGGTGTAACAACCAGTATGTATATTTCATTTTGACTTTTAGGGAATCACTTATTCTTTTCCTGGCACCAATTGTGTTTCTACTATGTACAAGTATTTACTTGTTGCTCATTTTTATTACATTACGTATTAGGATCACACTGCGACTATTTTTTATGGGGGTTCCTTTTGGTTCACTCACCAACATGCGCGTTTTTGCATCTATTGTGTTGGAACACAGGTTTTTTAATTCATTTTAAAAAAAAAATTATATTTTTAATTTTTTTTCTTTTTTGTCCTATACTTTATTATTATTTGCGGGTTTTTCCCATGCCAGTGCTTTTGGGACTCTCTATTCTAACTTGGGTTATGATTATTGGTTTATAAAGCTAGAAATAACTGTGTAGTCGATTGTCCCCTGATAAAAATGATACCTTTTTTGTAGAGATCTAGTGTGGCAGTCATGAAAAATCTAGCAAAGAAACTATATGCAATTCCGACTGGAAGGGCACTGGTGGGCGTGTCAATGCACTGGCGACTCCTTCCTAGTGCACACACGCCCCCAGTGCACTTCCAGCCAGAATACATATGGCTTCTAAACTAAAATTTCTCATGACTGGCACATCGGATCCAGGGGCGCACCTATGAGGCGAGTTGAGCCTTCTGTCTCAGGCGGCGGCTCCTCACTGAAGCTAGGGGGCGGTAGAGCGGAACTCAGAACACATGGTGTGGTGCCGGCTCTCCTTAATCCCTGCTGAGTCACACAGTCAGTTTACACTCCTGCGCACGGTGCTATGTGTCCGGCACTGAGAGAAGCCGCCACGCCCTCCGTGCACCCTATCCTCGCCCTCCCAGCTCTCCACTTCAGCTTCTTACAGCAAAGCAATTACTTTGCTAGCTGTCCTCCTCTGTGCGCACAGGACCTGTGATGAGGTCACAGGAGAGGGAGGAGTCAGGGGTCACATGGTCAGGCTCCCTGTGTGCAGGTCTGCTGTGCTGGTTGTCATGGTGCTGGATGAAGGTAAGTTTGTTTGGGATCAGGAGGGGTTTACAGTGTGGATGTAGCAGAGCTGTGTGTATGAGGTGTGCGGAGCGGTGTGTGTACGAGGTGTACAGAGCAGAGCCGTGTGTGTGAGAGGTGTACGGAGTGGAGCCGTGTGTGCGAGGTGTACGGAGCGGAGCCATGTGTGTATGAGGTGTATGGAGCAGAGCCGTGTGTGTACGAAGTATATCGTCATGCCCAGAAGCAGAAGCCAGGTGACTAAATAGTTATTAGCAACTTACTATGGGGCTGAGGTGCAGCGGCGGTGCCCCTCTCCCGTCCCTCCCTGGGCTGGGACACATACTGCTTGCCAGGGACTCGTCTCTCAGACACAGCAAAGGGTTAAAAAAACATGATCTCCCCGGGCCCCCCGCCCCAGCTGCAGCTGTACAGCTCCCTCAGTGATGTGTCTTCCTTATACAAAGAACCTAGTCCCTGCTGTGAATGACAGGAGCAGGCTCTGCAGTGAGACTCAAGAGCGAGCCCAGTTTTGTTTTTTTTCCTGTGCCTGGCTGGCAGCTTATTGCAGACAGTGTGACTGACTGTGACTCATCTGGAGGAGCAGGCAGGAGAGCAGTATATGTATGCTGGGAATAAATGCATGTGAGTTATTGAGTCCCAAATAAAGATATGTTGGCTTCATCCATGTCCTGTGTTTTTCAGGCACCACAAAACTGCAACAAGTTGCGTTTTTGTGCGTCTGATAAACTATGCAGACACACGGATCCATTTTTGTCTCCATTGACTTTCAGTGGTGACGGATGGGACTTGCGTGTGCATTCAGTTGTCACTGTTTTCCCACGGATCCATCTCTCTACATATATTTTATCATGCGCACAAAAACGTAACTTGTTGCAGTTTTGTCGTCTGAAAAACACGCAGGCACCGGGAGACGCACGAATCCGCAGCTACACATCTGGAATTAAAATGGAGCTCTATGGAGCATGGATCCAGGACATCACAGATACGGGTGCTTCCGTGTGCAGGGATCCGTTTTGCGGGCTGAGCATGCTCAGAAGCGAGTGATGTGCTGTATGGGAAAGTGATGAACCTGTATGGGGTCAGTATGCAGACATAATGTAGACTCCATGCTGTGCTGCCATACAGTGATCTTTCGCACCTCACTAGAGGAGCTTGTGCCCCATGTTATAGAGTGTTAATGTTAATAACATGTTTTGGAAGCATGTATATGACATGGGGGCACCTGGTGAGGGGCTGCACGAGTTTGTCTGCTTTCACACTAGCGTTTTGGTACGATGCGTTGTGATGCGTAGCAATCCTGATCCAGATTGCATCCCTATCCTTAACATAGGGACGCATGGACCTGCATCTGCATCAGGATTTTTCATGTGCTCCCCAAACTCAGCTTGTTGCGAATTTTGGGTGTTAAAAAAAAAAAAAATCTGCAGACATCCTGATATGTGGCAGCGCGTCCAAAAACATATGATTGTCAATGTAGACGCACCCGAATCAGGATGCCTGCGTCAAATCTGCATGCGGATTTCATACTGTGCAGGCTCGGAGCAACATTTTTTTTTCTTTCACTTTTACCAGTCTCTCTCCCCTTCTCTACTCTCTCTCCTCTACCCCAGAAGTCAGAATTTCAAATTTCCAACCAAATCCTGATCAGGATGCAGTTGCATGCGTTTGCATCTGTTTGCAGAAAAAATCCGGATGCAGATAAATCACTAACACTGGCTAACCTTAGAATAGGTCTGCAATGTCTGATCAGTGGGGTGCGACACCTAGCACCCCTGCCAGTCAGCTGTTCTTGATGCCAGCTGGAATTGCTGCCTTACAGAGCTGCTCTGTCTCCTATTTAGTGGCCATGGCCAGCTACTGCACATTTCCCCCCTATTCAAATCAAATGCACTATAGGGCCTCATGTATCGTCACTGTGCACTATAGGGCCTCATGTATCGTCACTGTGCACTATAGGGCCTCATGTATCATCACTGTGCACTATAGGGCCTCATGTATCATCACTGTGCACTATAGAGCCTCATGTATCATCACTGTGCACTATAGAGCCTCATGTATCATCACTGCACTATAGGGCCTCATGTATCATCACTGCACTATAGGGCCTCATGTATCATCACTGTGCACTATAGGGCCTCATGTATCATCACTGTGCACTATAGGGCCTCATGTATCATAACTGTGCACTATAGGGCCTCATGTGTCATCACTGTGGACTATAGGGCCTCATGTATCATCACTGTGCACTATAGGGCTTCATGTATCATCACTGTGCACTATAGGGCCTCATGTATCATCACTGTGCACTATAGGGCCTCATGTATAGTCACTGGGCACTATAGGGCCTCATGTATCATCACTGCACTATAGGGCCTCATGTATCATCACTGGGCACTATAGGGCCTCATGTATCATCACTGGGCACTATAGGGCCTCATGTATCATCACTGTGCACTATAGGGCCTCATGTATAGTCACTGGGCACTATAGGGCCTCATGTATAGTCACTGGGCACTATAGGGCCTCATGTATAGTCACTGGGCACTATAGGGCCTCATGTATAGTCACTGGGCACTATAGGGCCTCATGTATAGTCACTGGGCACTATAGGGCCTCATGTATCATCACTGGGCACTATAGGGCCTCATGTATCATCACTGGGCACTATATGGCCTCATGTATCATCACTGGGCACTATAGGGCCTCATGTATCATCACTGTGCACTATAGGGCCTCATGTATCATCACTGTGCACTATAGGGCCTCATGTATCATCACTGTGCACTATAGGGCCTCATGTATCATCACTGTGCACTATAGGGCCTCATGTATCATCACTGGGCACTATAGGGCCTCATGTATCATCACTGGGCACTATAGGGCCTCATGTATCATCACTGGGCACTATAGGGCCTCATGTATCATCACTGGGCACTATAGGGCCTCATGTATCATCACTGGGCACTATAGGGCCTCATGTATCATCACTGTGCACTATAGGGCCTCATGTATAGTCACTGGGCACTATAGGGCCTCATGTATCATCACTGCACTATAGGGCCTCATGTATCATCACTGGGCACTATAGGGCCTCATGTATCATCACTGGGCACTATAGGGCCTCATGTATCATCACTGGGCACTATAGGGCCTCATGTATTGTCACTGGGCACTATAGGGCCTCATGTATAGTCACTGGGCACTATAGGGCCTCATGTATAGTCACTGGGCACTATAGGGCCTCATGTATAGTCACTGGGCACTATAGGGCCTCATGTATAGTCACTGGGCACTATAGGGCCTCATGTATAGTCACTGGGCACTATAGGGCCTCATGTATCGTCACTGTGCACTATAGGGCCTCATGTATCACTGTGCACTATAGGGCCTCATGTATCATCACTGTGCACTATAGGGCCTCATGTATCATCACTGTGCACTATAGGGCCTTGTGTATCATCACTGTGCACTATAGGGCCTCGTGTATCATCACTGTGCACTATAGGGCCTCGTGTATCATCACTGTGCACTATAGGGCCTCATGTATCATCACTGCACTATAGGGCCTCATGTATCATCACTGTGCACTATAGGGCCTCATGTATCATCACTGGGCACTATAGGGCCTCATGTATCATCACTGTGCACTATAGGGCCTCATGTATCGTCACTGCGCACTATAGGGCCTCATGTATCATCACTGGGCACTATAGGGCCTCATGTATCATCACTGTGCACTATAGGGCCTCTTGTATAGTCACTGGGCACTATAGGGCTTCATGTATAGTCACTGGGCACTATAGGGCCTCATGTATCATCACTGCACTATAGGGCCTCATGACCAAAGATTTATCCAGCTGATCTCTGATGTGATTCAGTGGATAAATCTGCCCATTTAATAGGACTTTTACTCATTAAGGAAGGAGGACGCTTTATTTTACTTCTAACACAAGTATGGATTGCCTACAATGGGGAGACTGTTTAAGAGTGGACGTTAGAGTCTCTTAGACTTGGGATGAGGTACAGTTTGCACTTATAATATGCGCAGCCCTGGCTTTTATTGGTGTATTCATTTGTCTTTTGTATAGTTTTTCTACTGTCCAAGACCTTGAAGTTCTACCTGACAAGAGGGTTTGTTGAACGATTTTGATTACGGCCCAGCTGTTGATTTCTGAAACTGAACCATACAGTGAGTAGTATTCTTAATATCCTTTATTTTCTACTACTTATACAGAACTTTAACAAATATAAAAATCGATGTTTCAGACATTCCTATTTAAGTGTATGTATTTCACATGTGCGTCACGTTAGGCTAGTAAGAGTAAACCAGATATATTTGTACTGATTTTACAATGGGGGCGCCGTTTTGCAGTTCGCCTCAGGCAGCAGAGAGGCTAGGTTCACCCCTGATCGGATCTCCACAAGAAAGCCATAATTTTTATTGGGGGACACTACTTCTGTATATAAAGATATGCTACCAGGTTCCTCTTACGGCTGACTTATGTGAACCATTTTCAATGTGTAAGTGACTAGGTCTGGGCTGGCAGCGGTGACTGAAGACTTAGAAGAGCGGAGATTGATAGCTGGAAATACCCCTAATAATTGCACAAAGCGCCAGCTTGTGCCATGTTCAGATCAATAAAATTCCAGGCTGTAACATTTATTGTGAAGGATGCACAATTCTTGTACAACTCCTCCTGGCAACTGAAACAAAGAAAATATATTACAAGCAAATCATACTGAAAATTCATAGTAACGGGCAGAAAAAAGGTCTTCAAGTGGATGGATCACTAGGTAAAAAGTAGGACAGTTTTTGCTCTTGTTTTATTCCTGTTGCTCCCTGGAATAATCAGTGTTTTGTTTTTTCTAAATCCACCACCCGGTTCCAGAGATGTGGGCCTTTTTGTTTAGTGCTGTTTTTATAGTCTTTGTCAAGGAGGCGTGGCTCACAGGATAATAATGTAGAGCATCCTAAAGACACGCCCCGAGGATCCTTTAAGCCACACCGCTTAATTAAAGATTATAACGGTCCCATATCTCTGGAATTGTATGGCGGATTTAAAAAAAAAATACCGAGTATTAAGGGGAACTGCAGACATAAAGAAGGAACACAAACTGGCCAGTTTTGACTTGACAGCTTCACCTTAACTCCTTTCTGACATCGGGCGTATATTTACGCCGATGTCTGACTCCCTCCCTTTGATGTGGGCTCTGGCGGTGAGGCCACATCTTTCCCAGGACATGTCAGCTGTTTTGAACAGCTGACATGTGCCCACAATAGCCACGGGTGGAATCGCGATCCACCCGTGGCTATTTACTAGTTAAATGCCGCTGTCAAACACTGACAGTGGCATTTAAATGGCGCTTCCAGCAATCGCGCCGGAAATACACACACCGGTGAATTGCGTCACGTGATCACGGGTCGCCGGTGTGTCGGCATGACAACCTGAGGTCTCCTGGACACCTCTCTGGTTGTCCGTGCCGGATTGCTGTGAGCGCCACCCAGTGGTCGGCGCTCATAGCAAGTCAGTAATTCAGCTACATAGAAGCGATTTGATCATCGCCTGTATGTAGCAAAGCCGATCGGGTTGTGGCAGCTTCTAGTCTCCCATGAAGACTATTGAAGCATGCAAAAAGTAAAAATATATATATATTTAACAATATCAAAAAATAAAAAATATATAAAAGTACAAATCACCCCCTTTCACCCCATTCAAAATAAAACAATAAAAATAAAATTAAACATACACATTAGGTATCGCCACGTTCAGAATTTCCCGATCTATCAGTAAAAAAAGGATTAACCTGATCGCTAAACGGCGTAGCGAGAAAAAAAGTCAGAAAGCCAGAATTACGTTTTTTTGGTTGCCGTGACATTGCATTAAAATGCAATAACGGGTGATCAAAAGAACGGATCTGCATCAAAGTGGTATCATTAAAAATGTCAGCACGACACAGAAAAAATAATCCCTCACCCAGCCAGAGATTACGAAAAATGGAGACGCTACGGGTCTCGGAAAATGGCGCAATTTTTTTTTCTTTTTTAGCAACGTTTGGAATTTTTTTTTCACCACTTAAATAAAAAGAACCTAGACATGTTTGGTGTCTATGAACTCGTAGTGACCTGGAGAATCATAATGGCAGCTCAGTTTTAGCATTAAGTGAACCTAGCAAAAAAGCCAAACAAGAAATAAGCGTGGGATTGCACTTTTTTTGAAATTTCACCGCACTTGGAATTTTTGTTCTGTTTTCTAGTACACGTCATGGTAAAACCAATGGTATTGTTCAAAAGAATAACTCGTCCTGCGAAAAAAAACAAGCCCTCACGTGGCCATATTGATGGAAAAATAAAAAAGCTATGGCTCTGGGAAGAAGGGGAGCAAAAAACGAAAACGCAAAACCGAAAAAGCACATCTGTCACCAGGTTTCCCAATATGAGCTGCATACATTATAAAATAGATCCCTTAGACCTGATGAGGCGGGTGTACATACTTTACAAATCTGTCAGATTTTTCGAAAGTTCACCTTCCTAACATTAAAAATGAACATTTTCTGAACGGGATTCAGCTATAGATGAATTTTCAAAATAAGTACACCTGCCACATGAGGTCTAATGTCTGTTTAATAAAGTATCAACTTTGTATTGTGAAATCTAGAGAGAGATCGGATTTAAGGCTCATGCACACGGTATTGTGTATAATGGCCGAGGCATAACACGAGGCATACAGTACCTGAAGAGTCGGCACATGACTATGGCGACTGGCCACAGAGCACAATCCTGACAGTGTGCCGGGTCATGATATAAAGGGGAAAACAACCCCAGTCAGAAGCAATTAAAGAGACATTTTGGTTCTATCAGATAAATGTTATATTTTTTTAGAATTGTTTAAGTATTTTTAAGATTGCTCAATTAATATTAACCTCAATTGCTTACTAAGTTCCAAGGGTTAAAAATCTGAGTTTCTGTTGATAGGGTAGAGTTCTTTCTAATCAGGAAAAGATGTCATTGTACAGTACTTGGCAGTTCATTGACCCCATTTCTTTGCAGAATGAAAATATAATGCAGTTTGCAATCTTACCACCAGAGGGCAGCATTGTACCATTATTGATTCACTTTAATAAAACAGATAAAGAAAAAGGCAAAATAAGGGCATGTTCACACCAGGGTATAAACAAAATCTGGTTTTACTTTACAGTAGCAGCTATTACTCATTTAGAAGAACATTTACACTTTGTGACAGAATTGCAATGTGTCTGTAAAAATCGGATGCTCCGTATTGGATCTGATTTTTTATTTTATTTTTTTTTTGGATTTTATTTTTTGTGACTGACAGCAAAATGGCAAGGTGTCAATTTTTCTGCTTCGCTGAGTTTTTTTTGTGCCGATCTTTCCCCATAGGTTTGCATTAGATGCAGAAAACCTGCAGGTAAAAAAAAACGCATATGAGTTTTTTAGTGCTTTTCTGCTGCAGATCTGCACCTAATTGTGTCAGATCTATATATCAAGAAGTATCAAAATCAAAGCAGCTTTATTTAAAACGTGACAGACCCAAAAGAGTAAAAAAACGCGGCGTCAAAAAACGCGATAAAAACGCAAGTGACGTAAATAACTTACATCAAAAAAGTCATTGTGAGAACGCAGCCTTACAGAAAGGATAGGTCTTCTCCTTTCATGCGGATTGCAGGTGAAAAAATAATCGGACATGTGAATAGCGCCCTAGAATAAAATGTATCCGTGTGCTGCCAGTAGAAAATGCAAAAAACGGACGGCGCGTATACAACAACAGCATGATATCAAGCCCTATTTCCACCATTCTTTAACCTTTACCTTGCCCCTTTTAGTAAAAGGGGCAAGGTAAAGGGAAAAGAACGGTGGAAATTTTCGATTTTTTGTTCAATCTCTCAAAGGCAAAAAAAAAACCCGTACGACTCCACGGATGTAAAAAAAAAAGCGATATTATAACAAAACAAACAATTGAAACTTCGAATCTCTTCAATCACACGAGGTCGATAAGCTTTACATGGTGAACACTGTAGAAAACAAAAATTGCAAATTTCTCGGTGAACGTTTTCAGGCCCTAAACGAAAAAATTGTAAGTTTTCGACAAAAAAAAAAGTGTAAAGGGTTTTGTTCTGGAAGGAAAAAAAAATGTCCTGAAGGGGTTAAGGATCATGTGATGAGGATCCAGCATAGTCAGCTGCTGCGCCTCCTCCTGCTCACTGATGTCACTGACAGCTCAGGGCCCCGCTTCCTGGGCTGTTATGGCAGAGGCCCTGCTGGTGACATATGGAGGATGAGCCCCAGCAGCAGCAGCGAGGACAGTGCAGAGGAGCAAAGTGCGGATCACAAGAGGTAAGGACAGAGCCCAAACCAGAAGGGAGGACGCAACCCTGACCCTCCATAACAGTCAGGAAGTAGGAGCACATCTGGGGGCGTCTGCACCTTCCTCGTACCCTCTTACTTTCCAAAATTTCAGTGGCTGCTACCTAACGAGTTTGGGTCCATGTGTCGTACCCGTACATGCTGCTGCTCCTAAACGGCGGTGAGTGACAGCGTACAGCTGTGCCTGACAGCTCAGACCTTTGCTCTTCTGAAAACCTTTGGCGTTCTATCACCCTCACACCTCCGCTTAATCCTTAGCGACCAGAGGTATTTCCACGCTTTCGTTTTTCACTCCCCTTTTCCCAGAGCCATAACTTTTTTATTTTTCTGTCAATATGGCCGTGTGAGGGCTTGTTGTTGTTTGTTGTTTTGTTTTTTTTGCGGGACAAAAACGGTGAAAAAAATTCCAAGTGCGGTGAAATTGCAAAAAAAAAAGTGCAATCCCACACTTGTTTTTTTGTTTGGATTTTTTGCCAAGTTCACTAAATGCTAACACTGAGCTGCCATTATGATTCTACAGGTCATTACGAGTTCATAGACACCAAACATGTCTAGGTTCTTTTTATTTAAGTGGTGAAAAAAATATCCAAAGTTTGTAAAAAAAAAAAAAAAAAATCAATTTTCTGATACCTGTAGTATCTCCATTTTTTGTGATCTGGGGCTGGGTGAGGGCTTATTTTTGGCATGCCGAGCTGACGTTTTTAGTGATACCATTTTGGTGCAGATACGATCTTTTGATCGCCCGTTATTGCATTTTAATGCAATGTCGCGGCAACCAAAAAAACGTAATTCTGGCATTTTGACTTTTTTTGTCGCTACACCATTTAGCGATCAGGTTGATCCTTTTTTTCTTATTGATCGGGCGATTCTGAATGCGGCAATACCAAATACGTTTGTTTAATTTTTTTTTTTTTGAATGAGGGGAAAAGGGGGGTGATTAAAAAATTTATATTTTTACATTTTTTTATATGTTTAAAAACATTTTTTTTTTACTTTTGGCATGCTTTAATACTCTCCATGGGAGACTAGAAGCTGCCATAATCCGATTGGCTCTGCTACATACAGGCGATGACCAGTTCGCCTGTATGTAGCAGAATTACTCACTTGCTATGAGCGCCGACCACCGGGTGGCACTCATAGCAATCTGGCAGTGACAACCATAGTGGTCTGCAGGAGACCTCTGGTTGTCATGCCAACCCATCGGTGGCACACAAGCATATTTTTTGGCTCAAGTTCTGCCTGCGAAGAAAAAAAAAAAAGGACAGCACTCTGACCAATTTTATTCGATGGGGCAGCGCAGATCAGCAGTTTTTATTTCATGGAACAAATTTCATAGTCTTTCATGTGTTGTCCACGGGTGAGCAAAAAAAGCACTAAAGAAAATCTATTACTTAATAAGGTTGTCCTGACTTGGGGGTCCAAGTCTGCAGTCGCTCTGTGACTGCAGACTTGTGAATTCTCAAAGCGTGTAGTGTCCACGCTGTCAGGATTCGCCGGGAGCAGGTGGGCACATGACTACAAGTATCTGATTTGCATACTTGTCACATGCCAACTAGACGTGCATGGCCTCGCTCAATGCAAGTGTATTGAGTGAGGCCGGACACGTCTAGTCGGAATGTGACCGAGAGCATGCAAATCACCTACTTGTGGTTACATGACCGCCTGCTCACTACGCTGGCGTCTTACAATCCACAGTGTGCACGCTGTGAGGATTCACATTGAGTGACTGCAGACTTGAGCCCCATGCCTGGAACCCCTTTAAGGAGCCACATTATAGTATCAGCTTTTTACGTAGAAAAATTGAACCTTATGGCTTTGTGCTCACGGAGGTTGAACTTTCTAAAAACGCAAAAAACAATGGTGGATATTTTTTTTACGATTATTTTTTTCAGCACATTATTTAGTGAAATAAATGTCGTCCTTCAAAACTGAAAAACTTTCCCAGAAAAACATAAATAAATAAGCCTGCGCGTGTTGGTGTCGACAGGAAAGTAAAAAAAAGTCTCTTGGAAGACGAGGAGGAAAAATTAGAAGCAAAGAGAGACCCAATGGCACTCTGCCCCGACTAGGCCCATGAAGGTGCAGGATATTAACCATTGCAGGGATGAAACTTCTCATTAAAATGTGAAAGGAGGGATGACTTGTACAATAAGGCTGTACAGTTCCTGGTTATAATTGCCTCTGTCTTCACTGCGAATTTCCAGGTTGATTTTTATCTGTTTTATGACAAGTATTAGGGAGAAGATCAAGAGCCGCCTCGAGAAATATGATGTTTGCAGCCGATACACCCACATTCCACTCCCGAAAGCTTCGATCCTGCTCCCCTTATTAATTAAAGAAGGGAAGCCGCATCTTCTCCTGACTGTCAGATCAATGCAAGTAAGTCACCGTCGGATCTGTGGTTCCTATTTCCCACACTTAGCTCTTCATTATATGTTCCGTCGCTAACATGGAACAATTATCTGCTGTTATGTCTCATTTAGTTGTCGCTTCTCGAAAAGATGTTTTACTTAGAAAGCAAAAAAAATGCAAAAATTAAACCATTATGGTTTCCTCTTCCTTCTGTATCCATAACTCTATATCCATGTGAACCTGCATCAATATCATCTGATAATTCGGAAAGTGTCATTTGGTTCCAGCCCAAAATTGTAATAGAAAGCAGAATTAGGCTATGTGCACATGATATCTTTCAGTCAGATTCTACAAAAGCGCTCCATAAAATTAACTTGGTGCACAGCAATATTTAAAACTAGAGATGGGCGAACCTGAACAGTAAACTTTGGCGTCCGTACCGAACACCTACTGTTCGGACACGGACACCGAACACAGACTTAACCAGGAAGTCTGAGTTACTGTTCGGGTTCGGCCCCCCCGAGCATTGGGTGTTTGTTATGTGCGATTCCTATGCTGTCAAAAGACAGCGTGAGCACGCAGGTGTGATCAAAGGTATAAAGTTCATCTCCGGACACTTGTGTCAGCTGATGGAACTACAGCTCCCATCAGCCGATGCCTGATGCCGCTAATAACAGTGAAAGCAGGGGCTGCTGATGGGAGTAATCATCAGCCGGCTCCTGCGCTGTAAATAATTAAAAAAAACAGCGTGGGTTCCTCCGTATTTTTGATAACCAGGCAAAAATAACAGCTAGGGGCTGCAGCTTTCAGCTGTCAGCAGGGCTGGTTATCAATAATAGAGGGGTCCCATGCCATATTTTTTTAATTTAAATAATTTAAAAAAAAATGGCGTTGGGCCCCCCCCCATTTTTGACAACCAGCCTGGCTAAACCAATACAGCTGGGGACTGGTATTCTCAGGCTGGTAAGGGGCAATGGATATTGGCCCCCATCCTAAAAATAACAGCATCTATTCAATTCTGGCGTTTTGCCCGGCTCTTCCCCCTTGCCCTGTAGGGTGGCAAGTGGGGTTTATATTTGTGGGGTTGATGTCACCTTTGTTTTGTCCAGTGACATCAAGCCCATGGATTACTAATGGAGAGGCTTCTATAAGACACCTATCCATTACTAATCCTATAGTTACATGGTAAATAGACACAGCCAGAATAAAGTCTTTTATTTGAAATTAAACAAAACACACTTTTACTTTTTTAATTAAAAATAACAAACAGTTATACTCACCTAATGGCTATTCCACTGAATCCCTTGTCTCCTGTAATAAAACAAAAATAAAAAACAACAATGTCCCTCAACTCTGTCATTCTGTCCCACGCTGTAATCCATGTCTGGGGACAAACCGTTTTCAATGTGGACGGTGCCACGATGCGACTCTCCAGGCTGAGAACCACTAGTGACTTTGTAACTGTTCAGCCAAACCCACCGGACCCGAACATCCAGGTGTGCGCCCATCTCTATTCAAAACTACATAGAGTAAAGCCACTGGTGGTGGAGCCACCTCAAGAACAATGACAATGCCATCAACAGTCACCTGCGTGAAATGACCACCAATGTTTTCCTGAAGTGGCTTCACGTGGGAAAACTCAGCCGTACGACGGCTTCTAAGTAACACCATGTACACATAACCATAGGGTATGTGGACACTGAGTTTATTTAGGCGTTTTTTGAGGAGAAAACTCTCCAGAACCTCCTCAAAATCTCAAAACGCCCCAAAACTTTAAAATACTCAGTATGCGCATAGCCACTGAGCGGAAACGTAGACTTTTTGGAGCAGAAACTGAGCGGAAACTTTCCAAATTTTCCTCCGAAACTTTGATTTCCACTCCAAGTTGTCTACACAGTTTAGCTGGCTGACTGAAAACACTTGTTAGCTCAAAAGCAATAACTCCAGTCCAAATACATGTGCACACTCAGCCTAGCGTGGATATGTTCTTTATGGGGAAAAGGAAATAAGGGGCAACCAGACACGTTCGGTGCTAGCTTAGCTTCTGTGGGAGCCAAAGGATTGGGCATGTCGAAATTGATCTGGTCTACAATTATCTCACTCAAAATCTGTCATCTGGATGGGCTCCCATACACATTGGATAGTCATACGTTCCCACTGAAATCTCCAATTTTGGCTGACATTAATCTAATATGTATGGTCGGCCTAAAAATTCATACCTCCTTAGAAGACTGAGAACGTTGTACGTGATTTTTCGGTGTACAACATTACAGAATGTTTGCACTAAATAACAAATAAGTTGCTATTCACACACAATGTTTTCTCTTAGCTAAAAACGATGCCGGGAGATGTGTGCTTTCCTGGTGGAAGACAAGAACATTCAGAAGAAGATGATATCCAGACGGCTCTCCGAGAAGCCCAAGAAGAGATCGGCCTGTGTCCTGAGCAAGTAGAAATCGTTGGCAGGCTAGTTCCTACTTTTTTCCGGGTAAATATAAGTCACAAGACCTCGTAACTGATTTTTGTGATATGATGTTAAAATAATTATTTTCGGCCATGGATGTTTGATCAGAGGGGCTTAGACTTCCGAGACCCCTACCAATGAGCACAATGAAGGTGGTGTGCTACTTCTATACTCCGTTTTCAGATGATTTCCACCTGTTTTGGGGACTTGAGTTAATAATCACTGCAATAATGTCTTATACAGTGGCTTGCAAAAATATTCCCCCCTTGGAATTTTACCTATTTTGTTCCAATACAACCTGAGTTTAAATATTTTAGTTAGCTGACGTGTGTGATGCATCAGCACTAATTAGTCTAAGTAGGTGAAGTGAGAAAAATAGAGGCATAAATTATATTTATGGGACCAAATAATTAAAAATGATCATGTGCAAATGTATTCACCCCTTTTGTTATGAAGCCCCTAAAAAATTCTGGTGAAAGCAATTACCTTCATAAGCCACATTCTTAGTGAAAGGAAGATCATCTGTGTGCATGTCTGTCAGTATATACACGTTACCTATCTGAAAGGCCACAGAGGCTGCAACTCAATTAACAAGAGGCACCACTAACAAAACACCACGAAGATAAAGGGCATCTCCAAACACCATGAAGACCAAGGAGATCTTCAAACAGCACCACAAAGACCAAGGAGATCTCCAAACAAGTCAGTGACACAGTTGTGAGACGTTCAAGTCAGGGTTGGGTTGTAATAAAAAGAAAAAATATCACAACATCTGATGATCCAAAGAGCAACATCAAATCCGTTGTCATCAAATGGAAAGAATATGGTACCATAACAAACCTGCCAAAAGAGGGCCGCCCACCAAAACTCTCAGCACGGGAAAGGAGGGCATTAATCAGAGAGGCAGCACAGAGGTAACCCTGAAGGATCTGCAGAGTTCCCAAGCAGAGATTGGAGTATCTGTCCATACTACCACAATAAGGCATACACTCCATAGAGGTGACCTTTGTGGAAGAGTGGGCAGAAGAAAGCATTTACTTACACACAAAAATTGTAAGGTTTGTTTTGAGTTTGCCAAAAGACATGTGGCAGACTCCCCAAATGTATGGAGGAAGGTCTTGTGGTCAGATGAGACCAAAATTGATCTTTTTGCCCACCAAGGTAAACACTGTTTGGCCCCAAACCAACACCAATCATCACCCTAAGGACACCATCCTCACAGTGAAACATGGTGGTGGCAGCATCGTGCTGAGGGGATGTTTTTCAGGAGCAGGGGCAGGGAAAATGGTCTGAGTCAAAAGGGAACATAGATGGTGTGTAATATAGGGATATTCTTGAGCAAAACCTGCTTCAGTCTGTCAGTGCTTTGAGAAGGGGATGGAGGTTCACCTTCCAACAAGATAATGACCCAAAGCATACTGCTAAAGCAACACTCAAGTGGTTTAAGAGGAAACTTGTAAATGTTTTGGAGCGGCCTAGTCAAAGCCCAGACCTTAATCCAATAGACATTCTGTGGTCAGACTTTTAGATTGCTGTTCACCAGAGGAAACCATCTAACTTGAAGGAGGTGGAGGAGTTTTGCTTTGAGGAATGGGCAAAAATCCCAGTGGCAAGATGTGGAATGCTCATAGCGACTTATCCAAAGCGACTGCAGCTGTAATTGCCACAAAAGGAGGCTCTACAAAGTACTGCCTTTAGGGGGGTGAATAGTTATGCCAACTGTAGTTTCAGTTATTTTGTCCTATTTGCTTAACAATAAAAAGAAAACCAAGTGTTCACAGTTGTAGCCATGTTCTTTCCATGAACTGAGGCAAACCCTCAAAAAAAAACGTGAAATTCCATTCCATGTTCCCTCGGGGAAGAGATTAGAGGAGACACCAGATCAGTGTGATAGCTGTGGCGCAGTTAGTAATTATAAAAGGAGCAGTAAGGCAGAGAAGGGAAGGAGTATGAACCTATAGTAGGACGGACGCACGGTGCAGTGAGGTTGGCTTATAGACGTCATTACGAGTGACCAGACACGAGTGAAGAATCGAGTGACCAGATCCCAAACTGACAAACGAATAGAGTTGCAAGCAGGTGCTGAGATGCAGTACACAGGGATTGCAGAGCAATACAGTTATAACAATATTATTTATTTTAACAGTAAAGGTGAAAATAATCTCTTCGCACGGAGTTAATAATCGGTGGACAAAATTAATAGAATAACAAGAATAAATGAACAATCAGAACGAGTGCAACAGTCTGGGATTCAAACAACACTTATCGTGGCTCCTCCTGGTTCTCCTTAGTCCACAGTCCGATGGGGGTAGTAGTGTCAGCGGTGTAGAGTCCTCCGATGGGGTCCAAGATTAGCGATCTGTCTTCTGGTGGCAGCGGGCGGTCTCTAATTTTACCCGCTGAACCCCTAGTCGATAAGCCTCAGTGTTTTGTAACCAGCCCACACTTCTCCGTACAAGCGCTGAAAATATGAAAATTGAATTGCATTTGACTCGACTCACGCACCACAATTGTGGATACCAGGGCTATGGGGTACTCGGAACCGAGCCCATGGAAATCTATGGGAGTTGTCACTGGTAGCGGTGGCTCGGTCCGTGGCCCTGGCGGTCAATGCGATAGGGGATATTTACAGGGGATTTGAAATAGTTCGTGACGCCACCTGTGGTTTCTGGTAAGTTGTACCAGTGCTGCTGTAAGGGTCTTCACAGGGGATGTTATGGGGCAGCTTGGTAGTAAGTCTCCCACAGGTGAGATGTGTCCCTGGAAGTCTATGGTGGAGATGATGCAGGGTGTAGTAATAATTCAGCCAAACACAATGCAGCTTCTTTTCATACCTTTTACTGATGATGGCTCAAGCAGATCCCGGGAAGCTGGTCGGGGTGGAGAGTGCACTTTCAGGTAGCATCCGAGCAGGTTAGAGGCCTCCTTAACTTTCATATAATGTGAGTCTAACTTGCCTGAAGCAAAGTTAACTCCAAAACTCCAGCTTTCTCTGTAGCTGTACTGCCCGGCCAACGTTGTGGTGGAGCCTTCTAATGATGAAACTAAGTCCTTACTTTTGCTGATCAGGCTCAAAGTCCCTGTTCCACCTGACTCCGGTTACGTATTGACACTAAGGGCTTGCTCCTGCGACCTGTAGTCCAGCGAGCCTCTGGTTTTCTTGTCACTATGCCTGAAACAGTAGTGACGCTTCGGTCCCCAGTGACCGGTGATTTAGTGCAGGTAATCCAATACCTAAGGCACTGCTCTGTCTTCTCCACTGTGCCCTTCGCCCTGCTTTCCGCTCTTAACATAAGCACTGCTGCATAGAAGTCGAGTCTCAGATTCCCTGTTTGGGCTCGCTGAGCAGCTCTCAGTATTCTCCTAGTCCAGGACCTCTGTCGACTGGACTTCACTGTCCTGGGACAGGCGGCTGAAGTCTCTGCTCTGAACTTAGCAGGAAACCAAACTCACTGACTCACTGTCCTAAGACAGGAAGATGACTCCTCTGTCCGAAGACAGGAAACTGACTGACTCCAACTTCTATGATGACACCCACTAAACTTATATACCCCTATGGGTGTGTCTTAATGTGAGTGACATGAGTGAATGCATATCAAGCTTTGGCTGTTACCTTCCAGTGCACTTTCCTGGATTTTCATGTGTGCCTGCGTAGCTGGGCTACACACATTACTGCATTAGAAATATGAAAAATTGAGAATGCTTAGCGCATTAGGTTCAATTTTCCATATTTCTAATTCAGTAATGCCATTCAATTTTCATATTTACTATTTGCATGCTATCCTTTTTTGTTTGGGTGTATGAGTTGGTGACTCTAGGTAAGCACATGTTCACACTTAGGCTACTTTCACACATCAGGCTTTTTGAATCAGGCGCCATCCGTCCTATGCCTGAAAGGACGGATCCGGCGCTGATTTAAAAAAAACTGATGGAACTGATCAGATTTTTTGCCTGATCTGTCCTGACCTTTTCAACGAGAGAGAGAGAGAGAGAGAACCAACCATAGACTTTCATTGTTTCCAGCCGCCTGAAGTGCCGATTCAGGCACTGTCAGGCGTCTCCGGAAAAAAAAAAAAAAAAAGGTTCAAAAACCGTCTTGTCCGGCCGCCGGAATGTACAATTCCGACGGATCCGGCCAAAAACGGATGCAACGCAGGGACATCAGGCGCGATCCGGCGCTAATGTAAGTTAATGTTAAAAAATGCATACGGTAACGGATCCGTTTTTTTAGAAACACGCCGGATCGCGCCTGATTCAAAAAGCCTGATGTGTGAAAGTAGCCTTAGTTTGTTTGGATGTGACAGTCAGTTTTTTGAAATTTGTATTCATTAGCCTTCTGACTGAGCACTCCGCCTTTTAGTCTCAGGTGTTTTTAATCATAGCAGGACCACTACCCCTCCACAGAGATATAGATTTCAGTCTAAGAGAGGATTCACATTAGGTTCCCATACAGATGAAGACTTTAGTCTAAGAGAGGATTAGCATTAGGTTATGTCCCGGAAACAAGAATCGCCTTAACGTGGCTTCCAGATACACATGAATTAGCCAATTTATGCGCTAAGCATTCTCAATTTTTCATATTTCTAACGCAGTAATGCAATTCAATTTTCATATTTGCATGCTATGGCGCTACAGAGTGCTGCCTTTTTTGTCTGAGTGTATGAGTTGGTGACTCTAGGTAAGCACCTTTTCACACTTAGTTTGTTTGGATGTGACGGTCAGTTTTTTGAAGTTTATATTTCATAACATACAGATGTGTCCTTCCTTACCTTTTACTCTTGGTTTTAATACAGTGGGTACGGAAAGTATTCAGACCCCTTTTAAATTTTTCACTCTTTGTTTCATTGTAGCCATTTTGTAAATTCAAAAGTCCATTTTTTTCTCATTAATGTACACTCTGCTCCCCATCTTTGAAAAAAACTGAAATGTAGAATTTTTCGCAAATTTATTAAAAAAGGAACACTGAAATATCAACAGTTCTACTTTGGTTTCCTCAGACCATATGACATTCTCCCAATACTCTTCTGGATAATCCAAATGCTCTCTAGCAAACTTCAGACAGGCCAGGACATGTACTGGCTTAAGCAGGGGGACACGGCTGGCACTGCAGGATCTGAGTCCCTGGCGGCGTAGTGTGTTACTGATGGTAGCCTTTGTTACGGTGGTCCCAGCTCTTTGCAGGTCATTCACTAGGTCCCCCCATGTGGTTCTGGGATTTTTGCTCACCGTTCTTGTGATCATTTTGACCCCACGGGGTGAGAACTTGCGTGGTGCCCCAGATTGAGGGAGATTATCAGTGGTCTTGTATGTCTTCCATTTTCTTATTATTGCTCTAATGTAGCATCGGCGTCCCTGCCTTCTGCCAGGCAGGGACGCTGTTCCCCTGCGACAGCGTCCTCTGCCAGGCAGGGACGTCGCCCCCCTTACCCGCGCTCAGCGTCCTCCTTCCGCCCTGCTGGGGCCGCGCGCTCCTTCCCTGCTGCTGGACTTAGGGCGCGCGCCCGCGCCCTCCCCCGCTCTTAAAGGGGCCGCGCGCATCTTTCAAAAAGGTCCCCGGCCAATGCCGGAGGACTCCACCCTATATAAAGTACTTCCTCCTTAATGGAGGTGCCCGAGCAATGTTGTTGTGGCACTGTTTACTCTGCTTCAGCCCTAAGGGTCCGTTTCCAGTTACCTGCCTGTTTCCTGCCAGTTTGCTGTCTGCTACCTGCCTGCAAGCCTGCCTGGAGGTTCGGCCGTCACATGCGGTGACCATCGGCAATTCCAGAGACTCTCGCCTGCTTACTTGGGAGCACTCATCTGCCATCTGACTGCAAGCCCACCTGAAGGTTCGGCCATCACCTGCGGTGTTCATCGGCTGTTCCAGAGACTCTCGCCTGCTCACTTGGGGGCGCTCATCTGTCATCTGCCTGCTAGCCTACCGGGAGGCTCCACCATCTCAGGTCGTATATACCTGTCCAGTCAAAGACTGCCCCGGCTCCTTGCCTGCCTGTTTAACCAGAGACTGCCCCGGTCACTTGCTGTGACTTCCTGCCTGTTTAACCAGAGACTGCCCCGGTCACTTGCTGTGACTTCCTGCCTGTCTAACCAGAGACTGCCCCGGTCACTTGCTGTGACTTCCTGCCTGTCTAACCAGAGACTGCCCCGGTCACTTGCCGTGACTTCCTGCCTGTCTACCCAGAGACTGCCCCGGTCACTTGCCGTGACTACCTGCCTGTCTACCCAGAGACTGCCCCGGTCACTTGCCGTGACTACCCGCCTGTCTACCCAGAGACTGCCCCGGTCACTTGCCGTGACTACCCGCCTGTCTATCCAGAGACTGCCCCCGTCACTTGCAGTGACTAACTATCCGTCTCCCCGGGCGCCACCCGCTCCTTTACAAGGAAAGCCTCCTTGTATAATAAAGCTCAGAGGTTCCGCCTCCCAGACCCGTTACAGTTTGCTCGGGCCATGGAACCTGGTGGCACCCAAACCCCTTCGCTCTCTGACCTGTGTCATGAACTGTCTCGTCAGAGGTCTCAACAGGAGTCCATCCTGGGTCACCTGCGGAATGTTAATTCCCGCCTGGACACCCTGACTACTTCACCAGCAACCACCGCGGGCGCCATGACTCGCAATCCGGCAGTTCCGCTGCTTACCAATTCCGTGGTTTCTGTTCCTGGACCTCGACTTTCAGCTCCTCCTCGGTTTGGAGGCGACCCTGCTCTGGCTCGGGGTTTCATTAACCAATGCACCCTGCATTTTGAACTCCTGGCACACCAGTTTAACTCCGACCGGGCCAAAATTGCCTTCATCATGTCCCATCTCACCGGAGAGGCCCTGGCCTGGCTAAATCCTCTTTGGGAGAGAGAGGATCCTCTGGTGTCTGACCTGTCTGCTTTTCTCTCAGCCTTCCGGAGGGTATTCGATGAACCCGGACGGAAGACCTCCTCTGCATCTTCTCTGCTGCGTCTCCGTCAGGAGAGTCTCACCGTGGGTCAATATGCCATACGGTTCCGTACCCTTGCCTCGGAGCTAGCTTGGGATAATGACGCTCTGATCTCAGTCTTCTGGGAGGGTCTGTCCGGCCGCATTAAAGATGAACTTGCTGGTCGGGACATTCCAACCTCTCTCGATGACCTAATAAATCTCGCCAATCGAATTGATCTACGGTTCCAGGAGCGCGCTAAAGAGGCCACCCGTGAGAGAAGGTTTCCTCGTCTTGCTCCTTCTTTTCAGAGACCTGTAACTCCTTCCGTTTCTCCTCAGGTACACTCTTCTGAGCCTATGCAAGTCGACCAGACCAAGATGGTCAAAGCCCGTCAGGACTCACGCCGTACCGAGAGGAGTTGCTTCTACTGTGGCAGTAAGGAGCACTGGATCCGTACCTGCCCAGAGAGGTCGGGAAACGCCTGTGTCTAGGTTCGCTCGGAGAGGTCCACCTAGACAAAAATAAATCCTCTTCATCTCTGCTGTTGTCAGTCTCAATTCTCCTCGGTGAGAACCGTTATTTCGAACTTGCCCAACTTGATTCTGGAGCAGCCGGGAATCTTGTTTCACAGGCTCTAGTAGAGAAATATCACATTCCTACCAAACCTCTGGTTGAACCAGTATCTGTTGCTGCTGTGGATGGAGGTCTCCTGCCACGTCCCATTCAACTTATCACTGAAGCTATAACCCTGCAGGTAGGAATGCTGCATTCTGAGAGCATCTCGTTTCATGTTCTGCCTGGACTCTCACATGCTTTCTTACTAGGTCTGCCTTGGCTCCAAAAGCATGCACCCGTGCTCGACTGGCAGAATGGAGAGATTCTTCGCTGGGGACAGGACTGTCATAAAACTTGCTTGGTTCCTGTTCATCCCGTCCGTCCTTCTCCTACACCAACTAATCTACCTGGGCTCCCGATTCCATATTGGTCTTTCGCTGATGTCTTTAATAAAAAGGAAGCAGAGACATTACCCCCGCACAGACCATATGATTGCCCTATCGACCTGCAACCCGGTACTACGCCTCCCCGTGGGCGTATTTACCCATTGTCCGCTGCTGAGACCAGGTCGATGTCCGAATATATCGAGGAGAATTTGGCTAAGGGATTCATCCGGAAATCCACCTCCCCAGCGGGAGCAGGTTTCTTCTTCGTTAAAAAGAAAGACGGCTCTCTCCGTCCCTGTATTGACTACAGAGGCCTAAATTTGATCACGGTGAAGAATAAGTACCCTCTTCCGCTCATTCCAGAATTGTTTGATCGTCTGAGGGGGGCTAGAATCTTCACCAAACTGGATCTCCGTCGGGCATATAACCTGGTCCGTATCCGTCGGGGAGATGAATGGAAGACGGCATTCAATACCCGGGACGGCCACTACGAGTATTTGGTTATGCCCTTTGGTCTCTGTAATGCTCCAGCAGTCTTTCAGGAGTTGGTCAATGACATCTTCCGGGACCTTCTCTACTCCTGCGTTGTGGTGTACCTAGACGACATCTTGGTCTTCTCTCCGGATCTCCAGTCTCACCGGAGGGATGTTCGTCAGGTTCTGCTCAGGCTCAGGCAGAATCACCTCTTCGCCAAATATGAGAAGTGCCTCTTTGAGCAGACCTCGCTTCCGTTTTTGGGCTACATCATTTCTCAGACAGGCCTACGAATGGATCCGGAGAAACTGTCTGCCATCGAGAAATGGCCTCGACCGGAGGGGTTGAAGGCCATTCAGCGGTTCCTGGGATTCGCCAATTATTACCGACTCTTCATACCACACTTCTCTTCCCGGACTGCTCCAATCTCCGCGCTCACCCGCAAGGATGCTAATCCCAAACAGTGGACGCCCGAAGCAGAGGAGGCCTTTCTTTCTTTAAAACAGGCCTTCTCTTCCGCTCCAGTGCTGCATCGCCCGGACGGTAACAAGCAGTTCTTCCTGGAGGTGGACGCTTCCTCTTCTGGAGCCGGAGCGGTACTTACTCAAAAATCTTCATCCGGGAGGATGGTATCTTGCGGCTTCTTCTCCAAACTCTTCTCCTCTTCTGAGCGCAATTACTCCATAGGAGACCGAGAGTTATTGGCCATCAAGCTGGCATTGGAGGAGTGGCGTTACCTACTCGAGGGGGCTCTTCATCCGGTAATCATTTACACTGACCACAAAAATCTGGCTTACCTCCAGCATGCCCAGAGACTTAACCCTCGCCAAGCCCGGTGGTCCTTTTTTTTTGCCCGCTTTGATTTTCTGTTACATTTTCGTCCGGCCGACAAGAACATCAAGGCGGATGCCTTGTCCCGGTCCTTCCTGGTGTCGGATCTCGAGGAGGAACCTAAACATATCATCGATCCCGCCAGAGTGATGCGGGTGGCTCCCGTGAGTCTAAATCGTCTCCCTCCTGGCAAGACGTTCGTATGGGTAACCGATCGGGAGAGAAACCTACACTGGGGTCATTCGTCTAAACTAGCTGGCCACGCTGGTCAGAAAAAGACCCTCCAGCTCATTACTCGGCATTACTGGTGGCCTACCCTGCACAAGGACGTAATAGACTTTGTTTCTGCCTGTGTCTCCTGTACCCGCAACAAAGTTCCGAGACACCTGCCTGCCGGCCGCCTCCTTCCGCTTCCTGTACCCGCTGCTCCCTGGCAGCATATAGCCATGGACTTCATTACAGATCTGCCCGTCTCTGCCGGTTGTACGGTCATTTGGGTGGTCGTTGACCGATTTTCCAAGATGGCTCACTTCATTCCCCTGCCAGGGCTTCCGTCTGCACCCGAGTTGGCTAAAGACTTTATCCGCCACATCTTCCGTCTTCATGGTCTGCCTCGTCACATTGTGTCGGATCGTGGGGTACAGTTCACCTCACGATTCTGGAGAGCCACTTGTAAGTTGCTAGACGTCACCTTGGATTTCTCCTCCGCTTACCACCCGCAGTCCAATGGACAAGTCGAGCGAATCAATCAGAATCTGACCAGTTATCTTCGGCACTTCGTTAATGCCCACCATTCTGACTGGGTGGATCTCCTGCCTTGGGCCGAATTCTCTTATAATAATCACGAGAGTGAATCTTCCTCCAAATCTCCGTTTTTTTGTAGTCTTCGGTCAACACCCCCGGATCCCTGTTCCTGTCTCCATCTCTGTGGACAATCCAGCTGCGGAATCTCTGGTTAACGAATTTTCCTCCATATGGGAGAGTGCCCGGTCCACACTCATTCTGTCATCCGAGCGCATGAAGAAACATGCTGACAAAAGACGATGGATCCTCCTCAATTCCGTCCTGGGGATAAGGTCTGGCTTTCATCCAAGTATGTCCGGCTCAAGATTCCTTCCTACAAGTTGGGTCCTCGGTTCATCGGTCCTTTTGAGATCATCAGTCAGATCAACCCGGTGTCCTATAAATTGAAACTCCCGGCCAATTTGCGGATTCCTAACTCCTTCCATGTATCTCTCCTCAAACCGGTGGTACTTAACTCTTTTGTCAAGTCTACAGGTACACCTCCTGCTCCAGTGTCTGCTGAAGACGAATTTGAGGTAGAGAACATTCTGGCCACCAAAAGGGTAGGAAGAAAGACCTATTTTCTGGTGGATTGGAAGGGGTTTGGTCCTGAGGAGAGAACGTGGGAGCCTCGGGAGAACATCCATGCCCCTCTCATCCTAGCTAAATTTCTTTCTGGCCTAAAAAGGGGGGGGCTTAAGGGGGGAGGTACTGTAGCATCGGCGTCCCTGCCTTCTGCCAGGCAGGGACGCTGTTCCCCTGCGACAGCGTCCTCTGCCAGGCAGGGACGTCGCCCCCCTTACCCGCGCTCAGCGTCCTCCTTCCGCCCTGCTGGGGCCGCGCGCTCCTTCCCTGCTGCTGGACTTAGGGTGCGCGCCCGCGCCCTCCCCCGCTCTTAAAGGGGCCGCGCGCATCTTTCTAAAAGGTCCCCGGCCAATGCCGGAGGACTCCACCCTATATAAAGTACTTCCTCCTTAATGGAGGTGCCCGGGCAATGTTGTTGTTGCACTGTTTACTCTGCTTCAGCCCTCAGGGTCCGTTTCCAGTTACCTGCCTGTTTCCTGCCAGTTTGCTGTCTGCTACCTGCCTGCAAGCCTGCCTGGAGGTTCGGCCGTCACATGCGGTGACCATCGGCAATTCCAGAGACTCTCGCCTGCTTACTTGGGAGCACTCATCTGCCATCTGACTGCAAGAACACCTGAAGGTTCGGCCATCACCTGCGGTGTTCATCGGCTGTTCCAGAGACTCTCGCCTGCTCACTTGGGGGCGTGTGTCGACCCGCCACCACAATTGTGGGTTACCAGGGCAATGGGGTACTCAGAGCCGAGCCCATGGAAGTCTATGGGGATTGTCACAGGTAGCGGTGGCTCGGTCTGTGGCCCTGGCGGTCTGGCGTATGTTGGGGGAATATTTACAGGGGATTGATTTATATACAGTTCGTGACGCCACCTGTAGTCTTCTGGTAATTTGTACCAGCGCTGCTGTAGATCTCTGAGGGGATGGTGATGCAGCTAGATGTCGGGTCCCCTACAGGTGGGACTCTTCCCTCAGGTCGGTAGCCAGGTAGGGATTGTGCAGGCATGCAATAATAACTCAGTCTCACACGGTCAGCGTCTTTCCATACCTTTACTTGTAAGATGTTCAAGCAGGTCCCAGGGAGGCTGATGGGGTTAATGGAGGATGAGCTTTGAGGCAACAGCTAAGCAAGTTAGGGGCCTCCTTTACTGTCCAATGAAGATGAGTACGACCAGCCTGAAGCGTAGTCCCCTCTATGATTCCAGCTTTCCAAAGCTGTTCTGCCCAGTCAATTTAGTGTTAGGAGTCTTTCTATGAGGGAGCTGAATTCTTATTTTGTCCTGCAGAAACTCAAAGTCTTCACTTCCCCTGACCCCAGTTACGTACTGACTATAAGGGGCTTGTTTGCCGCGACCTAGGGTCCGGTAAATTCCTGGTTTTCTCTTCACTATGCTTGTAACAATAGTGATTCTTCGGTCCCCAGTGACCGGTAGCAATGTGCAGGACTCTTCCAAGCCAAACGCACTTTTCCAATAATCTTCCTTCCACTTTGCCCTTCGATTTGCTCAACTCTTAATAGATAGTTCAGTCTTTCTTCCAGTGGGGCACAGCTCTGACTAGACTAAGGTGAATTAGACCACCTGTACCAGCCTCCACGTTCTGAACTGATGACAGGCTCAAACTGGACACGTCTACTCTGTCCAAGGACAGGAAACTGACTGACTAGAAAATCACTCCCTTCCACACCCCTGCTGGGTGTGTCAGAAGTGTACATGATGTCATGAAGAGACCTTAACTGTTACCTCTCCACTCATCCTCCTGGTATTGTGTACCAGGGCTACACATTCCCCCATGGTAAACGACAGCACTCCCGGGCTGTAAAATATAAAGAGACATTTTTGTTTATGCATGAAAACATTAAACAGTAAACAGTAATTCGTCCCATCCGGGAGGTGAGGATATCTTGAACGTTGCAAACATTAACATTTTATATAGAAATACAAAAGTATTAAATAGCATTCAATAAATATACGGTATACTTGTGAAGGACCCGCACCAAACCTTCAACGTGGGTCCTGGGTGGGCTGCAGGACATCCAATTGCAGACCTCACTCAGTGCCACACCACACGGGTTTTTGGTTCAGAGGTAAGTCAAGGTTTCATGTGAAACCATTAAAAAGGCACAAAGTGCAACTATTTACAGGATACAGTTTTTGGGCTGGCTCAGTCCTCAGCCTCTGAGTCCATTGTTAAACGAAGACATAATAGGGAAAAAAAACATTTATATATATAGACTTTTACAATGTTCACATAAATTCGTTATAATCACTGCTGATATCTAATGGGTAATTTCCCTTTTGTGATTCTCTCTGATCTACGTGGTGTAGTTTCAGGTATATCAAGTTGCGATCTGTCTGCACTGCGTAACGGCAAACTATAGAACTGCCTTAACCTTTCTATGGATCTGGCAAGCGTACTGATGGCTGGGCGGTGTGAGTCAGCTTCACCAGGAGATCCCATAGTATGGGGCGCTGCTTCAGATGATCCATCTTGAGGTTCCACAGGTTGAGGTGTTGCTGGATGGGTAACTCCTGAGCGGGCTCAACTGGCACCACAGGCACAACTGGAGGTAGAACTTCCTCTTGTGGCTGATAAAACTGCAACACTGGAATTATCACAGCATCTCCCAGTCGGGGCCAATCCGCAGGAAAATCTCCCAGATCTGTGTGTAGGACCTCTTCCTTTCTTTCTCCTTGATTGAGGACAGGGTTCTTTTCACAACGCTTTAAGTGTTCTGGACACAACTTCAAATGATCTCTGGACACAGTGGTTGTTGTTCTTCCTCCGTCTTTACTGACGACACAAACTTTTCTGTTGTCATGTTTAGAATCTTGTATGACGTAGGGTTCTTGCTCCCACTGATTATCCAATTTGTGCATCTTCCTTTTTCTTTTTAATACTACCTCTCCAGGCATCAAAGGCTTGGCAGGAGCATTTCGGTTGTAAACATCTTCCTGTTTCTCCCGTGCCTTATTGAGACTTTCCTCCACACAGATTTGTACTCTTCTGTATTGCTCTTGCCGATTGACGTCCCAGTTTTCCACGGCATCGTCTGCCTCCGGTTCTACCACTCCAAGTTCTAAATCCATTGGTAGTTTTCCGGGCCTTGCTCTCATAAGATAGGCTGGAGTGCAGTTAGTTGAGCTTACAGGTATATGGTTGTACAAATCAACCAAATCAGGTAGTAAATCCGGCCATCGATTCCTGTCTTCCAACGGTATGGATCTCAACAAGTCAAGGACAATATGGTTCATCTTTTCACAAAGACCGTTGGTTTGAGGGTGGTATGGTGTCGTTCTAATTTTCTTGCACCCGTACATATGACAGAATTCCTTGAATAAATCGGCTTCAAAAGCAGGTCCCTGATCGGTTAAGACTTGCTCCGGATACCCATGCGGTCTACAAAAGCTTGCTTGAAAGGTCTTCGCGGCCGTCACTGCGGTCTGGTCTTTCACTGGAACAACCACCAGAAATCTGGAGTAATGGTCCACCATGGTCAGGGCGTATGAGTATCCAGATCTACTTGGCGACAGTTTGACATGGTCCAGGGCCACAATCTCCAGAGGACGAGTCGTCCGGATAGGTTGCAGGGGTGCCTTCTGACTACCGTAGTCCTTTCTTCTGAGACCACAGGGTCCACAGTTCCGACACCACCTCTCGATGGAGCTGCGCATCCCTACCCAGTAGAACCGGCATCTCAACAGGGTCTCCAGCTTTCTCCAGCCAAAGTGTCCTGCTTGATCGTGGTATGCTTCCAACACCATTGGGACGTCTGCCTTGGGGACCACGATTTGCCAGACCATCTCATGGGTTCTGGGGTTGACGTATCTCCTGCACAACTTCTCACGGTATAGGAACAACCTGCTTTTCTCGTTCCACAGGAGCTTGGCTGACATAGGTGCATCCTTTTCCAGAGAGGAGCCTTCCTGTCTTAACAACTCCTTGATGCGGCTGACCACTGGATCACTGTCCTGAGTCTCTTTCCAACTATGATGGGGTAAAGGATTTAATGTTGCACCATTCTGCTTTCTGTGGACTCGATGCTCGTGGACTACCCCATTTCGATGGAACGCAGGTAGCTCAATTTCTTCCAGGTCGTCCGATTCTTCTTCCGTATCAGAGTCATGCGGCATTCGGGACAACGCATCAGCATTAGCATTCTTTCGACCTGCCCGGTACTTGATAGTAAACTGGTAATTGGACAACCGGGCCATCCATCGCTGCTCCATGGCACCCAGCTTGGCGGTTTCCAGGTGCGTTAACGGGTTGTTGTCTGTGTACGCCGTGAACTTATTGGAGGCCAGATAGTGCTTAAATCTTTCAGTAATGGCCCAGACCAGCGCCAGAAACTCCAGCTTGAAGCTGCTATAATTTTCCGGATTCCTCTCAGTTGGCCTGAGTTTTCTGCTAGCATAAGCGATGACTTTTTCTTGGCCATTCTGCTTCTGACTGAGAACTGCTCCCAGCCCTTCATTACTGGCGTCGGTGTACAACAGGAACGGTTGGCTGTAATCAGGATAGGTTAAGATCTCATCACCTGTCAGGATCTCTTTCATCTTTTGGAATGCTTCAGCCTGTTCTTTACCCCAATTAAAGGGAGGGTTTCTGCTCTTTAAGGATTGTCCTACCAGGAGGTCCTGTAAAGGAGCTGCCTTCTTCGTGTAATCTTTCACGAATCTCCTGTAGTAACCCGTTAGTCCCAGGAACTGTCGCACTTCCTTAAGGTTCTTCGGCTCCGGCCACTTCTGGATGGCAGTGACTTTCTCTGGGTCCGGCGCTACTCCTTCCGAACTGACGATGTGCCCCAAGTATTGTACCTTCTGTTTGAGTAGATGGCATTTTGAGGGTTTTAATTTCATCCCGTACCTGGACAGGGACTCGAATACTTCTGCCAGGTGCTTCAGATGGTCCTCATAAGTCTTGGAATACACGATGACGTCGTCTAGGTATAGCAGCACGGTTTCAAAATTGAGATGTCCCAGACAGTTTTCCATCACTCTCTGAAATGTTCCTGGGGCACTGCTGAGCCCAAACGGCATTCTGTCGAACTCACAGAGCCCCATTGGGGTGGTGAAAGCCGTTTTCTCACGATCCTCCTCAGCCACAGCCACTTGCCAGTAACCACTAGTCAGATCGAGGGTAGAAAAGTAGTTAGCCGTTTTCAGAGCAGCTAATGATTCCTCTATTCGTGGTAACGGGTATGCATCCTTGTGTGTTATGCGGTTCACCTGCCTGTAATCCACACACATTCTCATACTACCATCTTTCTTTTTAACCAGAACTAGAGGGGCTGCCCAGGGGCTACAACTATCCCTTATCACCCCAGCTTTCTTCATATCATTCAACATTTCTTTAGCCTTGTGATAATGAGCTGGAGGTATGGGCCTATACCGCTCTTTGATGGGAGGATGACTGCCAGTAGGGATATGATGTTGTACTCCCTTAATTGTCCCAAAATCAAGTGGATTTTTGCTAAACACTTGGGCGTACTCTTGCACCACCCGTAATACCCCTTGCTTCTGGTGAGCGGGAGTGGTGTCCGTCCCAACATGGAGTTGCTGACACCATTCCGCCACCTGAGTTGCTGGGTCATTGTCCTCCTCTATTTGACAGGAGTCTAAGGACTCAGCCGGGAGAATAGAATTATTATCAACAGCATGAAGTTTAGCAATGGTTGCATAACGGGGTAAGTTTACCTCATCATCTCCCCAATTGAGAAGCCGTACCGGTACTCTTCCATTCACCACCTCTACTACTCCTCTAGCAGTCATAAGTGTAGGTCTATGTTCTGAATGGTGGGGTTCTACTACAGCTTGGTAATTCTGTCCTCTCAGACCTATGGCTGCCCTGCACCAAATGATCATTTCACTCATTGGGGTATCACAATAGGATCTGAGTCAGTGACCCGTACATTACCAATTTCGCCGTCGGTAAGCTTCGCTTGCTGCTGACACACCAGGGCCCGGATCTCTCTTTGGATTACTCCTCTCTGCCTTGGTCGGGCAATCTCAGCGAGCTGTTGGAGCAAGAACACAACTTCTCCCAAACAATTACCGATAATGTTAGTACCCAAAATGATATTTAAACCGTTCTCCTCATTTACAGTCTTTACTACCAGAAGCCCTTGGTCTTTCAACTCCTCTCTGCCCACCTTTACATCTACACATTTTGTTCCGAGTACTTCTACAGGAAGACCATTAGAAGCATACACAGTAAAGTCAAGGCTCGGAGGTTTAAGACTGTCCATTGACCAGTACTTGGTATATAGAGCATCAGGTATTAGGGTCACCTGCGACCCAGTGTCTAACAATGCTGGAACAGCAATACCATCTAGAATAATAGACAGGTAGGGTCGCCCGCCCACATACCTGCGGCTCCAGTCTAGGGGGCCTGACGGGTATTCTCCTGGGTGTTGGCCCTTGGACCCAGGTTCTGCCCGTTTAAAGGACACTGTGTAGACAGATGACCTTTCCGGTTGCAGCGATAACAGATGATCTCTCGACGAGAAGGGTGTTGATCAGAGGTTGCTCCTGGGGGTGGCGTTGTCCTCCTCCGGGGGGGCGACGTCTTCTTTCTTCTCCGGTGCATCCACGGAACGTCCTCTGGGCAGTCAGCTAACAAGATCTTTCCTTCCTCCTCTTTCCGCAGCTGCAGGGCACTCATCACAGCGGCCAGATTTTTAGTCAGCTGGCGCACCTCTGAGCGCAGACAGTCCAATTCACTAGGAGGTGTCACCTGCGCTTTGGCTTCGGCCACTAACGGGGAACAGGGGGTTACTGCCGGTTCCAGAGTGACTTCACCCTGATGATGTTGGGTGGCCACCTCAGGTTTGCCCAGGGGCCGCAGCCCTTTTATTGCCATGTCCTTTAGGGCATCAAAGGTAGCATCCGGATGATCTAAGGACCACCAATTTACAGTTCTGCGTTCCTCTGGGGATCTCAATCCCTGTATAAATTGTTCTTTCAACATTTTATTCTCGTCGATAGCATTTAAATTGTTAATTTGCTTGAGTGCTTTCAGGGCTCCCTGTAGTCGGCAAGCATAGTCCCGGATGCTGTCACCTGGCTGCTGTGAACAGTGATAGAAGGCCATCCGGAGATCCGTTTCTTGTGCGGTCTTCAAATATGGCATGTAGCTTAAGGAAGATCGCAGGTACCGACTCCTGATCAACGGGATCCCAAGTCTCCACTTCCCTTTCAGCAGCGCCAGTTAGCTGCCCTATTAGCACAGCAGCTTTTTGTCTCTCAGGCATAGAGTACATTTCTAAGATGCTGCATAACTTCCGCTTGAAGCCTGCTAATGTGCCTGGCCCACCGCTGTATTGGGGAAGCCATTTCGCCCCAGGCATATATGGGAGCGTTAGTGGCATGATCGGGACTACCGGGCTGGGTGCAGGGCCTGCGCCCCCATCTGGCGCTACAATACCAGACGGTGCGGGATTGGGGACTCCGGCCGGGGCCGCACTGTCAGCCGGTTGTTGTGACATCTTAGCGCCCCCTTGGTTAAACGGAGCCTACCGGTTTCAGATGCTGCTACTTCACAGGCACCGCAGTGGGAACAGGACCTTCGTCGCAGGCGCTCTGATGTCAGAGCGTTCACTTCCTGTCGCAGGACCTGCAGCTCTATTTTGTGATGCAATTTGCGATGCGGATTGCAATGCAGATTGTGATGCAGTTTGCTATGCGGATTGTGATGCAGATTGCTATGCAGTTTGCGATGCGGTTTGCGATGCAGATTGCGATGCGGTTTGCGATGCGGTTTGCTATGCAGTTTGGGGTGCAGGTTGGGGGCGTGTCCAAGACTTTGCGCGCTTTTTCAGGTCCGCCCACCTTCTTCTCCAGCGCCTAAGGGCGCGAATATGGCGGCAAAATGGCGGATTTTAGCGCCAAACAATAGCAACAGTCTTTTTCATCAAAACACTCCACAGGCACACAGGGCTCGCAATGCTGCAAGTTTCGTATCCTGTTCGTGACGCCAAGTTTTTGTGTCGACCCGCCACCACAATTGTGGGTTACCAGGGCAATGGGGTACTCAGAGCCGAGCCCATGGAAGTCTATGGGGATTGTCACAGGTAGCGGTGGCTCGGTCTGTGGCCCTGGCGGTCTGGCGTATGTTGGGGGGAATATTTACAGGGGATTGATTTATATACAGTTCGTGACGCCACCTGTAGTCTTCTGGTAATTTGTACCAGCGCTGCTGTAGATCTCTGAGGGGATGGTGATGCAGCTAGATGTCGGGTCCCCTACAGGTGGGACTCTTCCCTCAGGTCGGTAGCCAGGTAGGGATTGTGCAGGCATGCAATAATAACTCAGTCTCACACGGTCAGCGTCTTTCCATACCTTTACTTGTAAGATGTTCAAGCAGGTCCCAGGGAGGCTGATGGGGTTAATGGAGGATGAGCTTTGAGGCAACAGCTAAGCAAGTTAGGGGCCTCCTTTACTGTCCAATGAAGATGAGTACGACCAGCCTGAAGCGTAGTCCCCTCTATGATTCCAGCTTTCCAAAGCTGTTCTGCCCAGTCAATTTAGTGTTAGGAGTCTTTCTATGAGGGAGCTGAATTCTTATTTTGTCCTGCAGAAACTCAAACTCTTCACTTCCCCTGACCCCAGTTACGTACTGACTATAAGGGGCTTGTTTGCCGCGACCTAGGGTCCGGTAAATTCCTGGTTTTCTCTTCACTATGCTTGTAACAATAGTGATTCTTCGGTCCCCAGTGACCGGTAGCAATGTGCAGGACTCTTCCAAGCCAAACGCACTTTTCCAATAATCTTCCTTCCACTTTGCCCTTCGATTTGCTCAACTCTTAATAGATAGTTCAGTCTTTCTTCCAGTGGGGCACAGCTCTGACTAGACTAAGGTGAATTAGACCACCTGTACCAGCCTCCACGTTCTGAACTGATGACAGGCTCAAACTGGACACGTCTACTCTGTCCAAGGACAGGAAACTGACTGACTAGAAAATCACTCCCTTCCACACCCCTGCTGGGTGTGTCAGAAGTGTACATGATGTCATGAAGAGACCTTAACTGTTACCTCTCCACTCATCCTCCTGGTATTGTGTACCAGGGCTACACAGGCGCTCATCTGTCATCTGCCTGCTAGCCTACCGGGAGGCTCCACCATCTCAGGTCATATATACCTGTCCAGTCAAAGACTGCCCCGGCTCCTTGCCTGCCTGTTTAACCAGAGACTGCCCCGGTCACTTGCTGTGACTTCCTGCCTGTTTAACCAGAGACTGCCCCGGTCACTTGCTGTGACTTCCTGCCTGTCTAACCAGAGACTGCCCCGGTCACTTGCTGTGACTTCCTGCTTGTCTAACCAGAGACTGCCCCGGTCACTTGCTGTGACTTCCTGCCTGTCTAACCAGAGACTGCCCCGGTCACTTGCCGTGACTTCCTGCCTGTCTACCCAGAGACTGCCCCGGTCACTTGCCGTGACTACCTGCCTGTCTACCCAGAGACTGCCCCGGTCACTTGCCGTGACTACCCGCCTGTCTACCCAGAGACTGCCCCGGTCACTTGCCGTGACTACCCGCCTGTCTAACCAGAGACTGCCCCGGTCACTTGCCGTGACTACCCGCCTGTCTATCCAGAGACTGCCCCCGTCACTTGCAGTGACTTCCTATCCGTCTCCCCGGGCGCCACCCGCTCCTTTACAAGGAAAGCCTCCTTGTATAATAAAGCTCAGAGGTTCCGCCTCCCAGACCCGTTACATCTAACAGTTGATTTAATCACACCAAGCTGCTTGCCTATTGCAGATTCAGTCTTCCCAGCCTGGTGCAGGGCTACAATTTTGTTTCTGGTGACTTTCAACAGCTCTTTGGTCTTCACCATTGTGGAATTTGGAGTGTGACTGTTTGATATTGTAGACAGTGTCTTTTATACTGATAACAAGTTCAAACAGGTGCCATTTGTAACGTCCCTGCTGGCATCACTGCATGGCTTTCCATCTCCCATCAGGCTGACACTCCATCTTACTCACCACTTAGAGCCATGCTGTGGGTTCTGTCCTCAACTTGCTCCATGCTGTGAACCTCATGTCCTTGGCTTGCTGTGTGCATACTTCATGGCTGTATACTTAAAGCAGCGGCGCCTGCGCTTCCTGAGTCTTATAGAAACTGTGTGCACACTCCTATGGCCTCCACCCATAGGGAGATGCCTGAGCAACAAACTGTTTGCTTTCTGCTGCTGAGTTGCAAGGTCCTGTCCTCTTTTTGCTATTGTCTCTGCCACCCTGGGGGCTGCATATCCAGGCCCGTACCTGTATTCTTTTTGTCTCGTTTCTGCCACCCTGGGGGCTGCATACCGAGGCCTGAATCCTTTGCCCTGAAAATGTTCCTCTCTATCCTTGTCTGAATTTGTCCTATATCTAATCCTGTTTGTATTCTTGTCTTTAGCTTTCCCTGCTCTGCTCGCATCCCTCATCCTGCGGCTCTGCTTGCTCCTATTCCACATCCTGTGGCTCTGCTTCTCGCTCAACGGCTCTTTATCCCTCTAGTTTGAACAGATTTCTACCTGTTCCTATATTCCAGGACGTGCCTGCCTGCCAGAGTGCCTGCCGTGCCCGCCAGAGGGCCAGTCGTGCCCGTCTGTGCTTGCCCACACTGGTCATTAGTGTTCTGTTCCCCAGTGCTGCTACTGCCAGACACAGCCCTGCAGTGGTACCTGGCAGCTATCTACCGCACAAGCCTGACCTCACCACTAGAGGCTCCAGTGAACACCAAGGTAGCTGCTTAGTCACGCTCCTCCAGGGTAGTGTGGTTTGTGGCACAGTGGGGCCACAATGCTCGCTCGCGCCGTCCAGTCTGGGCGTGAGCATTACACCATTACTGCAGGTAATGAGTGGAGGGCAGAGGAGCTTCTTAAAGAAGTTACAGGTCTGAGAGCCAGAAATGTTTTTAGGTGACCAAATACTTATTTTCTACCATAATTTGCAAAATAAATCTTGACAAATCAGACAAGGTGACTTTCTGGATTTGTTTTCTCATTTTGACTCTCATAGTTGTGGTCTACCTATGATGTCAATTACAGACTTCTCTCATCTTTTTACGTGGGAGAACTTGCACAATTGGTGGCTGACTAAATACTTTTTTTCCCCACTGTATACTCCAGTCCATGAAGCTGAAAGATGCGCCATACTCATCCATAGTCATGAGCGTCTTAATGACTTTGGCGCCTCATTTTCCGATGAACTCTGGATCAGAACTGACATATAAAGTGGCACTATTGATGAATTTCACCATCATGTTTGATGTTATGTACAATGCCTTGGGGTTTTTTTGCGAGTCCGTATCTCACTATACTGTTCTATTGTCTTCCAGTCTCCCAAGTCCATGGTCACTCCAGTTGTCGGTATCGTCGAAAACACATTCCAGCCGACGCTGAACCCCGATGAAGTGGCCGACGTGTTTCTTGTTCCTCTGGAGTTTTTTCTTAGCACAGAGGACTATACCCCTATGCAGCTAAATATACCGCCCTTCGGATCACTGACGGTCCATCAATTCTTCTACGTAGACGCAGAAACCAAGAAGAGATTTACTATATGGGGAATCACTGCTTATTTTGCCCTAATGCTCTCCGTCATCCTTTTAGAGAAGGGACCTTCCTTCGATCCAGGGTATGATCTCGAAAGGAACATACAAAACTATGACCAGCTCCTGCAAACGTTTTCTATAAAGGGCAAATTGTAACGGTAACAGGGATATTTCACTGTGAGAAAATGATAACTCCTAATGTAGATGGGACCAGACAAATCATAATTGTTTTCGCAAGTGGACATCTGTGGATGCATAAACTACAGGTCTAATCCAAACCCTACTGATATTAATCCCTTGGCGAAACCTACCTTACTAAATAAATATATATACATATATATGTGTGTGTGTATATGTATGCATATGAATATAGTAGGCTCTGTGTTACAAATTGTCAATTTCACGTTGTATGGGTAATAAGAACTATCGCTGATTCAAGTTCCTTAAGGGGACTAATTAAAAATGAAACAAAAATCTAAATATAAAAAAATATATAAAAGCATAAAGTCCTTTTCCCCAAAAGAAAATATCAAAATGCAAAAAATATTAACATATTTGATATCTCTGCTAGAGATGAGTGAGCACTAAAATGCTCAGATTCTCGCTACTTGAACCAAGCAGTTCCTACTGCTCGAATGCTCATTTCGAGTAATGAGTATAATGGGAATCAATGGTAAATCCGAGCATTTTTCCTGCAGATCCTTCAGAGAGGTCTGGGGGACAGTGACAATGTTGAAATAGATGGAAAAAATGATGAATGGAAAAAAACCTGCATGGGTAAAGACCCCTGGAAGCATTTCTGACTCCCAGATCGCTGCTAAGAACAATAGTGTCACAGTTTTATTCCACTTTAAATGGGTTGTCCACTACTAGGACAACCCTTTCTTAAACTAAATGTTCGGCAACGATAAAATAATAAAGCCTATACTCGCCTCCTGTGACGCCGCAGTTCCAGCGGTCCCGGTGCTGTGATGCGTTGGAATGACACGTAATGCCCGGCGGCCAATCAGCGCTGGCGTCACTGTCTCCACCTTCGGACAAACTAAACATGAAGAGGAAGTTCGGGATGAGCTGCAGCCCTGGCGTCCTCTTCATGTTAAGTTCGTACGAAGGCGGAGACAGTGACGCCAGCGCTGATTAGGCGCCGGTGTCACGTGTAACAACACCGGGTCAAAGCCCCGGGGAGAATGAGTGTCAACACCGTGGGAATGACGCCGGCATGGGAAGTGAGTATAAGCTTTATTATTTTATTGAATCCATAAAAAGTGTTTTTAAAGTTTAAAATACAAGCGAAATGTAACAAAATGCCCATTAGAGTGAATAGATGAATCGTTGAATCCTTAAACATTTATTCAATTTTTTTGGAGTTTTATATAATGCCGAAATGTAAGACAGTACGTAAAACTGTATGGATGAGTAACTGAACCCAGAACATTTTCTCACTGTTTATTTGTAGTGATATATACCACCGAAATGTACCACAGAGCACGTAGTACCGTATGGATAAGTAATTCAATCAAGAACAATTTTACAACGCTTTTTGTGAGTGTTTATATACCAACAAAATGTAGCCCAGAACACCTAATACTCTAAGGCTATGTGCACACGTTGCGGAATTGCCGCAGAAATTTCCGCGGCAATCCCGCACCTCCCTGCCGCGAGAAATACACATTTTTATTGGTATGCGTATTCCCGCCAGAAACTAGCGTTTTGCAAGCGTAATTAGCTTGCAGAATGCTAGCGTTTTCCAAGCGATTTGTAGCATCGCTTGGAAAACTGATTGACAGGTTGGTCACACGAGTCACACATAGTGTTTGACAAGTGTGAGCAACTTTTTACTATTGATGCAGCCTAACGTCTTGTGGTCCCTTATTGCACGCCTTACACATTTTCTTGATCTCTTGAGATCAAGTTGTTTTTTTATTATAAATAAGCCTAGTTTTTTCTTTTAAGTCATAAACAAAAAAAAATCTTTAATAACTTGGTCTCGCCATAATTATACTAACCCAAAGAACAAAGTTTCCGTACCTAGCCTTTTTACCATCAAGTGAATACTATAAAAACAAAGTAGAAAAAAAAGTGACACAATTGCAGAGTATTTTTGTTTTTGATTTTTTTTTGATTTTTTTTTTTACACCCCGTCCCCTAACTTTCTTTCTTGTTTTCCTAATACATTATACGGCAAAACAAATATTGTCAATCAAAAGTGCGATGTTGATTTTAAGATAAAAAAAAAAAAAGGTACGGTTCCTGGAAAAAGCAAAATTGCAAAAAATGTTAAATTGCTCAGTCCTTAAAGGGGGTTTCCACTTTATCCTCTCTATTGACCAGCACTATGAAATAAAAATAATAACATCAGATGCTGATCGTATGCGGCCTTAACAGGTCCTCGCTCTCCGGTCTGTGTTTTGGCTGCAGCGATGACATCACGACTATGGTGAGCTTCACCACTGCAGTCAATCACTGAGTTTGGTGGCTCATAATTTAGGTCAATCATCTAATATGTAGGGGTGGCCTCCTAACTCTCTCCAGGTAATGATGCTTAGTGAGACAATGACCAGCTATGTTCCAATTTTTTATTTTTTTTTTATTTTTTTACTGAGAACGCATGCACCCAAGATAAATGTGTATGGGCAGGTTGAATGAGATGGTCGTCCTCGACCAACCCGTATCCGAGGTGTATGGGTTCCTTAATAGTAAAACTAGTTGTAGCCATAATATATTTCTCTGCAGATAAAAATAAAAAAAAAATCCTTTAATTTTATATATCAGTCAACTGAAGTTGGGGAAAAAAAATTGTAATTCCAAAATTGTAGTTGGGCCACTGCACTCTGTCCCACCACCACCCCCCCCCCCCATCAAAAATAACATGGCATTAAAACCAATCAAAGAATTGTGCCATTTTTGGATGCAAGAAAAAAAATGGAATGGCGGAATTGCATCTTGTGCACCGTGTCACTCCATTCGACTTCATTTCATTATATGGTAAAACAAACTAGAACTCGTCCCAGAAAAACTGAGCTCTCATACTCCTATGTCGATGGAAAAATATAAAAAATATAAAAAAAAATATGGCTCTTGGAAAAGGAAAGAAAAGACTAAATGAAAATTGTCTGAGTCACTAAGGGGTTAAAGTATCCTCCGAGCTGATTAGCTTCTACACATATTGAGCAAGATTTAGTTTTTTAGACAAACTTTCCCTTTAATATCTCAAAGCAGTTTGTAATTTGTTGAGTTTGTCACTAGGTGGCAGTATAGCTGTATATCAGTGTGCAATTGCTGAATGAGTATACGGTAATCGTAAATGGCTGATATACACCGGCCATTAGAAAACTCGAAAATGAATTGCCATGTTTCAAATCTGATCCTATAGGTCATACACACTTGTCTCATAACATACATACACTGATCCAGGGGCCAACACTGACAGCTTGGGGTCCCTGTGCAAGAAATATGTTGGGGCCCCTACTTTTATGGCAACCAAGTTATAAATATTTATCTATTATAGTTTTCTCTCATTGTGAATATTATCATCCCTTATTGCACAGTGTCCTCTCTTGTTATGAACAGCACCGTCCCTTATTACAGTGCCCTCTCTTGTTATGCACAGCAATGCTCATTATTAAACAGTGCTCCCTCTTATGTATAGCACTGTCACTTATTACACAATGCCCTCTTTTGTTATGTATAGCACTGTCCCTTATTACAGTGTCAATCTTGTTATGTACTGCACCGTTCCTTATTACACAGTGCCCTCTCTTGTTATGTACAGCACCGTCCCTTATTACGTAGTGCCTTCTCTTATGTATAGCACCGCACTTTATTACACAGTGCCCTCTCTTATTATGTACATATCAGATTCTCGTTATATTTATTTATAGCGCCCTGTTCTTTATCACATATCGTCCTCTTGTTAGATATAAACTGAAATGACGGCTGATGGAGCATGGGAAAGCTTCTTTTCTGATGGACTGGTCTTTTGGTCAGACGCCGCCCAATCAGCAGTCATTTTATATCTGACAAGTGAGGACTATGTAATAAAGAGAGGGAGCTGTGAATAACAAAAATAATGAAAATACAGTATGTAAGGGAGGGTGCTATATATAACAAGACATAATTCTATGTAATAATGGGATAGCATTGTACATAACAAATGAAGCTACATAATAAGGGAGGCCCTTTCCAGTAATAATGTCCCCATCCTGGTCCTCTTCTGGGATAATGTGCCCTATCCTGGTCCCCTTCCTGGTCCTCTTCCTGGTATAATGTGCCCCATACTTGTCCTCTTCCTGGTATAATGTGCCCCATCCTGGCCTCTTATCTGGTATAATGTGCCCCATCATGGTCCCCTTCCTGGTATAATGTGCCCTATACTGGACCCTTTCCTCGGATGTGTCCCATGCTGGTCCCCATCCAGGGATAATGTGCCCATCCTGGTATACATGTCCTCCATCCTCGTATATGTCACCCACCCTGGTATATTGTGCCCCATCCTTTTCTAATGTGCCTCATCAAGGTATATATGTCCCACATTCTGCTATGTGCCCCATCCAGGTGGATATGTGCACCATCTAGGTAGATGTGTCCATCCTGGTATAATGTTGACCATCCAGGTAGATATGTGTCCATCCTGGTATAATGTGCCCCATCCAGGTAGATATGTGCCACAACCTGTTTTGCAATATAGTTCTACAATTTTTTTTTAGAAAAGTCTTATTTTTATATTAGTCAGGCTTGACTAATATAAAAATAAGACTTTTCTAAAAAAGAATGGTTATGCATTCATAATTTTAGCCTGACTAATCAAAATAATAAATATTCTTTAATGGATTTTCAAAGTAAGTACACCAGCACATTGAGAAAAATATCACAGCAAAAGAAATAGCCAGGTCAGATTAGCAATGCACTAAAAGGATGCAGTAGACCCCCATGATAAAGGCAGGGGCAGCAGAGGAGCAAAATACTGATGAAACAACCACTCAAAAACTGGCCATTCAGGGAGGAAGTGGCTGCCTAGTATTGAAAATGCATACAGATGGGCTTGAATAGGAAGCCAGTCACACAGGCGTGTGTGGGTCAAGTAAAGGACTCTTGCTATCAGGACTGTATTGTCAAGCTGGATTATGGTGATAAACAATGGAGGAAGAGGACAAGTAGAGAAACTAAAGAAGAAAGGGGAACAACTGTACGGAAAATGCATTGAGTTGTAAAGGAAACGTTCGTAAGACTTTGTACCTGCTTTCTCTTGAATATATTTCCTACCAAGTTCCCGATCAGTAAAAAGTTTGTTGAATGGTGGACTCCCTTACTGATCTGTGTAACATCTGGTCCTGGCTAACCCGCAACATCGATTACATGTGGCCTGCATGAGCGAAAGGATCTTACCAGCCCAAGTCATCACACCCAACCAGGACCCAAACCTTCATGTAACATGTCGGGATGCAAGAGACGAATACCTCACCCACAGCTACCGCCTCGTGCCACGTTACACATACAATAATAGACGGCGGAGAGAAGAATATTTATAAATACATTAGGATCTTCATAAAAACAACCCATGATGAGATTGAAGACCACCCCAACAAGATCATAGGTGAGAAATCCAATAAGAGTTATCAGAAATTTATCTGAAAGAACTCAGGATGAACAATGCAAAGCATTATTGAAATGGTCAACCTATTCGAACCCCACTGCTCCATGATGGCGGTCATCATCGATCCTCAAGTCCATCAGTCGTGTAAACTGCTGCCAATCACAGGTTTAATGGGGACACTTGCATGTACAGCAAATGAGATGAAATGGGTGATGAGGTATGTGTTTATCCCACCAACTTCTAACTGGGGCTTAGACTAAATATGACCTTACATTCAACTCTGTCTCCAGCCAAAAATTCTTTAGCCTTTGTGTCAACTGCTGGTAAATAATAAATCCTCTTTTCCTACAACACTGCTGAGAAAGTTGGTACTGAATAGCCATGATTAGGTCAGAAATCCCTTGCAGAACTGTGCCAGATCTCAACACCTCTACTTGAATGCTCTGTCTTCGTCCTTGGGTTACCCAATTTTTGGTACATGAGCTACATGTGTAGACATAGGATTGGTTTTCTTTATTCTGGCTGCAGCCGATTATGTGAAAAATCGTCTGCATTTCATCCAGAAAATTCGAATGATTTTTATCTGATTTTCATCGGCGTGTCCGTTTTTTACATCCGTGTGTATGTCTGTGTGATCATAAATCTACATTAAAAAATACAGAAGATATAAAAATAAAAAAATAATATTCATAAAGGCAAGCTGCAGTTAGATGCTACGTCCAGACATTCTTGTTGAACATATTTTGCTTTAAACACTTCTTACATTTGGGGCTTTCACCACTTCAAAAAAAAATATGAAATCAAATATAATAAACAGTATGTACAAAAAAAAATAATTTACTTAGTGAAAATAACAAATGGATATAAGCTAAATATCAATAATTCTTCCAAAATAAAAAAGCCAATATATAATCTCCCCCAAAGATTGATTACCAGAGTCTTCCTTCATGTGACTAATTTGGGAAGACGTGTACACATTTTAAAGGTGGTAAGAACCTGCATGTGATCTCCGCAAATGCTGCCATATTGGCAAAGAATGAACTGAAAAATTTCCTGTATAGTCATACAAATGGGATATGGGCACCAGGACCTGAGGTGGTTAGAATGGGGTGGTGTCAAGCAGCACCTAAAAGGGGTGTTTATTTTAATTTTTTTCTATGGGGAATCCAACCTTTTGTGTGGCACTGGTTCATCCACCCTTAGTCTAAAAAATGTCTAATTCTGCCTCTGGCCTTCTATAGGCTGAAGCTCATAATTTAATCCCTTTTTGGGTTGATTTTCTATTCAGGAGTCTGGGAAACCTGAACTATAAATCCTGAACTGAACCTACACCATAGTGATTATCACCCAGATTTCTGAGAAAAACTGTTGGTATAGTTGTAAAATTGTTTAATACAAATGTTTGCAAAAGGATGAACTCAAGACAATATATGCATAGTACATGACTGAACCCAAAGCCAACAGCAGGGAAAGGCATTGCACAAAAGAACACTAAAGCTAACAGTCAAGACTAAAGAGAAGTTTTTGAGGGTTTATTGGACAAGCCTCAAGACACTTGCCATTGAGCAACACTCAGCGGACAATTCCCAGAATGAGCAACTACCAGCACTCATTTCCCAAATGGAGCAATGCCCAGCCAAAATTCTCAGAATGATCAATACTAACAGGACACTTCTCATAATGAGCAATAGCTTGAGGGCACTTCCTAAAATAAGCAAAACCCAGCAGACACTTCGTGGAATGATCAAAACCCAGAGGACACTTCCTAGAATGATGAACCCCAGGAGCCACTTCATAGCATAATGAGCGCCCAGCAGACATGTCCTAGAATGATCAACGCCCAGTGGACACTTCCATGAATGATCAACGCCCAGCGAACACGAACTAGAATAATCACTGCCCAGCAGACACCTCCTAGAATGATCCAAGCCCAGTGGACACTTCCTAGAATGATCAATGCTCAGAGCAAACTTCCAAGAAGGATCAACACCCATAGGACACGTTCCCCAGAATGATCAACATCCAGAGGACACATCCTAGAATGATTAAAGCTCAGGGAAGTCTTCCTAGAATGAGCAATTCACTGTGAACTGTTCCAGAATAATCAACGCTCAACGGACACTTCCTAGAATGTTCAACACCCCGAGAACACTTCCTAGAAAGAGCAATTCCTAAAAGACACTAAGCAATGCTCAATTGACATTTTACTGATTGAGCAGCGCCCAGTGGACACTTTCTATAATGATCAATGCCCAGAGGACACTTCCTAGAATGAGCAAAGCTCAGAGAACACTTCCTAGAACGAGCAATGTGCTGAGGACGATTCCTAGAATGATCAATGCCCAGAGGAAACTTCCTAAAAAGATAAACGGCCAGTGGACACTTCCTTGAATGAGCAATTCCTAAAAGACCCTAAGCCATGCTCAGTGGACATTTTACTGAATAAGCAGCGCCAGTGGACACTTCCTATAACAATCAACACCCAGCCGATACTTCCTGGAAAGAGAAACGCCCCGTGGACACTTCCTAAAATGAATAATACCTCAAAAACACTAAGCAAAGCTCAGCGGACATTTCCAAGACTGAGCAAAGCCTAGTAGACTCTTCCCAAAACGAGTAATACCTAAAAACACAAAGCAAACAGCGTTGTATTGTATTGTGGCTATCCTCACTGTATAAAGGGCCACTGTATAAAACCTCCTCTTTATTAAACAACACTAGAGAGGGATTACAACCCTTATCATAATCCCCTGCAAAATGGAATTTTAACCGAGGATTTATGGATTACATTTCTTCATAGCAGTTGTCCATCCAAGCATGTACTCTCAGATTTTAGCACCAAAACATTTCTACCACTTCATCTTAAATATATACACTACTCACAAAAACTTAGGGATATTTGGCTTTTGGGCAAAATGTATTGAAAACTTAAGTTCATGCTACAGTGATATTTGATTATGAAAGTAGGGAATTTAAGTGGAAGCAGCAATGGTGATGTCCTCATCCCAAACAAAAGCCAACAACGGTGGTGGGTATACCATAGCAAAAAATATCAATATCTCAATAACTTGTCATGTGGCCTTGAGCATCAATACAGTTAGACAACAATGTCTTTGCTTTTCAAAAGTGGAGTTATTCTCTGCCAAGGTATGGAATCCCACTCTTCTTGAAGGGCGGCCCTCAGGTAATTGAAGTTCTGGGGTACAGTTACGAGCCTCTACACAGCAACTCTGCTGATCCCGTATGTTTTCTATGGGACTCAGGTAAGGGGAACGTACAGGCCGCTCCATTTGAGGTCCCCCAGTCTCCAGCAGCCGTTCTCTAACTATGCGACCTCAATGAGCTGGAGAATTAATGTCCATGAAGCTGAAGTTAGGCCTGTGTTGTTCATGCAGAGGCACAATGACTGGATTACTGATGTCATTCCAGTAGTACATGCTCGTCACTGTACCATTCTTAAAGTTTAGGGCAGTTCTGTATTGACCAGACACCTGCCCACACTAACCCCACCACCACCAAAGGCTCGTCTGGTGACAAGAGTGGCTACGCATAGCGCTCTCCTTGACGTCTTCAACATCATCAGCCATCATTTAAGCTCAGCGTGAATTGATTTTTATCAGTGAACAGTGCTGAGGTCCACTGGTCCCTCGTCCAGCGTAGATGATCCCTGGCCCACGTAGCTGTGACTTGTGTTGTGGTCAGGTACTTGCAGGTCTATCATGCACACTATGCTTATGTAAACCGTCTTGAATGGTCTGATGTGACACTTGGCTGCCTCTCGCCTCCTTTAAATGTTCCTGGAGTTGTGTGGCATTCATCATCCAGTTCCAAAGGACATTTTTCAAAATGAAGCGGTCATCGGTGTAGGATGTGGCAGAGGACGTGCACTTCTCTGCCTTTCTGTGACTCTTCCAGTTTCTTTGTATCTCTGTTGCACCCTGCTAATGACTCTGACTCTGAGCTCAGTGATCACTTCCATCTGAGAACATCCTGCTTGAAGCCTCACAATGAAGACGAACTGTTCATCAATTGTTAGGTGTCGTCTTGGTCTCAAGATGTCAAAATGTGAACAGCGTGATGTGGTGGACTGTTTAATACCAATCAAACTTCAACCCCGAAATTTATTGGTCGATTCATTCAGTAAACACCTGTTGTGAATTTTGCCATTAAGCTCCTTGTTAGAGAACAGCAAGTTGTGCGATTCAGTAATCGTTGAATTTTTGGAGATGTGCATTCAGAAATTTAGAGACATCACATTAAGTTCTCCTGAAAATGCTAGAAGGCATTTTAGGTTCATCCTGAAATTTTCACCCAAAAGCCAAATACCCCTAACTTTTTGTGAGTAGTGTATATACATACTTTGTTTTTACTATATAGGGGTTTCCATGACCCAGAGTCAATACAGGATCTCTTTATTTAATCACCCCCAATGTCCCCCAGGTATTTTTTTTTATGCCTTTGGGTGGATCATGGGTACAAGATGACAGTCCAATTTTAATTTTGTACAGAAAATATAACAATAAAATCTACAATTAGGACATTAAAGTAGATTAAAAAAACTAAGAATATTTTTCACTATCTAGATTTGACTTGCAAAAAAAAATAGTCACTTAGAGAGAACCTGTCAACCGGTCAAAAATTGACAGTTTTTGATCTTATTTTGTTCCCGCTGCTCCCCATATTATGTTGTTCTTTCTAAATCCATCATACATAACACTATACAGTAAGTAGTAATACTGTCAAACGCCTAAGCTGCCTTTTGGTGAAGCGAAGAGGTGCCTCCATATATAACTATATACTACTTCTTTTAGTTGGGGCTGCAGTAATATACAGATTGACCTTCTAGTATGGGGCATGGTCAGCCTTTAAAAATACAGACCCATGTGTCTATCCCTTGTGTGTTTTATCAGGATAATGGAAAAATCCTGTACAAAAATGGTCATCTATGACCATATCCGGTGGCAAGAAAATTGTTCTGAGTCAGAGTTTCATCAGTCACTTCTGCTATCAGACCGTGAAGAATAGACAACATTCAGATGGCATCAGAGTGGTGTCCAATTTTTTTCACGGAGCCAAGTTCGTTCAGTCACTCGGACATGTCTCTGCAATTTTGCATGGACCACTCAGTCGGCAAAAAAATCATAGACATACAAATAGCCCCATAGTCTATCATACATACGAATGCTAGCCATGAAAATCTCAGACGGCACTCGAACGCAAAAAGAAAATTTACGTGTGAATGGACTCTATCTTTTCCACTGTTGACACTCGGTGGCTTCAGGTGAAGTGATTTCAGTTCCCGCTGACTGGCTTTTTCTGTGACTGCTGAGATCAAGTTCATGTCGGGCTTCTCATAATCCTCTCCTGGCTGTCTGCCATAACGACAGATGGAATTCTGGTGGTCTATTTTTTCTTTTTACATTGGCTGTGGATTCTGCGTTCTGCCACCTCCACACCATACCATGTATACAACTTTTTGGAGCGGGAAGGTCCAAAATTGGCCAACAAAAGTAATAGTTGGTTGTTCTGCCACCTCCACACCATACCATGTATACAACTTTTTGGAACGGGAAGGTCCAAAATTGCCCAACAGAAGTAACAGTTGGGTGTTTCTGTGAATGACCCTGTGTAGAGTCGGAGTGAATATATTTCCAGGTCCCATTCCATTGACTGCATCAGTGTTCCGTGACCACTTCTTGGAAGAGGGCTCACCACCTCTCACCTCTTTTGAACAGCCTGCCTCATGTGTGTCACACCGTAAAGATGACGTCATACCAGGCCAGCTAATCAAGAGAAGAACCGCGGGTGTCAGCAGGTAAGAGGTGGCAATTCCTCTTCCGTTGCAGACTCTAAAGGTACTGCCACATAAATGTTCCTGCTAACGATCACGATAACGACGCTATCGTTGGTGTGATCGTTTTAAGGTCGCTAGTAGCGGCCAAACTGGACCATCTCATTAACGACGCATCAGCGGTTAGCGATCTCTTTAACGACTTTGGCGGTCGTTGGGACGTACCACACTGCATGTACTGTGAATAGATCACGACCTCGATAGGCATGACTGAGCGCGACCTTTTGCACGCCCCTCGTCACAGATTGGTGGTCACTATTTATCTCATAGATATTTATCACAGCTCTCCCGCTTTGTGATTGGATGACCGCGTCATAAAAGACGATGTATCAGCACTCCTCTCCATTGCTCTCGAGCAGAAGCGGTTCTTTCAAATCTCCAGCATCGTTCCAGTGTGTCCTGCTAGCCTTTGTAGCTACTACTGCGATCCAGTTTGCGCCACTATTGCGGTTGCTGCGTTCCAGTCTACGGCGGTGGGGTTTTTGCGATCCAGTCTGTGGCGTTATATCCTCTGCGATCCAGTTTGTGACGCTATTTAGTTTCCCTATTTTCTTTTTTTTTGTCACATTTAATTTTTATTTTTTCTTTAATTTTACAGATCCATTTTAGATCTCTGCTGTTGTTAACCATTGTCGTCTATCAATTTTTTTTTTTATGCCATTGTTTTGTTCAGGCACGCCCAACATTTTATGATCCCAGCTCTGTCAATGTTTGCTCCTGCTGCGCCCACAACCACCATTTTGTGATCCCTGCTGTTTTTTGCTGTTTTTTGCGTAATTTTTCATCTATGATTTTTTTTATTTTTTTTGCCATTGTTTTGTTCTGGCACGTCCACCACCACCATTTTATGATCCCAGCTCTGTCAATGTTTTACTCCAGCTGCGCCCACAACCACCATTTTATGATCCCTGCTGTGTTCTATGTTGTAGGCTATGTAAGCATTTTATTTAACCATTCTGGCGTTCTCACATAATCATTTTTTTATTACAGATGGCTGATAAGCAGGAATTTTTGCGGGAGTTTATCGAGCTGTACCGCTCAATGCGTGCCTGTGGAAAATAAAGTCGGCTGATTACTGTAACAGGCTTAAAAAGGACGCCTACCAAAAACTGGTGGAGCTCTGCAAAACCGTTACCCAGATGAACCGGCGGATGAGTCATCTGTGAAAAAACGCATTCAGGCCCTCCGCACAGTGTACAAAAAAGAGCTCAATAAAGTTATAAATTCAACCAAATCTGGAGCGGGGCCCGAAGATGTTTGTCCCCCAACTGTGGTACTTTGATCTGTTCGCTTTCACAAGGGACCAAGAAGTACCCAGACAAGGGACATCCATGTTGGATCTAGACCCGTGATCCAGCCGGACCCCCTGTCATACATGTAAGTACCTTTGTATTACAACACATTTTAATGTACATGCAAAGTGGACTTAAATTTAAAAAATATAATTGTGAAATGTAGATAAAATGGCAGAATTAAGCCTTCATGTACTGATAATTTATCTAGCTCAACGGTTGAGGCCTATCCATTTACAAGTGTCGTTTTCACATTTTTGCTGTTTTTGGGTATAGTGTGAAGATAAATTTCTTTGTCTTTACAAGTGTCGTTTTCACATTTTTCTGTATTTGGGTGTTATAGTGTGAAGATTAATTTCTTTGTCTTTGTGATTTACCATTTGTTTTTTGTTCATGCAGGACACAGAAGAGGCCGTCTCCACACCTCCAACTGAACAAGACAGCATGGCGTTGATCCAAGATGAAGAAGAGCCACCATCCTCATCTGTGCAGCGCCGGCTTTCACTTTCAGGAAGGAAAAGGAAGGCTCCCACCTCGGCTACCACCTCGGCTACTCCTGAATTGGTGGAAATTGCGAAAAAAGTGCTAATGGCAGAAAAAGACCAAACTAAAATAACAGGTTTGCATATTTCGCTAATGAGAAGCTCCCTACACTGGATCCTGTTCAGCGGCTTCATGCAGAGAGACTCATGTTTGAGGTACTGACTCAAGCGTCTTTTGTAAACCTGGATAACAGATATGTCGTCATGCCAAGACCGCAGTACCCGGACTACTCATGGCCGCACAATCCTGTGCCGAACCCAATTGGGCTAAATCCTGCAAACCCAAATGTTGGTGCTCCCCCTTATTTTTATACACCGCAGAGGCAGCGTGGTAATGGCAACGATCCATCTTACCAGCAGTTGTAGTTTTTAAAATGTTTTACAAAAGTTTTTTTTGTTGTCTATGTTTTTTTTACATTGTTACCTTTTTTAATAAAAATCTTATTTATCTAATGAATTGTGGTCTTTTATTATTCTTATGTGATGGCAACTATTAAAAATGTGTATTTTTATTACATCTACTTTTCACACACGGGTCATGGGAGTACCACTGTCCTAGTAGTTCCATCATAGGGAAAAAATGAAATGAAAAAAATTTCAAAATATAACATTTAAAAATTACAAACATTTCTTTTAACCCCTTCACCCCCAAGGGTGGTTTGCACGTTAATGACCGGGCCAATTTTTACAATTCTGACCACTGTCTCTTTATGAGGTTATAACTCTGGAACGCTTCAACGGATCTTCGCGATTCTAAGACTGTTTTCTCATGACATATTGTACTTCACGTTAGAAGTATAATTTCTTCGATATAACTTGCGTTTATTTTTGAAAAAAACACAAATATGGCGAAAATTTTGAAAATTTTGCAATTTTCAAACTTTGAATTTTTTTCCCTTAAAACAGAGAAATATGTCACACAAAATAGTTAAGAAATAACATTTCCCACATGTCTACTTTACATCAGCACAATTTTGGAACCAAAATTTTTTTTTGTTCGGAAATTATAAGGGTTAAAAGTTGACCAGGATTTCTCATTTTTACAACAAAATTTACAAAGCCATTTTTTTAGGGACCACCTCACATTTGAAGTCACTTTGACGGGTCTATATAGCAGAAAATACCAAAAGTGACACCATTCTAAAAACTGCACCCCTCAAGGTACTCAAAACCACATTCAAGAAGTTTATTAACCCTTCAGGTGCTTCACAGGAGCTGAAGCAACGTGGAAGGAAAAAATTAATATTTAACTTTTTAGCCACA